>CM072932.1:5617125-6019625 GCA_036971965.1 Nyctalus aviator
TGATTCCTGGTCAGGGCACATACCTAGGTTGCAGGTTTGTTCCCTTTGGGGGTGCATATGGGAGGCAACTGATCAAAGTTTCACTTGCACATCAAAGTTTATCTCTCTCATTCTCTCACATTCATCTCTCTAAAATCAATAAAAAACATATCAATTGAGGAATTTAAAAAAGAAAAAATTAAAGGGGGTTCTTATTTTATTACATAATACAAAAATTTTATAAGTCTTTGATAATCTGCCAGTTAATGAATGAATGGGAATAAGTATAGATATCTTCCTATTGTTGTACAGATGGAGAATGAGTTAGATTCTGCTCGGTCTGAAATAGAACTCCTTAGAAGTCAGATGACAAATGAGAGGATCTCCATGCAGAATCTAGAAACTTTGCTGGTGGCCAATCGGGACAAAGAGTATCAGACTCAGATAGCGCTTCAAGAAAAAGAATCTGAAATTCAGCTGCTTAAAGAACACCTGTGTTTGGCAGAAAATAAAATGTGAGTTTCTTAGCGGTATCATAACAAACTCATATTCCATAAGTTTTTGATACTTTATTGGCTAGTAGAATTTTAAAGCTGGAATTTATATAATTTAAGCATCCATAATTAGCCATTAATTAAACTGAACACCAGAAATATTGTGATTTGCCAAAAATTTAGTACTAGTTTCTATTACTTGTTCAGCTAAATTGATTTAAATTTAAGTTTAACCATTGTGTTGATTGTTTCCAGTGGAGCTTTGGGTATAATAAGATGACTAATCTATAATAATGCCTTTAGGAATTATTATAACCCAATTAGAAAAAAAAAAACACTTCTGAAACCAGAAGAATTTTTCTATATATGAACCCACCTGGTATTGTTCCCTAATCTTTCTATTGTCACACGGTGTTTGCTTGTGTACCTATAAGGTACATACTAGGTACCTGGAAGGACTCCTGCATTCACAGAATACTGAAGACTTCCCTTAGAGCATTGATTGTGGCTGCTGCTTTCAGCATCCCAGCACCATTAACAGCTTATTCCAGGCCCCTGCTGGAAGGGAGGGTGGAAAAACCTGCCTGGATTGTTAAACTTGATCTGTTGCTAACCTCTCACCAAAAGCAGAGGCATGGGGACCCCCAGCCTCTGATCTATTCTCTCCTCTAGAACCCTTTTTCATCCAGCCTCAACTCGGCCCTTCTGTCTGAGCTTGGGGCCTGGGGAGGAATAGGAACCATGATCTCACAGGAGCCCCTGACTGAGCCCAGCCTGCAAAGCCCAAGCCAGTTCCTTCAGAAACTGTTTGCAGGTTATGGCAGCTGTCACTGAGTCCTTCTTAGTCACTGCAGCTGGGCTGTTGTGCCACCTTTAACCGGTTCTGCCAGGTCACTTTCTCAAGCCGGAGTGGAAATCTCTTAAGAATGTAACCTTATAGGCTACCTTCTGTTCTAGATTGGCTGACCAGTACTGTCCCTTACACGGGTAAACACGATCAGCTTGTGTGTCCTAGAGTGCGTCCTGGGAACAAGCAGCGAGGTCGTCTCCGTCGTTATCTTCCTGATGCAGGGCGCCATGTGATGGGGGTTTGTGGCATGGGTTAGCCCTAAAGGAGATCCTGTTAAATGGAGGAGAGTGTGCGCAGGAATATCAGATTTAATTCTGAGTGTACACAAAGCTCATGGTTGATCTAATATATTACAGACTATTAGACTTCCAGTTTTGATTACTTGGTTATACCATTATTTAAGAGTATAATATTTTAAAGTACTTTTCTAAAAAATAATGTGCTATAAACAGATAATAGACACAGATAACAGATAATATTACGTCATGTAAACACAAGGAAACTGATGCAGAGAAAGTTTAACTTACTGAATGTGATTGGCACACCTTAAGCTTTTTAAGTAGGCTACCTGTACATTTACTACAACTAAAATTGGCAAATATGTCCATAAAGATCACAGTGTGGCTTGGATCCAGCTAAGGAAACATTGCCAGCATGGTTCAGAATGTTCTAGACTTTAAAGTCTAATCAACTCTCTCTCACATTTTGTCACACAGGGCCATCCAGAGTAGAGACGTGGCTCAGTTCAGGAATGTCGTCACGCAACTGGAAGCTGACTTAGACATTACCAAAAGACAGCTGGGGACCGAGCGCTTTGAAAGGTGAGTTGGTCTCTATGCAGTATTTAGGCTGGGAGCATTCTTTCTCAGATAACAACAGATTCTGGTCATTCCATGATGGCTAGGTTTTAAAGTGTGAATTGAACTTCAGTTTCACCACTGGATTAATAATGCCACTAAATACAAAATTCAAAAGTTTTGTTTTAAACTTTTTTTTGCATTAGGGAAAGGGCTGTGCAAGAACTTCGCCGCCAGAATTACTCAAGTAATGCTTATTATTTGAATTCTACGATAAAGCCAAATGCTAAATGTCGTTCACCAGAACGTGCTCACCACCGATCTCCTGACCGAGGCCTGGATCGATCTCTAGAAGAGTGAGTGGTTTAAGGGTCCATTCTCTGGGGTCCATATAGCAATATATACAGAGACTATTTGAGGATGTAAGGAAACGCAGTAACAGTCTGTCAAGAATAGTGCTATTGAAACATGATTAGTTATGGTCACATAAAAACGAAATATTCTAAAGTGAAAGATCTCTATTTTATCTGTTTACATAAATTTTATTTTTTAAAATATAATTTTCTTTTTATTTCTACATCCATTTGTATTAAATTTTAGTTGAATTTTTAGAGAAAGAGATGAAGGATGGGGGAGAGAGAGAGAGAGAGAGAGAGAGAGAGAGACAGACAACAATTTGTTCTTCTACTTATTTATGTATTCATTGTGGATCAAACCCACAACCTTGGCATATCTGAGATTTTACTGCCTATATTTTATTCTAGGATTTTTATGGTTTTGTGACTTACATTTAAATCTTTTATCCATTTTGAGTTCATTCTTGTGTATGGTGTATGTTAGTGGTCTAATTAAAAAAAATTTTTTTTGCATTTAACTATCTAATTTTCTCAACACCATTTATTGAAGAGACTGTCTGTACTCCATTTTATGCTTTTGCCTCCTTTGTCAAATATTAATTTGGATTTATTTCTGGGCCATCTGTTTTGTTGTATTGATCTATACACCTGTTCTTTGCCAGAACGAGTCTTTTTAAAAATTGCAATGACATTGTAGTATAGTTTGGTATCAAGTATTGTGATATCTCCAACTTTGTCTTTAAGATTTCTGAGGCTATTTTGGGGTCTGCTTTGTTCCATATAGTTTTAGAATGTTTTTTTCTAGATCTTTAAAATATGCCATTGGTATTTTAATAGGAATTTCATTGGATCTATAGATTGCTTTGGATAGTATGGACATTTTAATAATGTTAATTTTCCCAATACATGAACACAATAAATGCTTCCACTTATTTGTATCTTACTCAAGTTTTTCTTCAATGTACTATGGTTTTCAAAGTACAGATTATTATTTTTTTTGTTGTAACAGTAAATAGGATTATTTCTTAATTTCTCTTTCTGAGATTTCATTATTGGTGTATAAGAATGCTACTGATTTCCTGATACTTTGCCAAATTCATTTATTCTATCAAATCATTTGATGGAGGGTTCAAGGTTTTCTATGTACAATATCATGTTATCTGAGAACAATAAGTTTTACTTTCTTCTATTTGGGTGGATGCCTTTTATTTCTTCATCCTATATGATCCCTGTGGCTAGAACTTAGTTGAATGAGGGTGGTGAAAGCAGACATCATGGCTCATTCCGATATGAAGGAAAATGCTTTTAGTTTTTGCCCATTGAGTATGTTGGGTCTGGTTCTGTCATATGTGGCCTTTATTATGTTGTGGTATGATCCCTCTATTGCCACATTGCGGAGAGTTTTTATCATAAATGGGTGCTGGGTTTTACCAAATGGTTTTTATGCATGTATTGATACAATGACATGATTTTCATTCTTCATTTTGTTTATGTACTATATCACACTTATTGATTTGCAGGTATTTTACCAACCATCATCCTGGAATAAATCTTTAATGTACTGCTGGATTTAGTTTGTTAATATTTTGTTGAGATTTTTAGCATCTATGTTTACCAGGGATATTGGTCTATAATTTTTTTTGTAGTGTCTTTATCTGGTTTTAGAATTAGATAATGCATATCTGTGGAAGTCTTCCCTTCTCTTGAATTGTTTTTAATAGTTTGAAGAAGGATAGGTGATAGTTCTTCCTTAAATGTTTGGTAAAATTCACCTATGAAATTATCCAGTCCAGAACTTTTGTTTGCTGAGAGTTTTATCATTGCTGCTTCAATTTTATTAGTTATAATCATCTACTCAGGTTTTCTATTCTCCTGATTCAATTTGGGAGATTGTATTTCCTAGAAATTTATTCATTTCAATTTGTTATTCAATTTTTGGCATATAGTTGTTCATATTATTTTCTATAACCTTTTATAATTGTTACTTCTCTTTTATTTCTAATTTTATTTATTGCATTCTCTCTTTTTTATTATTTATTTATTTATTTATTTATTTATTTATTTATTGTGGTCACTGGTTAAAGGTCTGTCAATCTTTTTTTATTGTGTCAAAGAACCAGTTCTTTGTTTCGTTGATCTCTTGTATTTTTTTTTTAGTCTCCATGTCATTTATGTTTACTGTGATCTTTATTATTTCATTTCTTCAGTTTATTCTGGGCTTTTTTGATGTTGCTTCTTTTCTAATTCCTTTGAGTTAACAGTTAGATTGTTTATTTGAGATTATTCTTGTTTCTTGAGGTAGGCTATCTTTGAGAATATTTCATGTGTACTTGAGAAGAATGAATATTCTGCTGTTATGGAATAAAATATTCTGCAAATATCAAGGTAGTTTTCAACTACCCTATGTATTTTGATTGGAGTATTTAAGCCACTTATATTTAAAGTGATTTATTGATACATACAAGTTTATTGCCATTTCATTCTCTATCACCTCCTCCTCCTCCTTCTTCCTTCTAGGCTCTTTCTCTTCATTTTTCTTCACCTTTAAGAAACCCCTTTAACATTTCTTATAATACTGGTTTATTGGTTATAAACTCCTCTAGCTTTTCTAGTCTTTGAAACTCTTTTTCCTTCAATTTTAAATGATAACCTTGCTGGGTAAAGTAATCTTGGGTATAGGTCTTTGCTTTTTTATAACTTTGAATATTTGATGCCAATCCCTTCTGGCCTGAAATGTGTCTGTTGAGAAATCAGCTGACAATCTTATGGGAGCTTCCTTGTATGTAGCTAACTGCTTTTCTCTTGCTGATTTTCAGATTTTCTTTTTGTCTTTAACCTTTGCCTTTTTAACTATGATGTGTCTTGATATGGGCCTCTTTAGGTACGTCTTGTTTCGGACTCTCTGCACTTCCTGGACTTATGTTATTTCCTTCACCAGATTAGGGAAATTTTCACCCATTATTTCTTAAAATAGATTCTCAATACCTTGCTTTCTCTCTCACTCTCTCTTTTATTTTTTCTTGTACCTCTATGATGTGAATGTTGTTATGCTTCATGTTGTCTCAAATATCCCTTAAACTATCCTCATTTTAGAATTATTTTCCTTTGCTGCTCTAATTGAGAGTTTTTTTACTACTGTCTTCTAAATTTCGGATTCAGAATCTACTTCATCCAGCCTACATTTGTTCCTTCTAGTGTATTCTTCATTTCAGATACTGTATAATGCCTTTTTGACTGATTCTTCTTATGGTTTCTGTATATATTTTTATGCTTGCTATCTCTTTGTTGAAGTTCTCACTAGTTCCTTTAGCATCTTTATAAACACATTTTTGAACTCAACTTGCTTGCCCTCATTTTTATTTAGGGTGGACTTACGTAGTAGGTGTCCTGTGGGACCCAGTGGTGCACTCCCTTTCCTCACCTGAGCTGGGTGCTCTAGCAATGTCCCTGTGTGTGTTATGTGGGCCCTCCTGTTGTGATTGAGTCTTGTGCTTGCTATTGGTCTGTTCATTAGTGAGTTTGACATTCAGGATGGCTGAGTATGAGGATTGTTCCTGATCACAGGGTATGAGTGCTGTGCAGGTGCTAACCACATAAAGTAGAATTCGCCTCAGCAGGGTCTGGTGCCTGCCAAGATCTTCCTTTGGATACGCCACTTTTGCAGTCAATTGGATGCTGCTCTGATGTTGTCTGAAGCTGGCCCCTGGGCATTTTGAGAGAGACTCTGGTGCAGGTCAATGTCACACACTGCCTGTGACTAGCTCAGAGCTACTTGTTTGGAGCTACAAAGTGATCCATAGTTTGTGGCTGCTTCTGCTGGGCCTTGATGTGTGTGGGAGACCAAGCTGCATACCAAGGCCAGCTTCCACTGGCACCAAGCCTGGGGACAGGTCATCAAAAGTTAAAAGGCATCTGCAGTTTTCCTTTGCCTGCTTCCACCTGCTGACTGCCATCAGTCACTGGAAGAGCCTCTTACAGAACTTAAATTGCATGCAGTAGGTTGTCAGTGAGTCACCAGATAGGAAAAGTGGTGTTCACCAGATTGATACAAGTTCAAACTCTTACCAGTGCTGGGTCAGAGGCCACTCAGCAAAAGTCCCAGGATATGCAAAGTCTAGCTACCTCCTGCCAGGTTCCTGCAGACCTTTGTAGTAGGGCAGAGTCTCAGGGAGTGGTCAGTCAGGGCAAGGCCAGCAGAGTTTTTCAAGACTAAACAGAACAAAATTTGGCCAGTTGAGGGAGGGCTCTGAGAGAAAAATGGACCTCATTCTAGAGCCACACAACTCAATCTGTCCCAGATTCAGTGCATGCCTCCTTGGCAGGAAGGGACCACCAAGAGTCGGGATGAGGCCACCTGGAACCCAGAGGTTGAATCTAGTGTATCTCCCTTGATGGGAAGGCACCCACCAAGTTCACAGGAAAGTGTGGGGGTTGACCCCATCTCAAAGCCACATAACTCAGTCAGGGATACCCCTGAGTCTGCTGGGACCTCTATTCCATGGCCCTGTCAGCTGACTCCTCAGCAAAGCATGAGCTCTGCAGGCTGTGGCAACAGGGAATTGAGAGGATGGGGCTTTCGGATTTCCCCAGGCTGATGCCATAAGGAAGGGAGTGCTCCACCCTCCCCCCCCAAAAAAAAATGGCATCTATAGTTTGAGTATGGGACT
Organism: Nyctalus aviator; assembly: GCA_036971965.1. Lineage (NCBI taxonomy): Eukaryota > Metazoa > Chordata > Mammalia > Chiroptera > Vespertilionidae > Nyctalus > Nyctalus aviator. Next base: position 5,624,269 of record CM072932.1, read on the forward strand.
CAGCACAGGGATCCTGGCAGCTGCCCCTTTGACTCTCCCCAAAGTTATAGACCTATCTCTCCTCACAGTTCTCTAGTCTGCTCTGCCCTCTCTCTGCTGGAATACAGGGTGACTGGCTGTGAATAAGATTTTGTGTGTTGCTGCTCTAAGAAGATGTTTGGTTCTCCAAAATGCCCCTACCTCTTCCGTGCAGGACAGAATCCTTGCTGGTTTTCACAGCCAAATTTCATGTGGGCTCTTCTTCCCAGGTCTGGTGCTCTGGGCCAGGGAGCTAGGTGAGGGTCTGAGACCCCATGCTGCGCATGGGAAACCCCCTGCAATTGAGCTATCCCTCCAGAACCTCAACTGCCACCTGTGGGTGCAGATTGGCCTTTTTTGTGTCTCTGCCCTTCCTCCCATTTTTGATGTGGCTTCTTCTATTAATCCTTGGTTATAAGACTTCTGTTCAACTAATTTTTACTTGATTATTCAGGTTATTCTATATTTAGTTGCAATTCCAGTTCTCCTTGGAGGAGGTGAGTGTAAATTCTACCTACTTCTTCCATCATCTTGAATCTTCTTACTTAACTTTTGCTGTTAGTTTTAAATGGTATCCTTTGATGGCCACCTCTTATTTAGACAATAAATTTACTTAATTTGCTTTCCTACTACCACTGGTCTGTTTCTTATCCCTTTGCCTTTTCCAGGCTGTCATATAAATGAAATCTTATCGTATGTAGTCTATCATGTCTGACTTTCACTCAGCATAACATATTTGAGATTTCCCCAGGTTTTTGTGTATTTCAGATGTTATTGCATATTCCTTTTAACTGCTGAATAATATTCCATTGTGTGGATGTACCAGTATGGTTTTATTTTACTTTTCATTTGTAAAGAATTGCAGTATAACTGGTAGGTGCGAAAATAGTTATGGAGAGTTAGCCATGTTCTTCCCCCAGTTTCCCAATGACAATATCTTACAAACAAAGAAATTAATGTTGGGTACAATGTTAATATAGACCTTTTTCAGTTTTTACCAGTTTTTGCCTGCACTCATTGTATGTACAGCTTTTTTTACACACCACCCATATTTCATCACCACAATCAAGACACTGAAATGTTCCATCAGCAACGAGGAACTCAATCCCTCATGATATCTCTTCATAGTCAAAGCACACACCCACCACTTGGCAAACACTAATTTCTTCTACACCTGTATAATTCTGTCATTTTGATAATGTTATAGAAATTGAATCATAAATACTATGTAACTTTTGAGATACATATATTTTTTCATTTAGCACAATGTTCTTTCATTTAGGATAATATTATTATATTCAAGTTGTATATGATAATAATCCATTCCTTTTTATTGTCGACTATGATTCAAAGACATGGATGTATCACCATTTGTAAAAACTGAGCAAAAAGGTTGGTAAAAATCTTAAGTATTGCTGAAGTAATATTAGAATATATTTTTATACATGGTGAAATCTTTGAATTAAAAATATTAATCTGTACAATTTTCTTCTCTCTCATAGGAATCTTTGCTATAGAGATTTCTGACATGCAAAAAGATTCTTCACATCCTTGGGAAAGGTTAAAATGTCAAACTGATTTTTTTTTCTATTTGATTGCATTTATTTTTGAATCCTTGACAATGTTAAATGTATATATTAACTTTGTGCCTCTGAATCTCTTTTCTCATGTGACAAATTGCAGAGATCAGAGATGACTTAGAAAAATAAAAATGTGTGTGGCTCTTTCTACCCATACAGTAATAGTGAGTGTAAAACCCACTTACTTCACTATTGAACACTGTCATGTTAACTATCCGGAGTAAATAAAAAAGCTTATAAAAAGAAGGAAAAGTGTTTTTTACAAAACTGTTTTCCTTTTCTTTCGTGGTACCTCATATAATTGGATGGTTATTTTTTGTAGTTATTTATCCTTTCTTGGCTAGAGAAGTTCTGCCATAACAGGCACATTTTGCTCATACTGGCCTGGGTCCCAATATGCCACTTTGGACCCAGCCCGACTCAAATTCCAGGCCACAATCTGACTTCAAAGCAACAGATAGTAGGAGATTGTCAGGATTTTAAATCCATAATATTGTACCACTGATTAACATACATTTCTGCAATTGTGTTTACCTATACTATTTTTTAGAAAGGCAGGTGATGCTATATCTGTCAAGAATGTAAAATTTTTTAAATCTGTATTTTTAATAAGTTTTCTCTAAAACATTAAAGTACTGCAATCAACTTAATGGCCATTTTACTTATTTTTTATTGTTTTTTGCCTGTGGCAGCTGTTTCTTTTCAGAGTAACATTTCCATTGGTGTTTCCTTATATCCCCTAAAATCTCCCAAATCTCTTCCCTTTTCTGTCCATTGATTTTGAATTAAGAGCCTGAACACTACTGCATTTTACTGATATTAGCTATTTGTATTCTTGCCATTTTAGTAAAAAAAAAAAAAAAAAAAAAAAAAAAAAGTTCTGTCATTAACAGTATTCATAGGATGTAGACAGTTTCTCATTGTATATAGTCACTATTTAGTATGACTACAATAATGTAGGGTGGGGCCCTGATTTAGGTCTTGTTTAATCATTATCACTGATATTTTGCCATAAGGCTTATGCTTCATATATACTTTATTTCGATTTTTAAAAACCTTGATTTTTATTCATCTAGTTCAAGACCTTAATTATAGATTGGTTTAAAAATGAATAATTTAAAGCATGGTATTCTTGTATAAACATTTTGGACAATAATATGAAAAATGTTTTGGGTTAAAAAAAAAAAGAGAGTTGTTGGTGCACTGACTGCTGAGGGGGCTGCAAATCAGGCCCAGAGAGAGGCCTGAAGAGAGAAGCAGGGTCTGATCCGTAGCCTCTGAGGCTGCTTTTGATCAGCATTTGCCTCTCTCTTTCTCTCTGCGCCTGGCCAGCAGCCGCACCTCCATTTCTCTCCAGGCCTCCACCAGGGCTGCTGATCAGCCCCACCTTCCTGATCAGGCCCCATTGACAGGCCCAGAGATGCTGACTGGCATAGAAACCGACCAATCAGAACCAAATCTGGGTCAACTGTTAGAAGCCAATGGCTTCCTAGGAGGAGGAGCTTTTGATGCTAACTGGCATAGAAACTGACCAATCAGAACCAAATTGGCCAGCAGAGGAGGGCAGTTGTAGGGGACTAGGCCTGCAGGGGAGGGCAGTTGGGGGCCATCATGCCAACAGCGGAAGGCAGTTGGGGGTGATCAGGCTGGCAGGGAAGGACAGTTGGGGTGAGAACAGGCCAGCAGAGTTTGTTTTTTGTTTTTTTCTTTCTGTTTTGCAGTTTCTTAAAGTGGAATGTTAGGTTGTTGATAAATCAGAAGCCTTTTTTAAGAAGGTGCTTATAGCTGTGATTCCCCTCTAACCATATTATTTAATATAATCACTTCTACAATTGTATTTATTTATTTTTAATTGTAATACAATACACATAACATAAAATTTACCATCTTCACCATTTCAAGATGATAGTGGGTGTAAGTTGTTGATGAGTAGTGAAAAGGATCAGGTCTTATAAAAGTACATGCACTTAATGGCCACAAAAGGAAAAGAACCCAAATTCATTAATAACAGGAGTTTATTTATGTGGTGGGAAGCTCATCAGTATTTCTCTGTTGAGGTTCGAAGAGAGATGTGGCAGGTGAACCTGGCAAGTGGCCAGAGAGGGTGGGCTGAGCTCCGAGGCAGAGGCTCCGAGGCAGAGGAACACTCTCCTCATGAGAAAGGCGAGCTCTCCAGCTGAGAAACACTCTCCTGTGTCCTTTCCAAGTCTTGTCTTCTTCTGTTTTTCTGTTATGATATTGGGGGAACCCACTTCCCTCTGTTTTGTATGGAGGCATAACTGACATACACATTATATTAGTTTCAGATGTATAGCATATTGGTTCAATACTTGTATACATTGTGAAATTATCCCAATAAGTCTAGGTAGCATCTGTCACCACACATTGTTACTCACTTTTTCCCTGGGATGAAAACTTTCAAGATGTACCCTGAGCAACTTCCAAATATGCAACACCGTGTTGTTAACTACAAGTACCGTGTTGGACAAGACACCATGATGTTGGTATTAGACACAAACTGTAATCGGCAGCTTGTGCCCTATGACTTCCTTTGCCTGTTTTACTCATCCCCCACCCATCTCTGGCCACCACCAATGTGTCCATGGTATCTGTGCACTTGGTTTATAAGTGAGATCATGTGGTGTTTGTCTTTGGCTTATTTCACTTCGCATAATGCCCTCAGGATTCATCCCTGTTGTTGCAAAGGGCAAGATTTTATTATTTTTTATGGCTGAATAATGTCCCGTTGTATGTATCCCTGTGTATGATCACATTTTCTTTATCCGTTATTCACTGATGAAACCTCAGTTTGTCCTTTAATTTACAAATCTTTGCTATTGTAAATAAGGCTGCAGTGAACATGGGTGCATGTATCTTTCTGAGTTAGTGTTTTCATGTTCTGCAGATGAATACCCAGAAGTACAATTGCTGGATTAGATGATAGATTATGTTGTAATTTTTTGCAGAACCTCCACTCTGTTTTTCATAGTGGCTTCGCCAATACTTGGTAACATTGCCAACAGAACACAAGTGTTCCCTATTCATGTTCTTTTCAACACTTGTTATTTGTCTTTTTGGTATTAACCTTTTTAACAGGTGAGAGGTGATATTTCACAGTGTGTATGTATGTGTGTGTGTTTAAATCCTCACCAAAAGTTATGCTTTTGTTGATTTTAGAGAGAAGAAGGGTGGGGGGGGGGGGAGTGAGAGAGAGAAACCTCCATGTGAGAGAGACACATCAATCGGTTGCCTCCCAGATGCGCCCTGAACGAGTGGGGATTGATCCCGCATGTGCCCTGCCTGGGAATCGAACCCGAACCCTTTGGTGCAGAGTCATGTCCCAACCAGTGGAGCCATACAGGCCAGGGTCGTTGTGCTTCTGATTTGCATTTTCTTAATGATTTGTGATGTTAAGCACCTTTTCATATACCTATTGGCCATCTGTATGTCTTCTTTGGTAAAATGTCTATTCAGATCCTCTGCCCATTTTTAACTCAAATTGGTGTGTTGTTGTTTGTTTGTTTTTGCTATTGAGTTTCTTTTATATTTTGGATATTAATCCCTTATCTGACACAGATTTGCAAATATTTTTCTCTGTTCAGTAGGATGCCTTTATATGTTGTTAATGGCTCCCTTTGTGCAGAATCTTTTTGTGCTTTAAATTTCTTGTTGCTATGCTCACTGGGAAATTTTGCATTTTATTCTTAAGCTTTTAGAAGATGAAAGCCAACTCATACAGCTTCAACAAATAAGATAAAATATATAAATTCCCACTTTTGTCCTTACAAAAATGAGGAATTATTTTATGTTTATTTTGCTTTTTTGGGTAATGTTAATTATATGTATATAACACTGAGCTGGTATCTATTTAGGCAAGACAAATATAGTGTCCTGTTTTAAAGCATTAAGGAAAAAATCCATCTTCTGCTTAGTAGCAATGTACTTTTGTTTTGTTGAGCTAGATTTATACCAGATTTATCTCAGTAGAAAGCAGATATTATGGTAATTATTTATGCATTGCATCATCTGAAATAATAGAAATGTCATTTTATAATACTGAGAAATGGGAGACTTTTGACTCCTTGATATGATAGCAATCTCTTCTGCTTCCTCATTTTTCGTAACAAGTTGTGGTATCCCGGATTGTTATTAAAGGTCCAGTTTCAATTGGAAGTGAGCCTAGCTCAAGGGCAGCGGGTTACTCCATCTGTACACGTGTGTGCTTCAGGATAGCAGTGTCTAGACAAACAGGCCTGCGGTTCAGATTGCTTCTGGTGAGAGTAATGGAGAGAATCAGGATCATGACTCACGGTTGTCTTGTTTCTGACTATTTTCCAATGAAAATGTGCGTGTGTTTTAGTATAATTGACATTATATCCATTTTCAGACATGCAACATGAGTTGATACTTGTATATGTCACCAAGAACAGTGTTATCCGTACTTAAACATAAGCTTAAGTTGGTGTTTATTTTCATAATGTTCTTGCCATTCTCTTGGACTGTTGCAACATTTCACCAATTTATCCTCAAGCACCGTGACTTTAAGATGTTCAATAAATACGTGTTGGACAAACACATGCATGAAACCTATTTTTATATCCGTGAGGATGACGTTTTCCCTCAGTCCTTTTCTGTGACCCCAAGAACTCACTGGCCAGGGCAGCCCGTCTTCCATGGTTTCCAGTGCCATTACCGGCTGGTAGCATTCAGGCCGCCCACTGGCAACACCACTGCTCCACCGAGGGGTTCTCCTGTTCACATTTTTAAACATGGCCCACCTCTCTAGCCTCTAAAAATGTCTAACTAAATGAAGCCTCGCTCTATGTAATGATTTATATAATAATTTCTTCAGGAAATAAAGAGCAAGACAGAGAGGGTCTTTGCAAAAGCGAGTTAACGGCAGGTCTGAAGACGGTCACAGGCAGGAGCTCTAACGTGGAACACAGAGCTATGAGGTCAAAGGCCAGGTTAGTCCACGATGCAGCAAGTCCCTGTGGCCGTTTCCAGGACTTCTGTTTGGACAAGGACAGTTACTCCTGGGGTTTGTAGGCCTTAATACAAGGACCTGATTGCCTGTATTTGGGGAAACCCATATTGGCTGTCTTTTTAAAAACATGCCTCTTAATGACAACTACACATACTGCTGAAAACTTTTATAATAGGTGATTAAAACTCTGGCTTTATATACCCACATAAGCCCAAAACTTTTGATATCCTATTACAAAAAAATGTTGATAAGTTAAAAAAATTCTGAGTTGTATTTGTAACCATAACCTCACATTTGCTCCAAGAGAAAGAAAAAAAGGTATTTTTCTCTTAAATGCACTTTTAGTAAATCATGGCTACCGCTACAGCTGAAGGACATTGACTGTTGCAGCCCCCATTGTAACACTTTTCAAATCCCTCTGCTTACCCACCAACCTCTGTTATCTGTGAGCTTTGAATTGTTCAGAGACAAAGATTTCCAGGAGCTCAAAAGATAAATGGCTTCAGGTTTTCCCCAAGCCCCCATCTGGCGTTGGCCTGGCCTTCAGAGGTTTTGAAACAGACAGGTTGGCTGGGGAAAGTGGTAATCCATGCATGCAGCAGGAGAATAGTATCTCCCTTTGCAGCAGTGACCGGCAGGTTTACACAGGTCAGCGCTCGATGGGGGAGAATGAATAGGGAGAGTCTATCTGCGGAGCTTCCGCAGATCAGCAAAACCAGCCAGGCCGCCCGGCCTCCGGCCTCGGGCCTTGTTGTGGAGCTCCCAGCACACAAAGCAGACAGACATCTCCGGGTCCCACATGGGAAGCAGGAGTTGTCCTTGTTTTCTGGCAAACAATGCCTTTCTGCCCAAGATCTCATAGGATGGCAGACCTGATAGCTCATCTGCCAGAGACCCTGCGGCAGGCTAGAGAGAAAACTCCCAGTAGGGACGAGGGGAGAAGTATGTGATATCAATGTTTTATATTTTATTTTTAGAAAAGATCTAATAATAAATAAATAATGACATCTTAGCTGCATCTCATCGAATGCATGTTTTGTTGTAAAGAATTATCCAAAAAAGTACGCAATGGAAATGTTTATTAAACTTAGTGAGTTATCACAAATACCCGTAAACCCTCTGCCTGGATCAGGTACGGAGCCGTGGAGTATCTCAGCGTTTTCCCTGGTGCCCCCATGTCAGTCACATTCCTACCCCCCCCACCCCCCCACCCCCCCCGCAGATAACCAGGGTCCTGATTCCTAAGACTTATAACTTAGTTTAGTTTGTTTGGAGAGTTCTATAAAAGGAATCATAGTGCGTGTCTTTTTATTTCTTTTTTCCACTCGATATTCTGTTTTTGGAATGCATCCATGTTGCTCAGTGTGCCTCTGATTTCATTTTGTACCTTTTCGCTGTGGGGCATTGCTTTACTGTGTACATATGACACCATCTGTGTTCTTCTGGTAATGGGCGTGGGGTTGTGTCCTGGCCTGGGCTCTTCAGACAGGTGCTACCGTGAGCATTTATGTGCACATCTCTTGGTGCACAAGGGACATGGCTAGACGTGGAATTACCGGATCAAACAGTGCCATGTGTCCTCCGTAAGCACCGCCAAACTGCTTCCCACAGCAATTGCACTGCTGCTCGCCCACCAGCGCCCAGGCGCGTGCAGGCTGCTCCCGGGAACGCTTGGCGTTGCCACTCTTGTTTTTTACCTTAAGGTGGGTGTGGAGTGGTGTCTCCAAGGAGCTGTGATTTGCATTTTGCTAATGCCTTAATGCTTAGTTCCCAAGTGGCATCATCATTGGAAAGTTCATAGTCAAGTATTTTACTTATCTGTTGGTTTTCCTGTCTTATTAATGGATAGATCTTATGTATTCTGGGTCTGAGCCCAATAACCTTGCACTGAGCCTTGCTTTTTCATTCATTTAATGATGTCTTTTAATAAACAAGTTTTGCCCAGCCTGTGAGCTCAGTGGTTGCACATGGACCCAGGCATCAAGAGGTCACTGGTGCAGTTCCCAGTGAGGGGACAGGCCCTGGCTGAGGCTCGATCCCCAGTGGGGACCATGCAGGAGGCAGCCAGTCCATGTTTCTCTCTCATACATGTTTCTATCTCTGTCTTTTTCTCCATGCCTTTCTTGTTAAAAATCAATAAAAACATTTTAAAAATAAGCAAGTTTTAATTTTAATAATGTCCAATTTATCAATAACTTTCTTTATGAATATATATTTTTTCTGACCTGAATAAAAAAGTTTTTCCTACCTTAAAGTCATAACACTGTCTCATATCATCTTCAATAAATTCTTTTGTTTTTCTGGTCAACTTTAGAACTACAGTCCACCTGGATTTGATTTTTGTGTGTGGTGGAGGTAGGCACTGAGATTTTTTAAAATTCCATAGAGATGCCCAATTAGCTCAGCACACTTATTGAAGACTGTCATTTCCCCAGAGGTAGGCTTTACTACCCTGTCCTCTCCAATGTCCAAATACGTGTGGCTTTCTATTGGTCTCTGTCATTGTGCTGCTTATAACTAACAAATACCTCAGTGTTTTAATTACTGTAGCTTTAAGTCTTGCCGTCCACTAAAGCAGGTTCTTTCATATTGTTGTTCTTCCAAAATATCATGGCTATTTATATCATGTTGCATTCCCATAGAACTTAAATCATTTTGTAAAATTCCATATAAAACTTATCATGATTTTCACATATTAGATCAAATTTATGCATACATTTGGGGGAGAATTGATAACTTTATAATATTGAATCTTCCAACCCACAGATATTCTTTTATTTATTTTATTTTTCTTTATAATATTTCATAGTTTTCTGCATGAGGGCATTGATCCAAAAATTTTAAAATATTTGTTACTAAGTATTAACTTTTTGATGCTGTCAAATAGTTATGAATAATTTTAAATCATTATTTTTTATTGTTGCTTCATATAAGTCATTTGAATTTTGTATTTTGACCTTGTACTTACTATATTTAGTAACCATGATAAAAGTCACTTATTCATTCTAATAATTTAGTGGTGAAGTTTTTTAGACTTTTTACATATTCAATCAAATCACCTGTTGAAAATAACATTTTAATTATATCACAGTTCTTATACTTTTTATTATTTCTGGGTTCAGTACACTGGCTAGGACTACACTTATGAATTTGAGTAATGAATATGGATATACTTGTCTTTATCATTACAGAGGGGAATTCTTCAACAGTTCACCATTAAGTATGGTTAAGTATTATTCTTTAAAAAAAATAGTATTTATCAGATTAACAAAGTTATCTTCAATTCCTAATTTAAGAGATTTAATCCTGAATAGATGTTGAAATTGATCACATGTTTTCCTGAATCTATTTTGATGATCTTATTACTGTATCTTTTATTATGTTGCTATAGTTAATTTACATTGATTTTCAAATGTTTATTTAACATTGTACTCCTAGAATAAAGATAACTTGGTTTTTACACATGTTAAGTTTTTTATATATTGCTACATTTGATTTGCCAATATTTTGTTGTTGTTGTTGTTGTTCATGAATGAAATGTAGTTGTGTAAATTTTCATTCTCATAATGGCCTTATCAGGTCTTGGTTTTAAGATTAAGCCAGCCTCAAAAAATGAATTAAAAACTATTTTCTAGAAGAATATCTTTTAAACCATTTTTAGTATTTTAAATATTCTTTAAGAATTTGATAATTTAATTTAAACTTAAATTTTGTATTGCTAATTTACTTTATATATATTCATATGGATCTATTAAAAAATATCTATTATACTGATTTATGTAAAATTTGGTACAAAGAATAAAAGAATCCAAAGTTGTAACATTAAATCTTTTTACTTTCCTGATAACATACTTTGAAACAGAAAAATTTATGATTTTGATGAATTCCAACTTATTTTCTATTTTTATCACTTGTGCCTTCTTCAGGTGTAATATAAAAGAAATCAATGCCTAACTCAAGGTCACAAAGATCTTCTTCTAAGAGATTTATGGTTATAGCTCTAACATTGCTGGGATGAATAACGAATCTAAAGTTATTCTTTGGCCTGTGGACTTCCAGTTGTCTCAGCAGCATTTCTTAAATCCCTCCCACTGAGTCATCTGAGTGTCTTTGCCAAAAGTCAGCTAACCATATATGTAAGCATTTATTTTTGTGACATCAATTCTCTCCCTTTAATATACATGTCTATCTTGTGCCAGTACCACACTGTCTTGAGTTCAGTAACTTTGTAGTAACTTTTGAAACTGGAAAGTGTGAGTCCCTCATCTTTGTTTTGATTTTTCAAGATGGTTTTGGCTACTATGGGTTTCTTATATTTCCATATAAGTTTTAGGTTTGTCTTGTCAATTGCTGCAAAACAAAGTGAGCTGGGTTTCTGATCAGCTTTATATTAAATCTGTAAATCAATTTGGGAAATATTGCCATAATAATAATATTAAGTCTTCTGATCCATGGTCATGGGGTATCTTTCCATTTACTTAGGTTTCCTTTAATTTCTTTCAACAATGTTTTGTACTTTTCAGTATATAAATCTTATGCTTCCTTTATTAAAATTTATGTTATATATTTTATTATTTCTGATGCTATTATAAGGAGGATTATTTTCTTACCATCATTTCAGATTATTTATTGTTAGGGAATGGAAATACAATTGAATTTTATATCTTGTTCTTCAACTTTTCCCAAACTTCTTTATTAGTTCCAATAGTTTTTAAGTGAATTTCTTAGGATTTTCTAACTACAGGATCATGTCATTTGCAAATATTATTTTACTCTTCCTTTCAAATCTGATGTCTTTTTCTCTTTACCTGTCAATAACTTGGGCTGGTACTTCCAGTACAATGAGTGGAAGTGGTAAGAATACATTTTTTTGTTATGTTCCTGATCTTAGGGGGAAAGCATTTAGCCTTCCATTCCATTCCTAGTTTGTGAGTGTCTTTACCATGAAAAGTGTTGGATTTTGTCAAATGCTTTTTTTCTCCAAGTATTGAAATGCTCATATATTTGTCCTTTATTCTATTCATATGATTTATTGCCTTGATTGATTTTCAGATGCTAAATCAGCCTTGCATTTCTAGATAAATCCCACTTACTTATGGCATATAATCCTCTTTATATGTGGCTAGATGAATTTTGTTAGTATTTCATTAATAATTTTTGCATTTTTATTCATATGGGATATTGGTCTTCAGTGTTTCATTCTTTTTATGTCTTTTTATTTTTATATAAAGATATCACTCACCTCATAGGTCGAGTTGGGAAGTGTCTCTCCAGGAATTTCCCATTTCATTAGACATTCAGTTTGTTGGCTTACAGTTATTTATACTGTTCATTTATAATCCTTTTTATTTCTGGTTGTGAAACCCCCTTTTTTATTCCTGATTTTTTTAAAGTATAGATTTTATTTATTTTTTACAGAGAGGAAGGGAGAGAGATAGAGAACTAGAAACGTCGATGAGAGAGAAACATCGACCAGCTGCCTCTTGCACACCCCTCACTGGGGATGTGCCCGCAACCAATGTACATGCCCTTGACCGGAATCGAACTTGGGACCTTTCAGTCCGCAGACCGACACTCTACCACTGAGCCAAACCGGCTTCGGCTATTCCTGATTTTAATTACTTGATCGTCTTCCCCCCCCTCCCCCCATCCAACCCCCCATCATTGTACTCAAAGATTTGTCAATCATATTGATTTTTTCAAAGAATTAATCTTTGGTTTAGAGAGTTCATCAAACTTGGCAATTTTGAGGCCATTATTCCTTCAAATATATCTTTAAAATTTATTTTCTCCATCTGGCATGCTCATAGAACATTTGATTGATCTGGTCCTACAGGTTCCTGAGGCTCTGTTTAATTTTATTTTTAGTCTAATTTCCCTGAGTTTTATTTTGAATAAATTCTATAGGTATATCTTAAAATTTGGTCATTCATTTATTCCACAATATTTAATCCGTTGTTAAGCCCACTAGTGAATTTTTAATTTCAGATAATGTTATTTCCACTTCCAGAAGTTCTATAGCCATACCCACAATGAGCAATCTATAGATGAGACAAGATGAAAACAAACAGCAAGATGGTAAGTTAGTTCTCATCTATCAAGAATGAATGAAAGCTAGGCTTAGTCTTCTGTCAGAACTATTGAATGTGTCAATCTGAAATCAAATACATTCCAAATGATTCCATTTTCTCATTTTACTGGTAGAAAAAAATTAAAGTTCAGGAAGTTTTTGAATTTTGCCCACAGGCAACTAATTCAGGACACAGTCAAGCCCAGGACAAAGGCTCTTTTCACTATACCAATACCACTTCCATTTATTTACCTTTCACCATTTAGGCGTCACCCGCTCATGCTCCTTGGTCTTATTTATTGTCCTGTGAAGAGAGCATTTCCTCCTATTTGGGGGGAGAATCTTGGGAGATTTTTCAAAAACTGTTTCTCAGAACCCCAGAATTCCTCAGCTGATGCTATACCTACCTTAAATTTTAAAAAATTATAGGGGGGGAAAATCAGAGCACATCTTCTTGTTCTACTGCTGGCCAAACATTGGTAATCACAAGGAATATTTTGGGAAGTCCCATACTCTTTCAACACTCAAGGGCTCAGAGAGGTTTTATCCTACCAAGGGGTCTGGGCTTGCTATTGCTTTACTTTTTTAAGGAATCACATTTTGAGGAGGAATGGCAAGGTCAGTTAGCTATTCTGCATGTAAGGCTTAGCATGAGTTCTTCAGAGAGTAAAGAGTAAAAGCATTTCATTTCATTCTCGACTTTTTCTTCTTAGTTTTCTACTTTGTAAGTTTGCTATCTTAAAGTATGTGTCTGTAGATGTTAAAATTTTAAGAGAGAGCATGTGAGGCAGGAAACCAAACGGAATATGCCAAACTGCTCCTCGGACAGTAAACACTGACACGGGCGGGATGGGGATGACGGGTTCTTTTCATGCAGCTGCTGCAGACAAGGCTGCTGTCAGCAAAAATGAGAACGGGAGAGACATGATACCAATTCAACTGCAGAACAAAGCTGGGACTTCCAGCTTTTAGAGCATTTAAAAATGGCTGGTCTCAAAAGCGCTTCCTGAGTGGGCCCTGGAGAAAAGGCCTGATTGGTCTTTAGCTCATTGAGCTGCTCTCAGGCAGCGGCTCCGGAGAGACACCTGCTGTGGGAGCAGATCCTCCGCTTTCCCAGCCCGGGAACACATCTGACCCCAGTGGATGGGGACACAGCCGGGCTGGCTTGTTTGGGGCCCACCTGTTAAGCACCGGTGAACATCCAATTTATAATCACCCCAAACTACGGCGTGGTCTTCACACACACAACACTCCTTTAAAAATGCCCAACATCTCTCTGCCAGCCCTCAGAGAGGGCCTGTCTAGCGACACTTAACTTCTGAAGTTTCTGTCCTCCTCAGATTTATCAAATGGACATTGGCTTTTGGGTGTTTAGAATTGGGGGAGGCAATGCAGGCACAAACTGGCCATACCCCGTCTCCACCTGCTTCAGGTTGCTGTATTACTGGGGTTCGCGCATTCCTAGTTTCCTGGTGCTGCTGGACAAAGCGCCACACCTGGGGGCTTAGACAGCAGGAATGTGCTGCCCTGGGCTCTGGAGGCTAGACACCTGGGGTCAGGGTGTCCGCGGGCGGTCCTTCCGGGCCGTGAGGACTGCCTCCTGCCTAGCTTCTGGGCATTCGCCGACAGTCTGTGGTACCCGCGGTTTGCAGAGGCGTTGCCATGGCCTCCGCCTGTGTGTGCACATGGGACACTGCCTGTGTGTGCACACCACGTCCACGTGTCCTGTTTACAAGGACACGCAGGTATGCTGGACTGGGGCCCATTCCATCCCAGGATGGCCTCATCTTATTACATCCGCACCGACTCTTACAAGGAAGGCCGAATTCTCAGGCATTGAGGAGCAGGTCTTCAACACGCGCATTTTGGCAGAGACACAGCCAGCCCCATAGCTCTTTGTTAGCATAGTTTGGAGGAGGATTAATCCGGGGAAGTGTAGCTCCATCACTAAGGAGCGACCTTGCTGGGTTCTCCCAGCTCTCTCCCCTCTGGCTGCTCAGCGCTGGCCTGTCCCTCCACCTGTGCGGGCCCTGGGACTGGCTCAGTCTCAGCCCTCAGACTGTCCGGTACCCAGCCCTGGAGTCTCACTCTGCCATGTACAGCCTGCTCCCAGGAGAGCGGGTTCCTGAGCCCTTTCCCCATGGCTCCCTCCTTCCCAGAACTTAGCCCTACAAGTTCCGGCTTCTTCAGACTCCCGAAGTCCCAGTGCCATTGCCTTTCTCAGCTGGCCTGCCCCCTGTCTGATCCTTTCTCTCTGCCCACCAGCCGAGCAGCTCCGCAGGCAGGAGGGCAGGCGATCAGGGATCGCAGTCCGGTGCTGCAGTTAAAGGCCTGGACGTGATTGTTGGATCTTTGTGCCGGTTTCCTCGATGTGAGGTCTGGTCCTCCTTGCACCAGAGACCTAAGGGGCAGACGTTTAGAAAGAACTCATGGAAGCTGAGCTATACATTCATCTGTGTTGATGCAAAACCTATGACTTTTAAATGCCTCGGGGCATGGAGTGCCATGACGTCCTCCTCACGCTCAGCTGGAAGGAGCGCACACCCTCGCGGGGAGGCTCCCGAAGGCCGCCCTGACCTTCACCGCAGGCTCCCGCCGCGGCCCAGGTGTGCGGTGAGCAGGAACGCGTTACTTTAGCTAACCCTGCTCTCGGGCCAACGTGGGAGACAAGGGGTGCATTCCTCGGCATCAGGCACCCCCAGAGCAGCCTGGGAGTCAACTTCGCCATGGAGAGCTCGCTGGTCTTTTTTTTTTTTTTTTTTTTTAATATATTTTATTGTTTTTCCACAGAGAGGAAGTGAGAGGGATAGAGAGCTAGAAATGTAGATGAGAGAGAAACATCGACTAGCTGCCTCTTGCACACTCCCCACCGGGGATGTGCCCGCAACCAAGGTACATGCCCCTGACCGGAATCGAACCTGGGACCTTTCAGTCCGCAGACCAATGCTCTGTCCACTGAGCCAAACCGGTTTCAGCAGAGCTCGCTGGTCTTAATGTTACGCCCTACAGTCTGAAAAGAAACACACATTTCTACCAAACACTTGAATTCAGAAGCACCAAATCACCTTGACCCAATGATCAGAATTTCTCCAAATTCTTTACAATAAAGAGGAGGAGAAAAAAAAAGGGGGGGGGGAGGCAACTTGTATTTGAGTTCATGTGTGTGAGGCCCTTACTAAGTGCTTCGAGGTCACACCGAGCTGGGTCCGAGTTCTGGCTTCTCCGGTCACACGCCCGTGGCTCCAGCGCCTCCTGCCGGTCCGCCTTCCTGGCGGAGACGTCTCCTCACGGCGCTGCGAGCGGACGCAGGAGCACGGGTCTGCCACCGGAGCGTGCAGCCGGCTAAGGGCCAGCAGCTGGGGTTCGGTGTCACGATGGGAAGTTATAAGAAGCCTACACCCAGCACCCGCTCCCACAATGCCCTGTCCTGTGCCTTGCACCACCAGGCATGAATTTTCTCTGAGTCTTGTTCTTCATGGTTTAAAAAGTTGCACACGTCCTTATTAAATGGTAACAGAAGCAGGAAACAGCAAGTCAGAGCTTGTCATCTGAACGGGCAGTTTTACCAGCATGTGGTGTACTAGCCAAGGTTTATATGATGGTACGTGTGAGTGAGGCTGGGGGTGGGGGTGTGAAATGGGGCTTTGCTGGAGAAGGCAGGTCTAGGGCATCTGCCAAACGGGTTTGGCCTGCAGGAGGATGCGGTGCACAAAAAACAAGCTTCACGATACCCCAGCTTCACAGAGGGCCAGCCACCCCCTGCCGTTTGGCACAGAACCTTCCATGTACCGGGAGCCAAACCGGAGTCCTGGTGCTCAGCCCGGGAAGGAGCCCAGACGAGGCGGGAGAATGAGGAGCAGCGGTTTCGGGGGTGACCGTGTCAGCATCCCCGTCCCATCCTTCCCGCAGGTCTCCGAGCCCAGCTGAGGCTCTGGGTTCTGTCAGTGAGACCTCCCACTTGCCGGCTTTTCCATGGAAACAATGAGGAAATTATTCCTCCTACTCCTTGCACTCCGCACACTATTTTTAGTGCCAGCATTTGCTATAGAAACATTCCCTCAGCTCCTTCCCCTCCATGTCACTTCCCCGCATGACAGACGGGGAGGAGCGGCCGGGCTGACGGTTTTCAGAGGAGAGCTGGGTCTTGGGCACCAAACATATCCTTGTTCATAATTCAGTCAGAAACAAAGAACTTCCCCAAAAGGACAATTATACAATCTTCCTGTGATTAGAAAACCTGTTTGATGTTTGCATTTCTTCATTTCCCTTCTTTTGCTTATAACACCAGGTGGATAAGATTCTGCATCCTATCAGAGGAGTAAGAACGTTGCTAATTTGTCCTACAAAAAAAATAGCTTGTTCCGCACATTTTTGCAGGCGGTCACCAGCGGGGCGGGAGGCCCGGGCCCCATGGGAGGGGGCTGGACCCCATGGGAGGGGGCTGGCAGGTGCTGCCCCCTCCTTAGGAGGTGGGCGGGGGGGCTCAGCCTCACGGTGTGACGTGGGCCAGTCCCTCTCTGGTCCCCGTAGAGGTCGGCTGAGGAGCGTGGTCTCTGCGGTCCGGGGGCCTGGCCTCCCGCAGTGACCACAGTCACGGGCACACGTGCTGCGGGGGAGACAGGCCCCAGGAAGCGCCGCCAGTGGAAGCCGGAGCGGCGCTCAGCGCACAGCAGTGCTTGCTGGCAGGACTGCGCTCCTATTCAGAGCCTCCCGTTTACACGCCCACATGTGTTCTCCTAGCTTCTAAATCCGTCCGCGTGAAGACTTTTAAAAGATTAGCTGATTTAGAGTCACGTTTGCAGAAGGAGCAATGCGGGCCAGCATGGGAATCAGATGCAAACGTGCTCCCTCAGCCAGGCCGCGGTCTGCACACGCGGAATCCTCAGGCCCCTGGTTAGATCCTGAGCTGTGCAAACACGGAGGGCATTGCTGGGCCTGCTCCACAGCCGCCATCCTGCCCCCCCTTCCCCCCCGTCCCCCGTCCGGGGGCTGATGGCTCCCGACAAGTGAGCGTTAAACAAGACAGTGCACGGTTCTGTGGAAACAGCATCATTTGCTAAAAAGCAACAAATCTATGATCTTTAGATGGAAAGCAAAAGAATGCTCCTTTTAAAGGAGGAGCTAATGGGTGATAAATAGTATAAAAGTTGGGCAGGGTGAACGGAAAGCATTATTGGAGTTGCCAGAGAAATACCGTTGTGGACATTCCTGGTGAGATCTGGAAGTTTCTGAAGGTTATTTCAATGGTTGCCCAAGGGCCCAAAATTTCAGACTGTCAGTGTTTGGCATTTGTCAAAAAAAGAAAAAAAAAAAAAGAAAAAAGAAAACGGTGCCTAGAAGAGACTTAACTAAGAGTGTGAATCCATTAGAGCGGTGTGATGAGTAGCCTCTATTTAAAGCATGGAGCTCATTCCGCAAGGCATGCCTACTGGGCCCTGCTGTGGACTGTCCGGCGGCGGGGATGGAGAAAAGGGGTCGGCAGCAATCCGTCCCCTGAGTTCTAAAATCGGTGTTAGTCTCCTATTGTGGTAACAATTACCTCAATCTGGGTATGTGCCTCCTTGAGCTAAAAGCAAGGATTGCGTTCCTCCTGGGGCCTGAGGGGGCGCACATCCCGGCCTGTCTGCGCTCCTGAAGTCCTCGCTTTCTCTGGCTTGTGGGCCCCCCTCCTCCCCCGCCACCTTCCAAGTCAGCCGCACTGGGCTGCCTCCCTCTGCCCGCTTTAAGCACGAAGGGCTCACCAGGAAAACCCAGAAAAACCCCCTATTTTTAGGCCAATTGCTTAGCGAACTTACTTCTATGCCCAAAAACATTAATTTTCTTTGAAAAAAGGAACAAAACCGTCTCTTGGGAAGAGTGTGATGGGGACCAGAACACAGGGTACCTGAGGGCCAGTTGCTGGAGGGGCGGGAGGAGAAGCTGCCAGGGCACAGGGAAGCATTGCCCATGTGTGTCCTTCCGGCCACAGAACCCGCCACGCCTTCCCAGCTATGACTGGTCCAGAGCCTTAGGCCACTCACAGCCACAGACCGGGAACCCCTCCTCCGGTCCCTCCTGCGGATGCCTGAGCCCCTCCGCCCCTCCAGATGTGCAGACAGATCATGTGCACGGGCGCTTGTCAAACGTGTGTGATTCCTGCCGATTGGAAACAGTGCGGGAGAGAAATGGTGAGAGAAACCATGATCTGTCCACATAACGGACTGCCAGGCAGCTACTGAAATCTACATCTACGGAGACCTGATCATCACATGGGGATCACTGATGCTATAATGCAGGTGGAAAAACCAGGACACAAAATTCTACATTTGGCTTCATTTCAACGACATGGAATACATTCCCGTTAGCGGGCTGACTCGGCCTTCCTTCAAAAGAAACAGTGGAAGGAAAAACAGTAAAACGGCAACAGGGATCCCCCTGGGATGGATTATTGGCGATCGTTCCTTCTTTCCTAGTGTATGTATTTCAGAGAATGTCTAAAAGGCGTTAGGGCTTAAAGGAAGTTGGAGACTGTTAACTTTTGTGGCTTTAGCCCGCACGGGTCTGTGATTTTCCTCGGCGGCACGGAAAGGCCTGGCTGTGGGAGCAGGAGGCTGGGGTGGGGGTGGGGGTGGGGGTGGAGTGCCAGTAAGATAGTACTGGGGTGATGACCCACCGTGAGGATTCGGCTAAGGAGGAAGGCGGGGAGTGATGATCGGAGATAAGGGAGCAAAGAGCAGAGGGTTCCTGGCAGGGAAAGAGCAGACATTTGGGGAACAGGGAGCAAGACCGGGTGGAAAGAGTGGGGAAGGGAGAGAGAGGTGCGGAGGAACACACCTGAGGGAGGTGGAGCAGTGCTGGGTCAGAAGGTCATGGTGGAGCTTCACTGATTAATAACTGTTTCTCACGCAGCTGCTAGTGCCAGCCCCAGGCCCGCGCTGCGGATGCAACACCAATGCTCACGTTGGTACAGCTCCGCCCTCCTGGAGGGGGGAATTCAGAAACCAAAAACACCACTAGAAAGGGTGAGGAGGACTCTAAAGGATGGGGCGAGGGAATGCAGGCCAGGAAAGAAGCCCGAAGCGGTGACAGTGAAGCTAGAACCTGAAGGAGAGGCAGTGAGCCAGGGGAGGGCGGGAGGAGGAGGGCGGTGAGCAGGCTCTGCAGGGAGGCCCTGAGGCAGGAGGGGGGGGTGTCCAGGAACAGGAGGAGGGGCCTTTGGCTGGAGCGGAGTGAGCTGATGCTGGATGAGAGGAGGCCAGAGAGAGGCAGGGGACAGATCAGCCCCTTAAGGAGCTGGGTTTTATCCCCACAGGAGAGGGTTGGGAAGAGGGACGTGGCACGGCCGTCACATTAGCGGAGGAGGATGGAGGGACCCGTGTCTGGGTACGGCCGCCTTCGGGATCCTCGGGAGCAGGTGGGCGGGCCTCGGGGAGGGGGCAGCTCTGGTCCGCCTGGCACCAGGGCTCCCCGGCCCTGTCATTTCTGCTGGATCCTCGCTGGTCCTCGGCTCAGTCCGCTGCCATGGAGAGGCTCTGTGCCCGTGGGCCTGTGCTTTCGGAGCCCAGAGAAGCTGGCAGAGCGAGCGAGTGTCTCAGGAAGGAGGACCAGCGCCTGAACAGCCTCCGTGCTGGCCTGCCTAGGAAGCTGCTGCCTTTGGGGAAACCCTGTGCACCCCATTAAAGAAGAGTCAGGAGGGTGGAGACCGGACGTCCGCACTCTTGCTTTCTGCTATCCCGAAGGGCACCTCATCCTGAGTGTGGGAAGGGCCGATTCTCATTTCCGGTCTAAACTAAAGGCGCTTTTCCGTTTGCAGGATGAGATGCGGTTTTTAGGACGGCAGCTGCTCCGCACTGGGAGTGCGGTCTGTGGTTCAAACCCCGTCTCTGCGCTCCCTCTGACAGGAGCGTGGGGTGCCTGAGCCCCTCCGCCGCACATGGAGAGGCCAGCAGCCCCTCGCCTGCGGGCAATGGCGGGCCTCGCTGGGGGCCTCGCACCTTGGCCTGTTCCCACCGGCCTGCGAGGTCCGGCCCAGAGGCTGCAGGCAGGATGCTGGGGGCCTGAGGAGGCTGGGGAGGGACAGACTTCCTCCCAGCATGTGAGGGCAGGAACCTGCTTGCTCTCCAGGCTGCAGGCACCCCCACTTCCCAGCCTCGCCCGCACCACCTGCCTTTGGGCTGTGGCCACCGTGTTCTTCCTCAGCCTTAGCTCATCCCGGAGAAATGGAGTTTCCTCCTCTCAGAGCCTCTGGAACTCCAAAGCCCCACAGCACACACAGGTGCAGGCGCCCGTGTGGGACCGCTCGGAAACAAATGCAGTTCTTAGGTAGAAAGGCGGGTAGGAGTATACGTATTTAGTTGTTACAACAACAAACACAAAGGCGGTTTGGAAGGCAGCGGCAGAGGCCGGGGTGGGGAGGGAGGGGGTGGGTTGCAGGCTCCCTCAGTGGAGAGCGCACACAGGCAGCACAGCCCTGCCCCTGCCTGCCCCAGAGAATTAAAGCCAATAGCCTGTGCCCAACGGACCCCATAGGAAATGGAAAGGGAACTTCTCTGCACCTGCTTAGGAAGTGAGCTGTCTTTTGCCTCTTTCCCTTCTTCTATTTGGACTTTGGTCCCCAACAGTGGGGTTGCTTTTGATCCCATTTGCAGCCAGGATGGAGGTGAGGGTGGAAGTGAGGGTGGGGAGGGGGGGGGTGAGGGTGGGGGTGAAGGTGGAGGAGAGGGTAGGGGTGAGGCTGGGGGTGAGGGTTGGAGTGGGGGTAAGGGTGGAGGTGGGTGGGGTGAGGGTGGGGGTGGGCGGGGTGAGGGTGGGGGTGGGTGGGGTGGGTGAGGGTGGGGGTGAGGCCCCTCCAGGTGTGGGCTCTGATGGTTGTGCCTCTGCCCTCGGTGCGCACAGAGCTCCTCGGACGCACCGCCCAGGCGTGGCGCAGAGCCCGGCCCCCGTCTCGGGGTCCCGCACACACGCCGCAGTCAGACTGGGGGAACTGGCCTCGGCCCTGTCTCTCTCCCGGAGCGGCTCCTGCGGGCAGTCCGCGCTCACCCTCCCGCCGGCTCTGGGCCGTGCTTGGGGGAGACGCCAGGCCTCGGCGGGGGCTCCGGGGTTCCCCCGCTCCGGTCAGCGGTTACGGCGCGGTCTCCCCGGGAAGAGGGGGGCGCCGCGCGGCTCCCCCACACACCCGCGGGTCACCCTGAGCCTCCCGGACGGCGGAGCTCCCTCGTGGACCTGGAGACCGGACCGGCCGTGAACGCCCGCTTTACTCTGGCCCCTCCGGCCCCCGGCCCGGCCCGCGGAGCCCGGGCCCCGGCGGCTCAGGGGCTCGGACGGGCGGCTGCGCGGGGCGGGGGCGCGGGGACAGGCCTCGCGCTGCGCCCGTCGGGCTCGGCGGCCCCGGCGGCGGGGGTCAGGCGCCCCGAGCCCGGCAGCGCCGCCCCGCGGGCGGGTGGGAGCGGCTCCCGCGCGGCCCCGCGAGCCCGGGCTCGGGAGCGGCGGGCGGGAGCGCGCGGGGCCGGGAGCGAGCGCCGCCCCGCGGAGCCGCGCGCGGGCCGAGCGGCGGGGAGCGCGCCCGGGACGGAGCCGCCGCGGGGACTGCGCGCGGGAGACCGGCGTCCGAGGCGCCACCTGCTGCGGGCCCCGCGGGGCCGGGAGCCGGGAGCCGGGGTCCGAGGCGCCGCCACCTGCTGCGGGGCCGGCCGGGAGCCGGAGCCGGGAGCCGGAGCCGGAGCCGGGAGCTGGGAGCCGGGAGCCGGGAGCCGGGAGCCGGAGCCGGAGCCGGGCCGCCGCCTGCAGGTACCGGGCCGGGGGCCGGGAACCGGGAACTGGGCGCCGATCCGGGCGGGGGCGGCGGCAGGGCCCCGGGGCTCTGTCCCTGGCAGCGCGGGGCCGGGAGGAGGCGCCCGAAGTGTCCGGGCTCCGGCCGGACCGGGTCCGAGGGCAGAGCGGCAGGTGAGGCGTGGGAACGGGCAGGTTTGGGGCGGGGTGCGGGGTGCGGGCGGGGGTCGCGGGTCCGGGGAGGGTTTGCCTCCGGTAACGAAGGCCGTGGCGGGGGACATTGCGGACAGGTCACTCGCCGTCTCCCTCATGCCGGGCACTAGGTTATTTGTGAAACAAGTTTTAGGTTTGAGTCCAAGCCAGCAGGAAGGGATTCTGGGTTTGACCTTAGAAATGTTTAAAGATTGAATCGGCAAATATTTGTGGAACGTCCGCTTCCTCTCCGACAGGCTGTGTGTGCGGCTAACGGGCACCTAAGGGGTCGCTCAGACGGGCTGTGGGCGCCCGGACCCGGGACGCGGCCCCGCCCGCGCCGCGCTCCCAGCCGGGACCCTCGGGGGGACATCGCGGTGGGGCCGGTCAGCGCACCGCACCCCGAGCCCTGTCTCACAACATCCTCCGCGGCTCCCGCGGCTCCCGCGTTTCCCTAGAACACACGGCGGGAGCGGACCGGTTAGACCCGCTCCCCCGGGGAGGACGGGGAGGACGGCACGGTGCTCGCTCCTCACAGCCCTCAGGGTCCTCAGACGGAGCGGCACACCCGGGACCGCGCCGCTCAGGGCCCTCCGGGGTCCCTGCCTTTGGGGGCTGGGGGGGAAGGTGAGCTGTGCTCATCCACCTGGAGCCTGAGACCAGTGAGTGAAGCTTCGTGTTGACTTTGGTGTTTGAAAAACACGCATTAGAGCATTGCTCTCACCGAGCTTCCTGGCGCCCTTACGTTTTGCGCCCGCGGTGAATGCCTGTTTGCTCACCCCGGTTCCAGACTTACCTGCGAGTCCAGTTTCTCCACCTCTCTGGGCAGGTCTCCTCGTTCATACAGTAAAGCAGCGGGCCCTCCGGGCTGCTGCACGGCTGGTGCAGGGCAGCTGGCTGCTGTGGGACCAGGCGGTGGGCTCGCTGAAGGCGGCTTCCTGCTGAGGTGCTGCCACCGAGCTTGTCCCGAATCTTGCTGAGTCTCGCTTGGCCGCTCAGCGGAAGGGGAGCAGGGACAGCAAGCTCGCAGGGAAGCTGTCGGGGTGAACGAGAGACGGTGCGGGCAAGCCCCTGCCCTCCCGGTGGGCAGGTTTTCCGTGACGGCCCTGGGGCCTGGGTCTGCCTGGCGAGCTGGCAGCTACCTGCTTTCTCTCCGAGATGAGCCTCGAGCCTTTTGCCTTGTCATGCACAGACACGGGAATCCGCATGGGGACCCCCAGGAGTGACTGCATCCCAGTCCAGCTGTTTCCTGTCAGGCTTATCATGGAAGGGGGAGAGCTTACCAGCCACACGTTGTGGTGTGCAACCTTTGCTTTGTTTTAAAAGAACTTAATTGTGCTGCGTCCTTTGGCAGTATTTGGGCCTAGCTTACGATTGTGATTCCCCTGAACCCAATCAAGTTGTGTTGTCTCAGTCACTCTCTAGTTTAAAGCCGCTGGGTCCCTGGAGAGCCACCCTCTCAGTCTGCGCAGGCCATCCTGGGTCCCCTCTTGCTGCAGGTGGTCTCGCTGTGGTCACGTGAGGGTGTTGGGAGAGTGTCCTCTTGTTGGTCACCTGATCGCCTGGTGCGTTTCCCACCCACCACCGAGCCTCCTCCTGTTTCCACTGAGGCTGTCCAGCCGGAGTCACCGGTGAGCTGCCGCGGGGCCCTGCCTCCTGCCTCCTGGGCCTGAGGTCCTCGCACTCTGGATCCAGGACCCTCCTGGGCAGCCGAGCACCCGTCCCGGCTGTGGGAGCAGGCTGGGCTGCCATCCCTGCCGTCCTGGGTGCTCTCCTGTTCCCAGCAGGACACAGGACAAAAGCCCCCCGTGCTTCCCACGTCCCCTCTGCCTCGCAGGGGTTTCTGCCCCCTCGCCCCCTCCCCTCCTCCAGGCGCGTGCACAGGTCCCTCCGGGACACCCCTGCCCCATAACTAGGAGAGCTTCTTCTTCCCGGGGCCTCTGTCCTCGGTAGAATGTCGCTTAGAGTAAATATCTTTCCCTATTCCCCCTCCCTGGGGAAAGCAAGTGTGGCCTGCTGCAGGCAGCAGCAAGGGGAAATAGAGGCAGCTTCCTTCCCCCCCTTCTCCATCTTTCTGGGCTCCAGCCTGGGTTGCGTGCTGGGCTAACTGCCTGGAGAAGACTGCACAGCCCGGGTGGGGAGCTTCTGGAGAAGCCAGCGGGGCTGGGAGGAGGAGGAGGAAGAGCCTGGGAAGGGCTGGTGGTGGGGGGAGCCGACGAACGCTTTCCGCTTACCCCGTGGAGCCCAGCCCAGCAAGTCAGTTTCACGTAGATTAATGTCTTCCCACCATCCTGCCTGTTCATGCTGCGGCTTCTCCATCCTCAGAACGGTCTGCTGTGCGCCTGGCCTCCTAAATGCGGCGGAGACATACGGAAGAGTCGCGGGCGTAACTGCCCTTCAGGGAGCTCAGGGCTTACTGGGAGCCCACTGTCGGCCTTGTCTGAGGCCCACTGCGGAACACCCAAGCCCTGGGTGCTGCTGACAGTGGGTGGCGGTGTGGTGGTCAGAGAAAGCTTCTCGGAGGAGGCGGGACTTCAGGTAACAGTAAGTCTGGGCCCGAGCACATGAGATGAAAGAGAACCTCCCGTGAGAAGGAGCTTGGGAACCCCTGGAGACAGAAGGACCAGCGAGGGGCCCCGGGCCCCAGCTGTGTCTGACTCCTCCCGGCCGCGGGGCCCTCCCCGTGTCCCGGCGGCTGTCAACCCGGTGCCCGCAGTGCCCGGCCGGTGGGACCCATCCTAAATCCCTGAGCTCTCCCCTGACGGAGGGAAATCAGAGGCATCTCCATTTAATCCTGTTTTCCTTAAAATATCTGCAGCTGGGAAATCATTTCAAACTTTTTAGTTAGGTAATCAGTCCTTCAGACAGGTTTGCGCTTCTGAGGAGTTAGTTACCTGAGGATTCTGCGCGTGGCTTCAGTGTGCTTTAGCCCTTGATCCTGAGCTCAGTGGGTCTCAACCAGAAGATGCCACGTGAGCGCTCAGCAGACTGACAGGAGGCGATGAGACGGGTGTGGCCGGCCACGGGGCCCCCCCTCGCCGACAGCCACGCGTCCTGTGCGGCCCCCGGCCCTGCTCCTGCGCACAGTCCTGCAGGCAGGGCGCTCCCATGTGTCCTTCTGCTTACGGTGCCTGTGGCCAGCAATCACAACAGATCGTTTTGAAAGTTATTTGTTTGCTCAACCCTCCTCCTGGCCCCGGTGTGTGGGGCTGGATTTTAAAAGCCTTGAGAAGGTTTGAGAACTTCCAGGGGCTTGCCTGCCCTCTGAGGTGCGCACACCGGTCTCACGCCGTGGGAGGCAGACGCATTCGCTGTGGTGACACGTCTCCCCAGAGCACTCTCTGTGGCCGCCGCGGTGTGGGTGTGAAAAGGTCAGAGGTGTTTTGCTTTCTTAAAGCAGGTGGTCCAGCAAAGGGGCAGGCGGACAGTCAGGGCTCAGTGCCAGCTCTGCCACTGAGAGGCCCTGTGACCTCAGACACCCCCTGAGTGGGGCTGGTCTCTCTCTCTCTCTCTCTCTCTCTCACACACACACACACCCCTGAGATACTATGTCAGCAGAGAAAATGTTTCATAAATTATTTGTAGCTATTAATCTTCCATTGTCTTCTTAGATGGCGAGAGAGCATTGTTATAATTCCCAGTGAGGAGCCCCTAGAAAGGCGCCCGCAGCAATGACAGTCTGCAGAAGGGATCCGATGGCGTGTAAGGAAAATGAGCAAATGTGCTAGAAGGTGCTCCCGAGCAGAGCTATCGGGAGGTGTCAGGTGGGCGGTAACCTTGGTGCAATTAACCAATTTATTTATTTATAAAATATTTATTGGTTTTTAGAGAGAGCAGAAGGAAGAGGGAGAGAGAAACGCTGATGGGAGAGGGGAACATTGATCAGCTGCCTCCTGCACGCCCCCTGCTGGGAATCAAGCCAGCAACCCAGGCACTGAGCCCACAACTGCCCATCAAGAGCCTGGAGGGGGAATTGAACCGGCAACCTTTCAGTGCATCAGACATCACCCAGCCAACACCAGCCGGGGCCCTGGGTGAGTTTAAAACACACAGTGGGGAGCGCAGGGAAGGAGGTGACAGACAGGAGAGGGCGCCTGTTGGCGCGAGGCCCTCAGCACCGAGTCCAGGGGTTCACAGCATTTGCATGCTCCTCTTGCTCTGCAGCATCGTTTTTTCTGCCAATTTGTGGTCTCGGGGACCAGAACCAAAGGACTAGCCGTGGGGCCATGGCCGGGTGGGGCGGGGCCAGTGAAGACACACGTGTCCTCCTGGCGAGCACAGGGACCATCTGGCCCGGCCACCTCTGCGGCTCGCCGAAGACTGGAGGACCCGACTGAATGTCGCCGGTGGGTGGCTGAGCTAAGACCTGAATCGGCTCCTCTCTTACACTTAGTCTCGTGAGCATGATCGCCGGAAGGTCTACATGGGCTCATGTGGCTTCCCTGCTCCCGATGAGCTGAGAGCAGAGCCCACCTGCGAACCGGAAGTGGGTGTGAAGGAGCCGCGGAAGCCCTGCAGACTTCTGGTCCGAGCTCAGCACGCCCCGCAGTCTCTCCGCCCCCTCTCCTCCCTGCTTTGCCCTCTCCCTCCCCACCAACCCCTTTCCCTCCGGCTATAACTGTGTTATTGTTTGTGCTTATGTGGTGTGTTTCTGTGTGTGTGTGTGTATTTTTGGCTTAATTCCTTCACCTTTTTTTCACTCAGCCCCCAAACCTCCCTCCGCTCCGACAGCTGTCACTCTGTTCTAGAGTGTCTCTATGCTTCTGTTTCTGGTTTATTTTTGTTCATTAGATCCCACATATAAGTGAGCTCCATGGTGTCTGTCTGTCTCTGGCTGGCTTATTTCAGTGGCACGATCCTCTCCCCAGACCTGAGTCTCCAGAATTCACTGCTCTGCGCGGCATGGGGCGTGCAGGCAGCCGCTCGGAGGTGCGTCTCCACCCTGCCCCGGCTGCTCTGACCCGGGTCTGACTCCGAACTGAAGTGCTGAGGGCCTTGGTGATTCAGTCCTTAAGGATTCATGCTTTCTCTCACACCCTCCTCACACAGCTGTGCGCGGTCCGCCCTGCGGGAGGCGGTGAGCCTCAGGGCTGCATGCCCGCGCTGGAGCGGACGGGTTGTTGGCAGGTGAGACCCACCCACTTGGCATCCGAGCCGGGCCACACCGCGCCCCTGACTCATTCTCTGTGCGCTGGGACCGTTTCCACGGGAACAGAGCTGGCCACGTATTTTTGGAAGGTGGTTGGGCGTCAGCCGCATGCTCCATCGGAAGTCAGATATTTAAATCACCAGGGACCAGCATTTCCAGGATTCTCTCTGGGCAAAGTGGGCTTTTGACAGAGGAACACACGTGCTTTGAAGACTGAGTCACCCGTTTTCCAGGGCGTGGCCAGCGTCACCTTGTCTCTGTGGCTTTCCTGAGCAAACCTGGGTCCTGGGGCTGAGTGGGTGGGGCTTACCTGGTACCACATGTAGAAGGGCAATTACTGGGTGAGTTTCCTGGGCCCCGGGCAGCCCGGGGGCATCGCTAGGTGGTGGAGGAACCCCTGTGGGCGGGAGGAAGGTGAACTTGGTGCAGGGCAGGCCTGCCTACCATCTGGGGCTTGGTCAGAGTGTGATGTGGCTCATGCCATCCAGTCTGCTCTTTATCCGGTCCCTCGTGTGGCTCAGGACCAGGTGCCACAGTCACTCTCGGTCTCTGTGCCCAGCACCCGTGGGGCCAGAACGTGAGCAGGTGTCTCGGAAACATTGGGGCATATCTTCCACATGTCCCTCTATGCTGTGCCGAGTCGTCACATGTGCCTGTACATACGAAGGTACATGCTCAGGTATGAAGAGGTCGCGCCTGGCTGTGTGCCTCCGTTGGTGGGAACATCCTCTCATGCACCAGAAGATCGCAGGTTCAATTCCCGGTCAGGGCACATGCCTAGGTTGTGGGTTTGACTCCTGGTCAGGGCGTGTATGGGAGGTGGCTAATCAATGTTTCTCTCTCATATTGATATTTCCTCCCTCCCTCTTTCAAAATCAATAAAAACATGTCCTGAGGTGAGGATTAAAAGATAAATAACTGTAACAAAAGCGGTCATGTCTAGGTTGCTTTGTGGTTGCCTTTCACAATTAGAAGTGCGTGTTGAGTCCTGTTTCCATGTTGTTAGATAATCGTCCGTAGCAGCCGTCCCCGTGGCTGCCAGGAGCGTCCCCATGGCTGCCAGGAGCGCCGTGTGGGGCGGCCTCGGCTGCTCGCCCACGCCCTCGGATGCAGGTGTGGAGCTCATGTCCTCCTTCTGCCAGTTAGTGACAGCGGCAGTGAACACCCCTGTCCCTGCCCTTCCGTCTGGCTGATTCCTCCAGAGGCCCGTCCCCTCCGGAGATCTGTATAAAAGGCCTCCTCCTGGGACAGAATGTGCTTCCGGAAATAATCTCTTTCACACCGAGGTGTCCCCGGAGAGCCCTGCATCTTGGTCGGCAGCAGCTCAGCCTCTGGCTCCTCAGCATTCCCTGGAGCTCCTTTGGGTGGAAGAGGACTAACGTGCAGGGAAGCGGGGAGTGCAGCCCGGTGTCCGGCCTCCAGCAGGCAGTGAGCACACCAGCTGGGGGGAGCTCTCAGCCTTCCTCCCTCGCTCCTTTAACGCTGTACTTGTTATGTTATACTAGAGGCCCCGTGCGCAAAATCCGTGCACTGCGGGGAGGTGTCCCTCAGCCCAGCCTGCACCCTCTCCAGTCTGGGACATCCCTCTCACAATCCAGGACTGCTGGCTCCCAGCCACTCACCTGCCTGCCTGATCACCCCCTAACCACTCCCCTGCCAGCCTGATCGACACCTAACTGCTCCCTTGCTGGCCTGATTGCCCCCAACTGCCCTCCTCTGCAGGCCTGGTCACCCCCCAACTTTCTTCCTTCCCCTGCCAGCCATCTTGTGGCAGCCATCTTGTGACCACATGGGGCGGCCATCTTGTATGAGGGCATGATGGTCAATTTGCATATTACCTCTTTAGTATATAGGATTAGATGCAGCAGAGGTGAGAGCCACCGCATTAGCCATGGTACCGTGGCCTGGTCCTGTCTCACTGAGTCGTCCTCGGAGCTCTGTGACAGAGCCCAGTCCTTTTCTCTGACAAACCAGTTCGGAAGCTTCACCCGCCTGAGCTCCGAGCAGGCAGAGGCGTGGAGGAGCCCAGGCAGCAGTCTCTGCAGACTGCCCGGCCCAGACCCTGGTGACAGCCAGCCCGGGCCTGCCCCAGCGGAGGGCCTGGCGCCGCGGCCGCGTCCCCTCCCTGTTCTCGGGGGTGCCCTGTGGATGTCAATATCCCCGTCACCCGGCCCGGGTGGGGAGCCAGAGTTACCATCCTGCTAAGTGTAAGTTAGCGGCCGGTGTTTTTCATGAGTTACAATTGTTCATCGCCAGTGTGTGAGCAGTAGTTCCCCTCAAACAGGCTTTTGTGCAGAATCACTGTGAACCCAGGTGCTTCTATGGTCCAAGCGCCCCTCGGGGGATGGCTGCGTTTGCGGGGTTCAGGGCCGCGCTGCTCAGGAGGGGTCCAGGCAGCGGGCTCTTCAGCGAGCAGAGCCCACGGTGGGGGTGGGGGCGGGGGGTGGAGGTGCGGGTGATGCTGGGGAGGCCACCACCAGCTGACGGAGCGGGTTCCGCGCCCGCACAGGGCGGGCAGTCTCAGAGATGGGCTGTGTGAACCACCCTGACGCCCACTCGCAGCTCCGGGGCCGTGGTGGGTCAGGAGGAAGGAGCCAGCCTCCTCTAACTGTGGGTGGGGCAGCCCTGGGACTAGGGCTGGAGGGTCCAGCAGTTCCTCCTGTAAGCGAGACCCGCCACGGAACTCACGTCTCGAACGGGTGACCCGTGAACAGCACGGGTTTGAATGCCTGGGTCCACGTATGTGCACGTTTCCTTTTCAGTAAATACAGGAAAAGCATTTTCTCTTCCTATGGTTTCCTTAGTTCCATTTTCTTTTCCATAGCTTACTTATTGTAAGAATGCAGTATACATACACATAACATACAAAACATGTGTTAACCGGGTGTTCATTTCACCCGTGAAGCTTCCTGTCGAGATAAGCAATCGGTAAAGTTTCGGGGAGCCCAGCGCTGCCTGCAGATTTCTGGCTGTGCGGGAAGGCGGGGTGGTGGATCCTAAAGGATTTGCCTTAGCTCGACGTCGCCTTTCTGGGAAATAAAACAGCACCTGATTTGTATGTAACAGCAGTTCCTCCTTCTTTACTCTTGGGGCTGTACATGGATTGTATATTATGAAGTAAACTACAGTAATTATTTTAACAGCAATAGCAGTTTCTTCTAACCATAGAAAATGAGGTCCTGCATTTTGTCTGCGTGGGACACATAAACACAGCTAACTCAGCTGCCTGTGGCATTACTGCCCTCCCCTCCCCACCTCCATATTGTGCTTTAAAACAGTTTGTAAAATGCGAGTCGCTGTGTGATTAGAGTCTCCGTCCCGCCCAGAGATGGATGCTGTGAGAGCCGATCCCTGTGCTCGCCACTGTTGAGCACTGCCCATGCTTTCAGCGATTTCACCTTCCTCGTTGAGTGAGATGATTGTGGTCTCCCTGTGCCTTTTATCCATAAGAAAGCTGCCCTAACCGGTTTGGCTCTGTGGATAGAGCATTAGCCTGCGGACTGAAGGGTCCCGGGTTTGATTCCGGTCAAGGGCATGTACCTTGGTTTCGGGCACATCCCCAGTGGGGGTGTGCAGGAGGCAGCTGGTCGATGTTTCTCTCTCATCGGTGTTTCTAACACTCTGTCCCTCTCCCTTCCTCTCTGTAAAAAAATCAATAATATATATTTGAAAGAAAGGAAGGAAGGAAGGAAGGAAGGAAGGGGAGACCAGAAAAGTCAAGTCACTGCTGGAGCCCTCAGCTGGTGAGCGACAGGGCTGTGAACCCAGCTTAACCCGTTTCTCTCGGGACGATTTCCGCTTGAAACAGCCTCTGCTCCCGGTGTGCCGCCCGAAGCGTGGCCCTCGCTCTCGTCCTGCTGCGTGGCCGATGCTGTCACCTGGTTCCTGTCCGCTGACACGCCAGCGCTGTGGCGGTGATTGCTTTACTCCTCCCTGGAGGTCCCCATTGCACAGAGGAGGGCCTGAGGCCAGAGAGGGTAGGACCTCCCTGTCCCAGTGCTCAGCGGAGCGGGGTTTGAACAGGCTCCTTTCCTTGTCACCTGTTTGGAACTGTTAGCTTTGGAATGCTGGGAAGTATCTGCATAACGCGGTGGGAGTGATGGGCGTGGACACTGACATTTTCCTCCCAGTGTCCGGTGTCTGCAGGGCCTGGGCTCCTTACGCTGGGCCCCCCCCCCCCCCCCCCCCCCCCCCGTCCTTCCCCTCCAGAGACTTCCTCCCTGACTTCGGCCCCGGGTCTGTGCAGAGCCCTGCCCTCCCTCTGCCTCCTCCGCGGCAGGGGGAGGACACCAGTGCTGGCGGGGGCTGGGCTGACCCGGGGCCGCCCGGGGGCCCTGGCTGCGGGTGACCTGGTCACAGCATGGGCCCTCCTTCGTCCTCTGCGCATCGGGTGCTGAGAGCCTGCCCCCCAGAGGCGGGAGAGGCAAAGGCAGTGCTTTCTGTGGAAATGGCCCATGTTCTGTAGCTGGTGTACAAGCGTGAATTCCAAACATTTCATTGTAGTTGAACCTTATGTTGTCACTGTTGTAGTTAACGTGGAACAAGGCCTGTGGCTGGGAGCGCTGGCCCAGCACTGGCCCTCCCATGCTCGGCCGGGCGGCCTCTCGCCGCCTCCATTCCCAGCCGGGCCTGGCTCTCAGCGGCCCAGGCCAGTCCCAGAGCGCGGCTGGAGCTGATGGGAGGGAGGACGGTCTGCACAGTGTGAGCCCGGTGTAAGCCGCCATTAGCCCCCCTTACCTCCGGGGGAGCAAGTGTGAAACGGCTGCCTTCCGTCCGTGAGAATAAAGCGAGTGGGACTTGGGGAGGAAGGTTCGAACCGGTGGCCTGAGCTTGTGCGTTCCAGCCGCCATTGGCACTGAGGAGTGCGTTATCCCGCTGATTGTTGGAATCACCCTCGGAGATGAGATGGTGTCTCTGTGGGAGCAGAGGGACCTGGGCTCAGGGAGTGAAGGTGACTGCTGATCCCCATCAAGGAGACCAAGGCGGCGGAGAGGTGGGTGGCTCCCGAAGGTCCCTGCGGGGCGGGGTGGGGCCCAGCTACTGGCCTCGCCCAGGTCTGCCGGCTCCGGCTTTGGCCTTGGATCAGCGGTCGTGGCACCAGGGTGTGTGCGATCCTGGATGAGCACGATCAGCTGAAGGAGCAGATACTCCCCAGACATCATCTGTTCTTGTTTCTCCCCAGCTCCCAAATAAGCACGTCTGTTGTATGGCAACTCTTGGCTCTCATGATGGGCAGACTCACAGTCTCTGTACAAGGTTACAGCGGGAGCTCCCCTGGCAGCCAGACGGAAACCCCATCTGATTCACCGTGAGGCCCGTCCCCAGCAGGTCTGCCTCGGTGCTTGTTTCTCTGAGGCCGTGGCCCTCCCCTAAGGCCTGGTCTGTCTGAGTGTGAGGGTCTTTATAGCATCAGCAGTCTGGGAGCCTTTCAGTGAAAGTGGTTATATCTTCACAGCCTACCAAGGAGGAAAGATGTGTGAACAGAAAGACACTGAATTTTGAGGATCTTCTAGATGATATCTACACATGTTGAAAGATGATAACCTGCCAAAACCGGTTTGGCTCAGTGGATAGAGCGTCGGCCTGAGGACTGAAGGGTCCCGTGTTCGATTCCGGTCAAGGGCATGTACCTTGGTTGCGGGCACAACCCCAGTGTGGGGTGTGCAAGAGGCAGCTGATCGATGATTCTCTCTCATCGATGTTTCTAACTCTCTATCCCTCTCTTGTCCTCTCTGTAAAAAAATCAATACAATATAAAATAAAAAAAGAAAGATGATAACCTGCCCAATATGGCGTCTGTGACATCAGATTGATCCCCTTTCAGATAATGATTGTGCATCAGGGGTTCACATGTAAAAAACTAAGGATCTATGCTTAGAGATTGAATATTTGTGGCCCTTCAAAATATGGGTGTGCCCTTTTGCAGTTCGCTGTTTCCTCCAGGGCACTTTGCCTGCAATTGAAGCAGGTTCCACCAGGGGGTGCTGAGATTGAACCGCTCCCGCAGTGAGGCTGTTTCCAGGGATGAGATCAAGTGTGGTTTCTACTCCCAGATGTTTTCTTTTTAGGACAAAACTGTAACACACACACACACACACACACACACACACACAAACACCCCATGTGAGTGAAGAGAATGTGGTCCAAAAAGTAACCAACCTGTGTCCTCGGGGGCTTCCTGTGGCTCAGTGGTTGAGTGTCAACCTATGAACCAGGGGGTCACAGGTTCAATTCCTGGTCAGGGCAATTCCCCAATAGGAGGCGTACAGGATGTTTCTCTCGCATCAGTGTTTCTCTCTATCCCTCTCCCTTCCCCTCTCTCTCTGAAAGGCAATAAAAACACATTTTTAAAAATGGTAACCAAACAGAAAGACACATTTAAAAGATGTAGCAGGGTCAGCGTTCCGATGACTAGTGACGGCCTGATTTTCTCTAATTCCGCATTTTTTCTTAGCTTTCAGGCACCGAAAGCATCCCCGGGCATCGGCACTCCTTACGAAGCCCGTGAAGTGCCCTCGCCCCGGAGCCGTGGCGTTCGCTGCCACAGGCCGTGGGGCACTCCACGCCCTCTCCCACCCGGACCTCGGAGGAGGCTCCGAGACTCAGGCATGTCCTCCCCTGGGAGCGGTCTCCCCTTGGTTTCCCATCGCCAGTGGGAGGAGCTGGCGTGGAGCCGATTCGAATAGGAGATATACGACGGCAAGAAAACCAGACGAGAGCCCCTCACACAGACCTGTCAGATCACCCCGTAGTTTCGCCATAAAAGCTCATTCCGTTCCTCCTGTCGGTTTTCTCAGCACAGAACCGCGGCCCCTGGGGGACTCGCGTCTAAGCAGACGGATCGTCGTACGGGCAGCGAGTGTGGCGGTCAGGACAGCGGGTCCCACGGGGCAGGGTTGGGGGACCTGGTCATAGAGGTGCGGCCGGACCTGGGCTGGGTCTGCCATGGGGAGGGTTCTGGGGACCCTGAGGGCGGGGCCGAGGGCGGGGCCAGCAGGGAGGCACCGTGCCGAGGGTCCATATTCGTTTCAGGGACCCACAAACGTGTGTTCATTTACTGCAACATGAGAAGGTCAAAGGAAGTGTCTTAGTAGATAGGAATATGTTAACCTGTGTACCGATGCAATTGTAACACACGCTTTTTATTTTTAGTGGAAGAAGGGCCATGAAGGCGAGAGTGCCCAGGGCCCAGCCAAGTGTTGCCGTGGCCCTGACTGGGGTGTGGCCGAGGGTCCTCCCGCCTGTGGGACTGTCTGAGCGGCCAAGCGGTGTGTGAAGGGGGGAGGGACACTCACTGGCGTGGCTGGCAGCGCCCGGGCGCGGGGCCGCAGGAGAAGCCGGGAACCTGAGACTCCAGCTTGCGCAGCGCCGCTCAGTGAGGCGGGCTCAGGACCGGGTCCCGGGTGCCTCGGGCTTAGGCTCCCCTGAGAGGGGCATGCTGGGAGATGCTAGGCCCTTCAGAGCCTTAGCCAAACCAGCCAAGGTTGGACTTCTCCAATATGGGTGCTAGTTTTTGTTTTGGGTCCCAGTCCCAGCTGGTCGCTGGGCGATGAGACTTACACAGCTGTGGGTGTCCCGCACGCTGAATTGGAGCCGTAATTCGTCCAGGTTTGCTGAGGGGATTAGATTGTACGTGGCAAGTGCTTTCCTAGCCCAGTGCCTGGCCTCTGGCCTTTGCCAGATGCCGGTTTCCTTCTTAGCTTGTCCGCAGGCATTGCACAGGGAGGGCCTGGGAGGCGGAGGCGTCGCCTGGGCCCCCTGCTGAGGCAGGTGCGTCTCTGTGGCTCCGGGCCTCCCAGCTCCCTCAGGGGGCTGACGGGACTGCAGTTTGTGTTTGTGCTGTGTGGCCGGGCTGACCGCCTCGGCCCTCCCTTGAGGGCTCCGGGCCGGAGGCAGTTTTGATTCCTAAGGCTGGGCCTCCCCCTCCCTGTGGAGGGAGGAGCCGGAGACCTGGTCGGGAGGTTCCGAGGACGCGGGGTTGGGCTGGCTGGCGCCCATGGCTCCGGAGCACAGTCACCCCTTTGTCCTCCGCGCTGGGCCTCGCCGTCCGCTGGGGCACTTCCTCCTCGGGGCTCGGAGTGGGCACCACCCTCCGTGTCCGCCTGCCGGGCCAGCCCTGCAGCCAGGGTGTCAGAACGCGCTGCTGCAGCCTGGGCGCTGCCCCGCGACGGGAGGCCTGGCGGGCCTCCACGGCCACCCTCTAATCTTCTCAGGATTAGACTGGGATCGGGCCCGTCGGGACGTGGATTTGGATGGTCCATGTGCGTGGGTCTAGGAGAGTGCGGGTCATTGCTACAGGCAGGAAGCGAGAGAGGCGTCTCCAGGGAGGGGCCTGGCCTGCGCAGGACGGCCCTGTCTGACGGACAGGACATGCGGTGAGGAGGGCCTTCGGGGCAGAGGGGCTTCAGAGGAATGGGCTGCCGCTGACCCGGGGGGGCGGGGGGGTGCCGGCGTCTCTCGGT
Organism: Nyctalus aviator; assembly: GCA_036971965.1. Taxonomy (NCBI): domain Eukaryota; kingdom Metazoa; phylum Chordata; class Mammalia; order Chiroptera; family Vespertilionidae; genus Nyctalus; species Nyctalus aviator. The sequence goes on from CM072932.1 coordinate 5,660,474, forward strand.
GGTCAGGGCCCTGGGGGCCCGCAGGGGCAACCACTCACGAAGGCCCTGAAACCGCTGTGCTCAGCGGGGGGCGCTGCAGAGACCGCTGCACGCCCAGTGTGTGCGGGCAGCCTCTGCGTGAGAGAGGCGGGAGGTGTGGGTGTGATGTGGAGCTGTTGGCTCAGGCAGACCCAGAGCGGGGGCGGGAAGGTGCTGCAGGGCCTGTGTGGAGAGCAGGGGCACAGAGCGTGGTGAAGGGAGACATTTTGCAGGTTCCTGGGTGGAAGGCGTCAATATTTTAAATATTTAGGTCATTCCCAAATTAATCCATGGATTTAACGCCACTGCCCACCATAACCTACCAGATGTAAGGACATACCATACATTTAAAACAGGATAAACATTTTGGTGTTGGGATGGGAGTAGAAAGCCTATCCATGGAACAGGCTAGGCAGTCTGGAAGCTCTGGCTGGTTTGGCTCAGTGGATAGAGCGTCGGCCTGCAGACTGAAGGGTTCTGGGTTCAATTCCAGTTGAGGGCACAGGCCCAGGTTGCAGGCTCCATCCCTGTGGGGGGCATGCAGGAGGCAGCCAATCAATGATTCTGTCCATCATTGATGTTTCTATCTCGATCTCTCTTCCTTCCTCTCTGAAATCAATAAATCAATATATATAAAAAGTCTGGAAAATAGAAGTCAGTAGATTTGGTTAATATTTAACCACACGGGAAACCATCAGGTTTCTCAATATCTAACCCCAAAATATATTCCATGTTCATTAACATTTTACACTTGATCTTAGCCAAAAGGCCGAGAAGCGATTGTGTTCATTAACATTTTAAATGTAAAAATTAAATTACTAAGTTTACTTTAGGTGAGTATTTAAGATCCTGTGGGGTGAGAAACCTGGTACCAGAGGCAGAAGTCACAAGGTCAAAAAAGTTTTGATAACTCATCAGGGGGAATAAGACCTTCAGTATGCAAACGAAAACACCAAACACAGCCAACAGTCCCTCGATCAGATGCAAAAAATAAATAAACAAAAATGCCTGCAACCTTTATGGCAAATCCCCTCTCACCCAAAGAACCCTGAAAATTGATGGAAGAGCTGTCACAGGGGAGCTCCCAGGGGAGGGGAGGGAAGGACCTGTGTCCACAGAGGGTCACAGAGGAGACGGGGCAGGGAGTGACGAAGCCATTGTCACAAGCAGGTGCCAGTTCAGGGAGACGCTGCCCCCTGCTCTCGGCTTATCGTTCTGGGATGATGGCACTTGGTGCCAGTGGGAGGCCGGCGAGGATGCTCTGTGCCCTCAGGAGTGGGAGGCACAGCCCTCTGCCAGGCGGTGTGGCTAACGGTCCCCACATCCTTACAAGATCATCTCTCTCTCTCTCTCTCTCTCTCTCTCTCTCTTTTTTTAATATATTTTATTGATTTTTTACAGAGAGAAAGGGAGAGGGATAGAGAGTTAGAAACATCGATCAGCTGCCTCTTGCACACCCCCCACTGGGGATGTGCCCGCAACCAAGGTACATGCCCTTGACCGGAATCGAACCTGGGACCTTTCAGTCTGCAAGTCGAAGCTCTATCCACTGAGCCAAACCGGTTTCGGCAAGATCATCTCTTTATCACGGTGATTCCACTTTTAGGAATTTCCCCCAAGGGAGCCATGAACTCTGCAGCCCAGAGGTTTCTGTGCAAGGCCGTTCACGGCACCTTATTTATAAAGTGGAATCTGGAGGCGGTCTGAACGCACAGGGAGGGGGATGAGTCACTCACCCCAGAACGCGGTCTGGTCCCTGAGAGCATTTGTGAAGGAGGGATGCTTAGTCACAAGGGAACGTCGTGACCGAAGCCAAAGGACCTCGTCTTCCTCAGGGAGGCAGGCAGTAGGTGCCGGACGCTGTCATTCAGGCTGGATTTAGAGGAAGAGTCTCAGGTTTGGGTGGACCGAGCCCAGGGAAGGGGTGCTGACCCCAGACAGGCTTTCCCTCAGGGTGATAGACACCTGCTGCCTGTCCAGGCTCCACACAGCACCCCCCGCCCCCCAGACAGGCTTTGCTTCGGGGCCTCCTCCCCCTCCTGGCCACTCTCCCCTCCCCTGGGAGCTGCCCTCCCCCCTCCATTCTCCGAGTGCATGAAGGAACTGTCTGATCAGCATCAAAATCAAACAGCGCACTCGGGGTACACAACTTTAAAAGACAAGAAAGTTCGTATAACATACAGCGTTTTAAAAGAGGAGTCCCATTCCATGCCTTCAAGGAGGACGTGCTCCTTCCGGCCCTGGTGCCCTCGGAGCCGCAGAGGCAGGCCCAGCATCCACCAGGGCCGGGCGGGCCGGGAGCAGAGGCTCCTGCGGAGGCCCCGCCCCGGGAAGTCCTCCCGCCGGCCTGGCGGGGAGCTGGGCCCTGCTGGGGACGGGGGAGCGGGGACCGGGGAGCGGGGACCGGGGAGCGGGGACGGGGAGCGGGGAGCGGGGACTGGGGAGCGGGGAGCGGGGAGCGGGGAGCGGGGAGCGGGGACGGGGAGCGGGGAGCGGGGAGCGGGAACCGGGAGCGGGGACTGGGGAGCGGGGAGCGGGGAGCGGGGAGCGGGGAGCGGGGAGCGGGGATTGGGGACTGGGGAGCGGGGAGCGGGGAGCGGGGAGCGGGGAGCGGGGACCGGGGAGCAGGGACCGGGGAGCTGGGCCCTGCTGGGGACTGGGGAGCGGGGAGCGGGGAGCGGGAACCGGGAGCGGGGACTGGGGAGCGGGGACTGGGGAGCGGGGACTGGGGAGCGGGGAGCGGGGACTGGGGAGCGGGGACTGGGGAGCGGGGACTGGGGAGCGGGGAGCGGGGACTGGGGAGCGGGGACTGGGGAGCGGGAACCGGGAGCGGGGACTGGGGAGCGGGGACTGGGGAGCGGGGACGGGGAGCGGGGACGGGGAGCGGGGACGGGGGAGCGGGGAGCGGGGAGCGGGGACTGGGGAGCGGGGACTGGGGAGCGGGGAGCGGGGACCGGGGAGCGGGGAGCTGGGCCCTGCTGGGGACCGGGGAGCGGGGCGAGGGGCCTGGGTGGGAGGAGTCCTGGGATGGAGCCTGCAGGGTGGGCGCTGCCGTAGCAGAGGGTGGGCAGGAGCCTGTGGGGCTGCTCAGGGGGCCCCTCCTTGTGACCAGAGGTGCCTTCTGTGCGTGTCTGCACCCGTGGGACCCACCTGTCGTAGCTGCGAAGCCCGTGTAGAGGGGGCCCTCCCGGAGCCCCAGCTGCGATGCTGATGCTGCCGCTGGGGAGGCGGAGGCTGCTGTGGCCTGGGGGCGGCGGCTGGCCTGGAGGAGGCGGAGGAGGCCAGGCCGGGAATTCCGGAACAGTTACTGGGCGCTGCAGCTCAGCGTCCCCCTGGCAGGCTTCCTGACTGTTCTGGCTCCGGATGGAGCCGGCCCCTGCTGGTCCGCGTGCCTCCGGAATGCCATGCTGCAGTAAAAGCCGGCGGGGAGGGCTGATGGCCAACCTGCTAACGGGCACGTGTGCTTCCCGTCCTCGAGGAGACCGGGGCTGCGGGTCAGGTAACGGCTCCCGAACCTGAGCTGGGGCCGCCCCGCCCTGTCTGGCTCCACACCACACGGCCCCCCAGGCCCGTCCTCCGCTCCCTGGGGGTCACGGCTCAGGTGGGGACACGCTGCGTAGCTGGCGCCACGCTCACACGGCCTGCGGGGAGGCTGTTCTCACTGCTGGAGGCTCAGGGCGTGGATGTAGCTCACCAACCCCACGTGCTGGCCAGGGTCTCCGTGACCCTGGAGCCAGACCTGCCGGTGACGGGAGGTGTGCTCGGCGGTTACTGAGGTGCCAGGGCCTCCACGTCTGACCCGTGTCTCTGTGTCCGGCCCTCCTGACACTCCCCCCCGCCCCCCCCCTGCCACAGGCTCCAGCTCCACCTCCTGTGCGGCAAGCACCCTCAGCCACGTCCTCGCCGCCCACCTGGCCCCAGCAGTGCCCACCGGCCGCCCTCTCCCGCCCTCACCCCGGTCACTTCTCCGGCTCAGGGCCCCCACCCCCGCACCCCCCACTGAGAGTTCTGGAGGGTGAGAGGCACCTATGATGATAAAAGCGTAATATGCTAATTAGACGGGTAACCTTCGGGCAGCCGGTCCGGTGGGTGCCAGAGGGAAGCGGTGCGGCCGCGGGAAGGAAGCCGCTCTCGCAGGAATTCCGCGTCCGGCCTCCAGTAACGCACAGTGGGTGCCCGGTAAGCGGTGACTGACTCTGGCTGAATGGGCTTTTAGATATGACCGTCCTCCCTTCCTTTCAGACCCAGTGCCTTTATGCGGGACAGTTTGGCAGCAGGGTCAGAGTTTCCCGCCTGACCGAATGGCTCTTGGTGGGAAAGAATAAGGCAGACTTCACCTGGACTCCGGCTCTTAGCCCCGGATTGTGTGCTGCGGGGAGAGGCGGTGTCTCCCGAGAGCCACGCGGTTAAAGCGGCTCATCTCCTCGGCGCGCTGTGGCCGAGGACCCTGCCTCTGGCCGGGAAGTGAGCCAGGGCCTGTGCGCTGGGCCCGTGGGGGCAGGAGCCCCGGGCGAGCTCAGCTGTGCTCTCCGCGACGGAGGGGCCGCCGGGGCGGGAGAGGCAGAGGCAGGCTGTGCGCCCGGGGGGCCCTCCGGAGCCCGCGGAGGCCCCGGGCGTGGCAGGCGGGCTGCTGGGTGCCTGGCACACACCCAGGGCGCGAGCAGCGAGCGGGGCGAAGGGCAGACCGGTGCCGCCCCGGCTGGTGTGACCCCAGCACGTCTGAGAGAAACGTGGCGGGAGCCCAGGACGAGCCCAGCTGTGCTCTCTTCAGCAGAGGGGATGGCCGTGGAGCAAGTGGCTACAGGGGCGGCCATCGCCGCGCTCCGCCACCCGCCACAGCGCCCCCCGGCGGCGGGGCGAGCCGCCCGGAGCTGCTCCGCCCGATGGCAGGCTGCCGCCCGGCCGCTGCCGCTCCGCGCGCCGCCTTTCTGCTCCGCGTGGGGCAGATGGCAGAATGTTTTGTCTCTTTTGTCTTTTCTGCTCTCCCGACCGCGGGCCCGGGGCCCGGCAGCGCCCTCCGTGCTGGGCCGCCGAGGGCGGAGGCGGAGGCTCCCGGGCTGTGAGCCTGCGGTGGCACAGACGCTCAGTGCGCGTGCGCCCGCCGTGCCGGGTGAAACGTCTCCACGGTCTTGGCGTGCGGCGCGCACGTTCCCTCCGCGGTTCGCCGTTGCCGTGTGGCCACACGCCGGCAGAGGCTGGTGCTGGGGTGTCCGCGGGGTGACGCGTGCGGAAAGCCCCGAGGACGGAAACAGCGCGTCCGCAGCCGCCCGGCCCAGCCGGAGGCTCAGTGCGTGGTTTCTGCCCGAGCGCGCGGGCCTGTGGCTGCAGGAGGCCAGGTGGGCTGCGCCACGGGCAGCGGCAGCTCCCGGCCCAGACCTGCCATCCTCACCCCTGCCTGTCACCGGGACCTCACACCGGGACCTGCCCCACGGAGGGGCCCTCACCTGTGGGAGCTCGAGGGCTCCCGCCAGCTTTGTCCCTCCGGGCCTGGCCCCGTGCCCTGCACACGGAGGACCGGACTGCAGAAGTCTGATCTCACACCTTCTCCTCGCCCCCAGCTGGCACCTGGGGCCAGGCCCCGGGGCGATTGTGCAGAGGCTCCCACGGTCTGGAATGCCTGTTCCATTGAGACGGCCGTCCGCTCTAAAGGCGCAGCGTGCACCCCAGTCTCGTGTGGGCCCCCATTACTGTGAGGGGGCAGGGTAAGGAATGTGGCCCTCGGAAGGGATGGTGCCTGGGGCCAGGGAGCACAGGGAGGCCTGCGCTGGACCAGAATCACCGTCTCCCGCCTCCGGATTCCGCACTTTGGCAGGTGCCTGGCTTGGTCCATCGGGACATCCCTCCAGGCCCCCCCCCCCATGCGGGCGGAATGACCCCTGGGGAGCCTCCCACCGGAGAATCCTGGAGCAGGAGTGGATCAGGGATTGGACAGCACCGCAGCGTGGGGGTGGGGCTCGCTTGTTTGCACCTTGTTTGGGGTTGGGGGTTCCTCAGAGCAGCAGTTTGGGAAACAAGGAACTTGTCAGAATCCATTTCCAGAGAAGATGCTGCTGTCCACTGTTCTCAGAGGGCATGGGGGGGGTGTCCGTCTGAGGGCGGTCCCCCCAGGGTGACATGGGGGGGAGGGACGCAGCCAGGAAGCTGGTGTCGCACTGCCCGAGGCTCCTTCAGCCGGAGGCTGGGATGGGCCCCAGAGGCAGCCGCTTCCTCCTTCGGGATCAAATGGCCCCTTTCCCAAAGCTGCGGAGCCCTGCCAGCCGCTCCTTTGTTGTCATCTGCTCTGGCCAAGTTGGCTCTCTGCCACGCCCCCGGCGCTGGACCCGAGGGGGAAGGCGGGGGGGCAGGGAGCAGGTTCTGTGAGGCTACAGGTGGTCAGGAACAGGATTCTCCGGCGAAGGGAACCAGGGGAAAAGAGCAGCTGGCCAGGTGGCGTGGGTGTGCCAGACGGAGTATTCCGTGCCAGGCCCTGCTCCCCTGAGAGGCGGGCCTGGCGTTGGGTTTCAGCGGCCCTGGCAGGAATGCGGGGGGGGGGGGGGGGTCCACTTTGCATGGCCGCGTGGGTGTGGGCAGGATGGCTCAGCTTGCATTCGCAGGTTCCATGAGCCGAAGGCGGATGATGGTTGCCTGGGTCCAAATTACACGGAAACGCTCTCCGCCTCCTGTGGGCTCCTTCATCTAATAATCATGACTGCGTTCCCAGACACTCAGCAGGGATTTTCCATAACTGCCCGCTTCCCCTTAGCAGTGGCCGCAGTGCCGGGCACAGCTGCCACATGTAAATCAGGAGGAAATGGAACCAAGTGGAGAAAAGGATTTTACAAATAAATCAGTGCCCCCTGAGCAGCGCAGGGGACCCGATGCAAATACCCCGAGGGAAACGTAAGCTTTTGCTCCTGCTCTGGCGGGCTCCGGAGAAAATGGATTCCGTGGTGCGCTCAGAAACTCTGCCGGCCTCCTGAAATTCCCGTGGCGTCTGCGGGGAGCGCAGCCCCGAGGTGCTGGTGCCCTGTGTGAGGCTTACACGGGGCACGGGCTCAGCCGCTGTGTGAGCACCGCGTTGAGCTTTCAGGCGCAGGGCTGGGGCCCTTTCGGCGGAGTCCCCGGACCCTTAGGATGCTCTGGCTGGTTACAGGGTCGCGGTCCGGGTTCGGAGAAGACAGAGGTGAGGTATAGAGGAATACGTTTCTGTACGCGGCGGTCTTCATGGGAATCGCCAGGCCACGTCTCCTTCCTCCTCAAGGGCAGCCGGTGGCCTGTGTGGTGCCGAGTGTGGCTCCAGGCCTGGAGGGGTCATTGGATCGGAGGCCGCGGGACACCGAGCCGCGGCCTGGCTCAGGGCAGTGGCCGCTTGTACCAGGGAAGGACGGGACGGCTCCCCGGGTCTTTATCTGCCTGATAGGCAGCCCAGCGATAGGCAGTGAGGGGGAGTTTGGGTTTTTGTTGGGGCCGATAAGATCTCTCTGCTCACTTACAAGCTGTCGGGTTGACAGGCGAGCTGCAGGCCGCGTGGGAGGAGCTGTGGCCCTCGCTGGCGGTCAGGAAGGACTGCTGGCTCCCCAGCTGACCCCTCCTGGCAGGGCCGGGGCAGGCGCTTGCTAGGAAGACAGCAGTCCTTGGCGGATTAACGGAGCGAAGGCCCTGCGTTTGCAGGAAAGCCAGCGGGTCCGTGCTCTCCTCCCCGCAGAGCGTGTGGAATCGCCCAGGAGAGACCCGGTCCTTGGAGTGACCTCGACGCTCTCTGGGTCTCACATTTGGACCCTTCCCTCCTGTGGCTGGTTCCCGGTGGGAGCGCCAGGTCGGCCCACTGGCTGTGGCGGGCGCCTGCTCCTGCCGCCGTGGGCTCAGCCAGACACCCTGGGGGAGTCCTCCTGCGCCAGCTCCTCCCTGGGCCGGAGATGGGAAGGGCCTCGCAGTCCTGGGTTTATCTGAAGGCACACATTTTACTCCTGTTTTCTTGCCCGGTCTGCACAGTGTTTAACAGGTCGAAGCATTACCATTTCCTGCTTCAAGAAAAACGTCGTCAGTCTCTTTAATGAGGTCTTAAAGCAGATAGCTCATTTGCAATCTCTTCCACACACCAGCCCGTCACCTTTTAGACCAGGACCAGTCTGCTGGTCCCGGCCATGATGGGGTAATAGACTTTGGATTTACTCCCCTTTCCTTAACAATTACAATATTGGACAGGACATATGAAGCATGTTTCCAAGAATGGAATAAAGCTCAGGGCAGGTCCGCAATCCACATTCATCCCAGCTTTCTGTTGGGGAGCGTCTGCAAAACCAAAGTACCGCACGCGAAGCAAACGCCAGCAGAGAGGTGAGCAAAAGAAACATCAGAATTTGGGGTGCCGAGGCGGCTGGGATTTGTGGGTCACGGTACGTGCGCCGAGGGGCACTTCAGAAATCTTCAAAGCCCTCCCCTCGAATCTTGCCTGAATACTGGTACTGGGCTGTGTTCACACAGAACGGGACTCCGAGGCTTGGCAGAAACCAGCAGCTGGGGGTTGGGTGAGGTGCTGGTGAGCTGGGCAGAGACCCTGGAGGCCACAGCACGGGAAGGTTTAGTTTAGCCTGCGGAGGGAAGAGAGGAGAGACCACAGAAAGGCCACGCCTCCGGAGGCGGGTTACCCTAGTCCAGCCTAAGGACACTGCTAAATACACAGTAACAAAACCTAAAGCAAGCCTGCCGGATAGAGAGGATATGCCAGTCAACTCACGGCTGCCAGCATAAAACCCAACACTCTTTAAACACAGTGTTGTGTGCACATCCAGCACACAATAAGAAATCTCTAGACATGCAGGACATTGTGACCAGTAACAAAGAGAAAAGTCAATAGATACAAACCCACACAAACAGCGTAAACATGTGGGAACTTCAATAGAGGAATGGAACTTTAAGAAACAACCAAATGAAAATTCTAGAATTGGAAAGGACGGCCACCCGAAGTGAAGACTGCGAATTGAACAGCAGTTGGGGCATTGCAGAAGAAAAATCAGCGCACTCGGTGACGCCCATACACACCATTCAGACTGACTCACAGGGAAAAGGGGTGCGGGCCTCAGGGACAGGTGAGGACGATGGCAAGTCGTCTGAAACGTGTGTGATTGAAGTTCTAGAAGAAGAGAGATTGGGGCAGAAAAATATTTGAGGAAATGGCCCTAAATTTTATTTTTTAAAAATCTGTCTACAGATTCCAGAATTTCAATGAGCCCCAAACATGGTAAGCCCAAAGAAAAGCACACGTAGGCACACCAGAATTAAATTCTTAAAGCAAAATTATAATTGCTGAAAACAAAAGAAAAATAAAATATTAAGGCAGCCAGAGGAAAGAAGGTAGGTTACATATGGGGGAACAGAAATAAGGACATGACTGACTTCTTAGCAAAAACAATGCATCCCAGAAGACAGTGGGATGTCTTAGCATGTGAAACTCGATGACTGTAATGCTCCACGTTAACCGAATAAAAAGAAAAACTGTATCATCAGTTGAGTAGATGCAGAAAAAAGCATTTGACAAAACTCACAGCTTATTTATGATTAGAAACTCTCAACAAACTCAGAATGAAAGGAAAACTGCACAGTCTGTTAATGGACGTCTCCCGGAAATACAGAGCTAAAACCATCCCAGGGTGCGAAGCAGCAGGCATTCTCCCCTCCGTCGGGAGCGAGGCCGAGGTCTGCTCTGCAGAGGCCGCACAGCACGGAAGTTCCAGGCCGTGCAGTGAGGCAACGGCAACAAAAAGGAAACAAAGTGCATAAAGGTTGGAAAGGAGGAAGTGAAATTATCTTTATTTACAGGAGACATAAGTTTGAAATAAATGCAAGTAGGACTAATAAGTGCACTTAGCAAGGTCATTATGCAAAAAGTAGTCATATTTCTATATACTAGCAAGAGTAATTGGAAAATGAAATTAATCTGACAAAATCTCAGAGTGAAGGGTAGGAAGAGATTAACCAAAGAGCTTATATGCATAGTAGAGGCCCGGTGCATGAAATTTGTGCACGGAGTGGGAGGGCCTCAGCCTGACCTGCACCCTCTCCAATCTGAACCCTTTGGGGGGATGTCCGACTGCTGGTTTAGGCTCCATCCCGGGATCAGGCCTAAATCAGCAGATGGACATCCCTCTCGCAAAATGGATGTCCGTCTTCCCTCTCGCAATCTGGTCACTGGTTCCTAACCGCTCACCTGCCTGCCTGATTGCCCCTAACCCCTCTGCCTGCCTGATTGCCCCTAACCCCTCTGCCTGCCTGATTGCCCCTAACCCCTCTGCCTGCCTGATTGCCTCTGCCTGCCTGATCGCCCCTAACCTCTTTGCCTGCCTGCCTGATCCGCCCCTACCTTGCCCCCTTGTTGGCCTGATCGCCCCTAAGTACCTCTGCCTTGGCACCTAGCCTAAGCCGCAGTCTGACCTCCCTCTGCTGGAGGCAACTTGGCCGATCAGGGGAAGGTGCCACCCCATCACCCCGCTGCTGCTGCCACTGGCAGCCACCATGCTGCCTGAGCTTCGGGCTAGCCCTGGGCAGCAGCAGCCGCCCTCTGCGGCTTGCCTGAACCTCAGGTAGCTGCTGTGGCTTTGTCCAGAAGGATGTCCAGATGGTCGTCCGGAAGACGTCCACCCCAATTAGCATATTACCTTTTTATTAGCATAGATATGATAACCCATGGGCACACAGAGCAGTGTGGTGAAGACCTGGGGGATGGGGTGGGAGTGAGGTGGAGGGGGTCAATGGGGGGGGGGGAGAGGAAGTACATCTGTAATAATTTCAACAATAAAAATGATAGCTTAAAATACATAGAGATAGATGATAGATAGATAGATAGATAGATGGATGATAGATAGATAGATAGACAGACAGACAGAGAGACAATCAGATTGTGCCAGCCTTCTGCTTGGAACCCTAATGGCATCTTACTTCCCTCAGGATAAAATTTAGTCTTGCCCGTGTCTTCAAGGCTCTCTCGCTGTGTGCACTCCCATCCCCATAGCACCAACGGGCCTCTGATCTCTCCCCGCCCCCCTTGGCTCGCTCTGCCGTGCTCACAGCCCTGCATTAGCGCCCCCTGTTCCCGCCCACGCCCCCCACGCCCCCCACACCCCCGCTCACTCAGAGGTGTGCTCGGCTGTGACTTCACAGCAGGTCTCCCCTGATTGTGCTGTATAAAGGGGACCCTCCCTCACCTCGCGCTGGTTTTCAAAGCCTCCCCGCCCCCTGCGTGTGGATGTCTGCGGGTTGGCTCTCTTCCCCGTGGGAACAGGAGGACAGAGACGGTGTCTGTGCGGAGGCTCAGGGCGGAGGGCAGCGCCTCGCACAGTGGCTGGGACTGACCGGCCGCCAGTCACCCTGTGTTCCATGAGATGAACAGATTGCAGTGGCGATAGGGACAGGTGTGGGGGAAACACACGAAATGCAAGTACTCGGCGATGTAGCCTCTTGGGTTTGCTTTCATCGTTTTTGAAAATCTGTGTAATTTTACTGAGAAAGAAGAAATTGGGTGAAAAACTGGGATGTCTCGCCAAGCCTGGAAGCAGGACAGGGTGCGCTGCGGCGCCTGTGTGCGGGGCTCTCCGTCACCTGCCAAGTGCTTCCCGGGACATTACCGGCGGATCGCAATGCCCGTCTATCTGCCTGTCACAGCGGGGGACCTGGCAGGCCGGCGGTGAGGCAGAGACCGGTTACCTGCCCTCGGCGCCCGGACAAGCCGGTCCGGTGCTGGGTTTCAATCCACTGCGCCCGGCGGGGATCCGCCTCCTCACGGGGTCTGCGTGGCCCCTCGGGGAAGGCGCCCTCCGGCTCCCTCTCCACAAGGGGAAATGCTCCAGTCTCTCTGCCTGCGCACACGTGCCAGGACATGCAGGTGGAGCTAAAGCACTGTCCAGATTTTCGAGATCTGTTTGGGAGGAGGGTCTGTGGGCGGGGAGGCCGGGGCCAGCCTGGCAGCACCAGGGCCATGTTTTCCCCGGGCAGGGGGCATGGGGAGGGCTCTGCTCGTCCCGGGGGGAGCGAGGGCCCCGCAAACATGGCGCTGAGGGGCTCCGGCCCGGGAACCGGGAAGGGGCCTGCAGAAGTGGCCTGGTTCTGTCGCATATCCACCCTGAGCTGTCGGTGGGTCAGTGGGTGCTTTTCTCCTCTGATTAAATTCGTGTCAGTAAACACGCATAGGTTCACTGCCATTAAACGCTCGGTGAGCATGTGCCGTGTCTCAGTGGACCATCAGAGCAGACAGGAGCACACCGCCTCCATCTGCTCGGTGAGGACAGCAGGCAGGCGGCCATGTGAGTTTCCCAGAGCTGCTCCCTGGGGGGCCCGGCTGTGACAGGCCCACCCAGGCCAGAGCTCTTGGCAGCGGGGCGGGGCGGGGCGGACTCCACCCGAGAACCTGTGCCGCGTTCCTGTGCATCGTCCTGTGCATCCGTGTCTGCTCTCTCGGGGCCCCTCACCCGGGACAGCCTCTCGGCCTTTCCCTGGGTCCTTTCACCTGCCTTCCCGCAAGGCTCTCGCTCCCCCAGAGGGGAGCTGAGGGGGGCTGAGGGGGCTGAGGGGAGGTGAGGGGGCTGAGGGGGCTGAGGGGAGGTGAGGGGGCTGAGGGGGCTGAGGGGGCTGAGGGGGCTGAGGGGGGCTGAGGGGAGCTGGGGGGTTCCTATGGTGCCACAATTTCCCACACACACACATCCCGAGTCTCACTACACCCTCCATCGCCCAGCCTGCACCAGCTCTTCAGCCTTTCCCTCCCCTTTCCTCCTTGGCCACGTTTCCTTCTCTGGCCTCACTGGGCCAGCCCGTCTGCTGACCGTGTCTTGCCCTCTTGCTGCCACCGCCTTGCTCAGGAGCCCCCGCTCTCCCGCCCCCACCCCCACCCCAGTGCCGCCCGATCCCCATTTCTGCACCTGGACCTACCGCAGGGGCCCCCAGAGCCTGTCTGTGGCCCCAGCTTCAGAATGCCCCCAGGTGCCCCATGCCAGCTCCCTGCCCTCAGCCCGCTGCCCACGGGGCGCCCGCTCAGGCTCCGCCTTAGGACATCTTCTCCTCCGTGGGCTTGTTCCACTACGTCTCTCCCGCGAAACCACCAGGCTGTAAGAGAGCTGTTCTGTGTCTTTGTCATGTTGGATGCTTGCTCAGCATGTTTTCACTGAGAGAAAGGGTTAGCGCCTTGAGGTCGAGCCCTGTCTGACCCCCAGGCTGCCCGGGCCCTCCCTCCCGGGGCCTGTGCGGGGGGAGGGGCTGCGGCTTTGCTGGGATCTGGGCTCCGCGCGGAATGGACTGGCCCATAGGGTGGTGCGTGACTTTACTGTTGGCTGCCATCCCTGGCCTGGGGGGCGTGTCACCTCTACTCATGTCCCTCTTTGGGGCTTCTGCGGTCCTGGCTTTGGGGGGCCCGGCAGCCGGGACCTGACCCGGGGCTCGGCCGTCCCCACGCGGCCTGGGCTGTGATGCCTCTGAGTTCCAGCCTGTCTCCCTCCTTTAGGAAAAAACAGCCTTTCTGGCAGAAATGGCGCGGCCTCCTGTTCCTGCAGGCAGACAGTGCGTCCTGGGTGAGGGCTGTCAGCCCCCCCGCCCCCCACCCCCCCTCTCTGTGGGGGCCCTGGTGGCCTTTCCACAGCACCCCCTTCCATCCCGGCGAGGGGCCAGGCTCGCCTGCCGAGCTCGGGACGGGGCCGGCCCGGGAGGTCCACTCGGCTCCGGAAGCCCGTCGGAGCCGGGACCGCCCTGAGCTGGTGGAGGGTGGGTGTCCGGCTGGCCGTCCGGGCCTCTGGTTAGTCCTCCTGACATCTGTCACACTGACTCTGCCCCGAGCTCGGAGGCTCCTGTCCCGTGCCTCCTCTCCCCCCGCCTGGGAAGTGAGGACCCCACATCGCCCACCGTGCCATGTGCACGTGGCCCTTTAAGTGAGCAGGGATTGTCGACTTTCTTTCTTTTCTTATGTGGGGGGAAGCCCCGCATTCTAACCCGGTGACCAGTGTCAGCCGAGCCCTTCGTCTTTGCATCGTGCTGTTTACAGACGCTGAGCTGTTTGTGAACCTGCTGTGTGGGGATCAGACGTGACGAACGGTAGCCGCGACCGGCTGCCCAGCTGCCCGGCAGCCGTGGGCTCCCGCCCAGCACAGAGGGGGAGCGCACCCACCGCGATGCCGCTGGGAACCGCTGCCCGAGGGAGCCTCCCGGCCCGGCCGACGTGGACTTCCTTCCTTCACGGCGCACGGGGCGCCCTGCTTCGGGGACAGAAGGGACCAGTGTTGTGCGTGAAGAACACAGAGCTGGCTGCCCGGTCCGCGGCGGGCGGACACAGGGGTGCGGGCAGAGGGCCAGGGCGGACGCAGGGGTGCGGGCAGAGGGCGGGCCCGGGTGCAGGGCTGCGGGGGCCTCAGCGCCAGGAGGTACGGGCTGTGGCCGCTCACACGCCGCAGACAGGACGGCTCTCAGAGCCTCGTGCTCCGCTCAGAGCCTCTGCTCCCCTCAGAATGTTACCCCGGCACCGTTCCTGCTGTGATTTTCTGAAAAGGAAAGGACTTTGGAGAACAGAGCGGGTTGCCAGGGAGCCGGGGGCGGGCAGCCTGTGTCTGTAAGGAGCAGCCGGCGCCGTTGGGGGATGGAACGCTCTGCATCCGGGCTGTGTGTCTGCACGTGTCGGCTCAGAGAACACGCGACGCACTGTGTGTCATCTCAACACAAAGCAGAGCTGCGGGTGCCCACCCTGGGTCACTGACAGCAGCTCAGGCCGCTCTCCTGGAAGCACCGCCTGTGTGCAGAGCGGTGCGGGGGGTGGGGGAGGTCCTGCTGAGCACACGTCAGCGTCATGATACATGCCAGCATCATGAATGACCTTCCATGACAGCGGTCAGGAAGCCCCACGGTTAGGGTCTGGTTCTCTGTGAGCAGAAGGGATCCTGGGATTTGCCCCTTAGGGCAGAGTGCGGTGCAGATTGGGGTGAATCTTTTGGCCACTCCCAGGATTTCCTTGTGTCAGTGTTTATAGGATTTATATGTGTTTTTATGCACGAAGGTGTTCATATAAAATAACAAATTTAGAAGTTCTTCCTTTTCAGCTGTTGTTATTTCTCTGGAATGTTTTCTCCTCTGAAAGGACGCTCGTGTTCTGACTGTGGGTTCACTTTCCGTTCCCTCCCCATCAGAGCCGGTCTCTGGCTCAGAGTGACTCCCTCATCTGCTCACGTGCCCACACTTAAAGGCTGGGCTCTGTCCTTGTTATCTGTTCCCAGCCCGGCTCTAGGTGCCATGTCTCCTAGGCTGTGTTCCTTCTCTCCACCCCACCCCACCCCACCCCCACCTCACAACCTGGTCTCCCCACCCCACCCCACCCCTACCTCACAGCCTGGTCTCCGCACCCTCCCCCTCTCACTGCCTCAGGCAGGCTCACTCAGCCTCATGGAATGATATTCCTACCCTGGCGCCGAGCTCGGCCCTGCTCACACACAGAGTCTGCCTGCACGTTCTCTCTGCACCTGTCACATGTTCTCTCCACCTGCCCATCCTCTGCCGAGATCCCCCCTCGGGCTGGGCATTCTTCCCTCGGCTCTGGAGCCGCCCGTTCTTTGTCCGGCCACACGGGTCACAGCCGCCCAGACCTCTGTCGGCAGGTCCTCGCCGTGTGTCACCGCGTGTCCTGGGCACCGGGGGCTGTGCCGGAGCCCGAAGGCGCCGAGCGGAGGTATTATGACTAATGACACCCCTGTGGAACCTCAGAGCAGGGATTCCACGGCTGTGCGGCCCGGCCCTGCCCTGCGCTGCTCCCAGTCTGACCGGACATAACAGCTCTGGGCATACCTGAGCCATCATCGGGCTGAGCCCTGTGAGGTGGACGGTACCTGGAGCTGAGGGGTTTCCGGAATGCCTTTCCCAAACCGTTTCTCTGCCTGTTTTCGCACATCGTATAGCTCCCCTCCCTCCTCCCTGCACGGCCACCGAGGTGGCCGGTGGCCGCTTCTCTGCTCCCGTCAGCGTGGAACCACCGGGGGGCCCTCCTGAGTCTGCCTCTCCCGGAGTCCTGCAGCCTGGGGGTGTTTGTGTGGAGATGGGGGAGGGGGGACAGGGTCCTCTCCCCGCCCTCTCTCCTCCCTCCCTTTCTCCCTACTCCTGGGAGGGTAGCTTCTGACTTGGAAGTCAGTGTGAGCACACATGCGGGCTGCAGCCTGCGGGGTTCTCTGTCTCTCATGCGGTGTGTCTTGCCCAGGGCTGCTGCTTGTAAGGGCCGTGAGCAGGGATTTCTGTTTGGGCTGTGTCTCCAGCTCACGGCTCAGGCCTTCCGCCCGGAGGCGGGAGCAGCTGTGGCCCTGGCGGGAGGGTGTGCTGGCGGCCTGGCTGGGCCTGTCTGCGCTGTGTCCGGACGAGCCGCGCAGCCCGCTGCCTGGCCTGGGGTTCCCTCAGGGAAGTGCAGCCTTGCACCTCACAGCCATCCAGGCTGCCAAGGGGAGGGCCGCAGAGCTGATGGCCTCGGCAGCTTCACGGTTGTGTCAAGGTCAAGGGCACCTGCCGTTCCTGTCTGAAGCCTTGTCTGATTTCCTGACCGCAAACGAGCCTCCCCGCCCGGACGTCTGACACTCCGGGCTGCGGGCACTGCCTGTGTGCGGGGCCCTTGGTTGGTCCTGGCTCCCCAGGGGCCGGCCCGGGTGGCACAGGGACAGCACTGGCTTTTCTGGGCCTGCCTCATCTCTAACTGAGGGGTGTGGGTGAGGGGACCACTGTGATTGTCTCTGGAGTCTGACTTAATAAAGTTCTTGTTCTGGGAGTTGGCGTTGGGGGTGGTGGGCTAGGCTCGCACAGTCACACGCCACCTTCTCTGGGTCCCAACTAGGCGACAAGCAAAGAGGTAAAAAGCCGTGAGGCCCAACGCCCTCGGCAGAGCAGACACGCCGGGGCAGCCCTGGGAGGTGGAAACAGATGGGGTTGCCAAGGAAACCAGAGCAGAGGCTGTGGCAGCCTAAGACACTATAGAAAGCCTTCCATGGGAGCCTCGGAGGCGGCCCGAGCTGCACGTGGTTACACACAGGAACTTGAACTTGGTATGCAGCACCTACCTCACACACCTCCCCCGCCCCGGGGACCCCTCAGCCCCTCGCTGCAGAGCGGAGTGGCCCAGGGCGGGCCCTGCCTCCAGGGACCCCTGAGAACGTCCCTGGAGGAGGCGGGCAGCCTGGGCAGGCTCGGTGGTGGCGTTGGGTCCGACAATCATTGCGCAGCCTGAGGTCCTGACTTCAGACCTGAGAACGGAGCTGGAGGCGAACAAAACGAGGAAAGACGAGGCTGTCCAGGAGTCAGACAATCACACGCTCCGCGCCAGGGCAAAGCGGTCTTGGTGTGGCCGTGGCGAGAGAGTCCCCGGCTGCCGCGTGTCCCCTTCCCCAGCCAGAGCCATGCCAGCCTCCCATTCAGAGGAGAGGCCGGGAAACACTTTCCAGCAAACATCAGGATTCAGAGGGTAAGGAGAATATTGTTAGAACTTCTGCTAAAAACAACAGAATCAAACCGGGAGCAGCTTCTCATCAGCAGGACTGGGAGCAACAGTGAGGCGAAGTCTGCCAGGCTCCGGGGAGAGGCTCTCCCCCCTGGAATGCCGCTCCCGCTGAATTATTCACCGGGTGCGAGGCCCGGTGCAGGCGGAACCTTCTCTTTGACGTGCCAAATGGTGGGGGGATAAATCAAAGAGGCCCTCCAGGTAAAGAAAAACAAAAAACAAAACAAGGATTGTGTGGTGTACAAAACAGCCATGTCAACTGAGGATTCAGCAGTGAGAAGGCTGTGGAAACGGGAATGCTCTCCTTACACTGACTCCTGAAGGCTCTCGGGCCCACAGGATGCATCTAACACTGTAATGCGAAGCTGTCTGCTCATGTGTCTGAATATCATTTCTATAGAATAAATTCCCAGAAGTGGAATCGCTGTGTCCGAGGATGAATACATTTAAAACTCTGATGGAACTGCCACATGGCCGTCAGAAAGGGTAGCTCCGTCGTAGCTCCTGCAGGGGCTCCTGGGAGGGCCCCGTTCTCACCGGCCTATGAGGGAGGAGTCCGCCTTTCAGTCCCCAGCAGTCTGTCTCACGTTTGGTGGCCAGTGGGGTGGGTCATTCTTTATACGCTTGTTGGCTACTCCCTATCGTGTGAACAAATTGTTTTTGCATACCCTGCGCCCACTCAATTGAATTATTTGCATTTTTCATATTGCTCTATAAATCAGTATAAAGGGTGACTATTTCCTTTGTTGTATATATTTCCTCCTAGTTTGACTCATGCCTTTCAGCTTCGATGAAAGTTTTCAGTGTAGAAAAGGTTTGGAAGAGAGAAAATAGAAAGTCACCTATTTTTAGGATTAAAAAAAAGGAAAGGACTTATGATTCACTTTTAAATAATGTCCAGCTTTACCAAACTAGAAAGAAGAGGCAGGAATGGCATTGTTGTAACTGTTATTAGATGCATTTTGTTTCATTTTTTTCCATACTTTTTAAAAAATATATATTTTATTGATTTTTTACAGAGAGGAAGGGAGAGAGAGAGAGAGCTAGAAACGTCGATGAGAGAGAAACATCGACCAGCTGCCTCTTGCACACCCCCTACTGGGGATGTGCCCGCAACCAAGGTACAGCCCTTGGCCGGAATCGAACCCGGGACCCTTTAGTCCGCAGACCGATGCTCCACCGCTGAGCCAAACCGGCTTCGGCACTCTCCATACTTTTTATATAATGGAGGTGTAATTCACAAATCTCGAAGCAAAGTTGTGAACCATCACCACAGTCTAATTCTAGAACATTTCACCACCCCGGAAAGAACCTGCTTGCCCATGAGGAGTCTTCTTTAAACCCTGGGTGGCATGGAGCCGTGGGGCCATTGGGGCCTGAGCGCTCCTTTGTGGACCGTTTCCAAACTCCTGCTTCAATCTCTCCGCCTGTGACAGCCAGCTCACAGTCTTCTCTTGGGTTAGTTTGGTGGTTTGTGCTTTTCTAGGAACATGTTTGTGTCATCCAGGTTACCGGGCTGGCCCCTGTCATTTCGTTACCTGGAGGGCCCCTGGAATTGCTCTTACTTCTGTGAGGCCGATAGTGGTGGCCCCTCTCCCAGTCTTCATTTCAGTCTTCTTGGTTTGTTCACTGTTTGCTGTTCTCAGTTTCATTAATGTTTTTCCATAATCTTTATTTTCCTGTTTGTTTTCAGTTTCGTTTGCCCTTTCTCAAATTTCTTAAGGTGGAATGTTAGATTATTAATTTGAAATATTTCTTATTTTTAAATATAGGCACTTAAAGCTATAAATTCCTTATAATCACTGTTGTAGCTGTGTGATTTCAGTATTTTTAAATGCATCGAGGTTTGTTTTATGACCTAACAAATGGCCTTTCCCGGAGAACGTTTCACATGCTCTTGAGAAGAATGTGGTTTCTACTGTAGATGTCTGTCAGTTGATTTATCCTGTTATTCAGGCCTTCTCTTTCCTTGTTGATTTTACATCCAGCAGAAATGCGCAGTGAAGACTTCAACTGTTAGTGCCTGATTATCCATTTCTTCCTTCAGTCCTCTCAGTGTTGCTTCATGTATTGTAGGGCTCTGCTATTAGGGGAATATCCTACTTAATAAAAGAGTAATATGCAAATTAACCATCACTCTGGTCCACAAGCCATGGCCACCAACCACGCCCACCAGCCAATCAGAGCGTGTATGCAAATTAACCACAACCAAGATGGCTGCGGCCACAGAGGCTTGGGTTTCTCTGGCAACGGAAGAAGCCAAGCTTTCCGCCTGCCCTAGCCTAAGCCTCCACTCCAGGCTACAAAGTTTCAATTATAGAAGGTAAACAAATTCAAACAGAAACGGCTGTGGCCATAGAGCAAGCATGAGGCTTGGCTACAAAGTTTCACTTGTAGAGAATAAATCTATTCCAGATACCAAGGCTTCTGCTTGGGTCGCTGGGGGGTGTGGGCGGCCTGCAAACCACCACAGGCCCCTCAATCAGGCCACCCCACTCCCTAAGGGAACCCCCACCCTGATCTGGGACACCCTTCAGGGCAAACCAGCTGGCCCCCACCCATGCACCAGGCCTCTATCCTATCTAATAAAAGAGTAATATGCAGATTGACCATCACTCCAACACACAAGATGGCTGCCCCCATGTGGTCAAAGATCCTGCCCCCATGTGGACACAAGATGGCCACCACAAGATGGCCAGCAGGGGAGGGCAGTTGGGGGTGATCACCAGGGCAGTGGTGCCAAGGCCTGAGGTAAGAAGCCACACTAGCTGAGCCTCCCACCCTGTGCCCCCTTGACAGTTGCTGAAGAATTGACCCAACCTCAGGTCTGAGCCGCTTCTTTGACTATGTCATCTCCATGAACTGCGCCCCGAGCTGGGCTTCTCACTACTGACAGGCACCCTCCCCACACCCCTGCTTTCCGTGCAGGTGCCCGCACTGCCCTCCTCGTGGGGGGAAGCGAACTAGGTAATCGCTTGTCCAGGGTGTGGGAAGGGGCACGGAGCCTGCACCCTCTCTGGAGGGCCCGGATGCAGCTCCGTTTTTCAGGACCTGAAGGCGGGGATTGGATCACCATCCTTGCTCCCTGTTTCCATGGAAGCGGGGCTGGGTGGCTGTGATGGGGCAGGATGTCCTGGTGGTGAGGCCCTGCGGGCTGGCTGTCCATCACTGCGGAGGAGGGTGGGGTTCGGGTCCAGCCCCACCTTCTGACTCCTTTTTCACCTATCCGGCCCTGCCTGTTTCTTTGCCGGAGGCCTGAGTCAGGCTTGTGATCAGTCATTGTGTCTGTCTTCCCTGCCACACCCGCCCCGGCCCCCTGAGCTGTGCAGACCTCTCATGGTTTGGCTGCTGCAGGTCATGCTGCGGACCCAGAGGCTCTCAGACTGGGTGCTGCTCCTCCCGCAGGAAGGGGCAGGTGCTCCCAACAGGAACTGCAGGGTTGCCTTACATTTCCATTGCCTCCTTAGCACCTCAGATGCCCTTGCGCCCTCTGCTGGCCAGGTGGCTAGGGCACCTGTGGGTTAGCTGCCCTCACCTCCCAGCACAGGCTGCTAGCCAGCCAAAGATCACCTCGGGGTCGGCCTGTTTTCAATTCTTAGTCAATGAGGGGCAGGTAAAGGATGAAGGCGGGGCCTGAGAGTGAGACAGCTGGGGGGGAGGGGGGGGCCGACACAGTTCCCACGCTCAGAGGAACCAGAACAAGGGAGGGCTCCTCAGAGCAGGCAGCGGCACAGGCGGGGCAGTGTGGGCTGTTCCCTGTGTGCTTTCTGGGAGAGCCAGAAATAGCAGCGAGCACGAGCTCTCCTCTTAGCTCCCTCCCTATGCCTTATGTCATTGCAGCGGCTCCTTCACAGCAGCCTGTGCTCTGGTCCTGTAAGAGCCGAGACACCGGGCCCAGCTGGGAGGAGGACCCGGGCTCCCATGCAGACAGCAGCCCGGAGCTCCTGTCCATGCAGCCCGGGGTGGCCCCTGCCTGCGTGTGGCCGGAGGGCAGTTGCCCTTTGTGCTGGAGGGTACTCTGCACTCTGCCCGAGGCGCCGGGGGCCGAGGGAGCGGTGCTGCCACCTCTGGTCCAGCGCCCGCTGTGAGCTGGGCTGGGTGCAGGTCTGGGGCCCCCGGTGGAGGTGCCTGCATCCAGCTTGGTTTTTCTCTGGCTCAGCTCCACTCCTGCTGGGACCTGCCTGTGGTCACTGGGCGCCTGCCTTGATCTCAGCTCTTGTGGTGCTCCTTCCAGCTTCGGCACCCAGTGGGCAGCCTGTCAGCTCTGGGGAAGGGGGCTTGACATCTGGGTGTGAGTCTGCAGTGAGCACGCTCTCCCGCGCTGACCCTGCCTCAGTGTTTGCCTCTCACTGTGTGTCAGCTCGGCTGTCCTGGGAGGTGACCGGCCCCTCTGCTGTACGCTGGAGATCTAAAACTAGAAACCAGCGAAGCATGCCCGGCAGCTCTGGAGGTTCAAACGTGTGGTGCCACCCGTCCAGCCCGTTTGCTCAGGGCATTAGCTGGGACGCTTCCCTTTGCAAATACGTGCAAAGACTTGTTTGGCGTTTACAACACCAGCCAGACAGACCTCCTGGCGCAGGTAGCTGAGAGCCAGGCTGACTTCAGGAACAGCCGGATCCAGGACTAAGCAGGGGTCTCCAGGCACGCTTGCTTTTTCCACTTCTCCTTCTAGTGCTCTTTCCTCCGGCCTCACACCCTCTCGGACCTGACAGAAAAGACATTCTCTTCCAACAACTGCGTACAGGCCCGAACCTCGCTGTCCCGGGCCTGAGCTGAGCCAGCCCCCGGTTCCGGAGCCAGCCCCTGGCCAGAGGCAGAGCTGCAGGGACCAGCTGAGGCCCGGCCACGTCTGCAGCTCCTGCCTCGGCCACACTGTGGAGCCTCGGCCTTGGCAGCTGCTGAGCTGGGGCACAGTGTCTGTCCTGCTGGAGGACGGCCCTCCGCTCAGTAGTGCTGGGAATGGGGGGCTGTCTCCTCCCCCAGTTCAAGCAGGTGCAGCCTCAGCGGTCTTTAACCTCCCATCCCAGGAGGTGCAGCCTCTCAGTTCCCCTTTGCTTGATTTTCCATTCTCTCTAAAAACCGGGGAGAAAATACCCTCAGATGAGGGTTAACGAAGGAAGGAAGGGAGGGAGGAAGGGAGGAAGGAAAGAAGGAAGGAAGGGAGGAAGGGAGGAAGGAAGGAGAGAAGGGAGGGAGGCAGGGAGGGAGGGAGAGAGTGAGGGAGGGAAGAAGGGAGAAGGGAGGGAGGGAGAGAGTGAGGGAGGGAGGAAGGGAGGAGGGAGGGAGGGAGGGAAGGAGGGAGGGGTTAACGAGAGCGCCCTCTCCCCCGCAGTGATGCTGGTGCCCAGCTTCCTCCAGGAGGTCATGGGCCCTGGGGGCCGCGCCTGCTTCCACTGCCCGTGGGGCAGGCACCACGCTCATGGTGCTCCCTGTCTGCGGGTGACAGGGGGAGTGCTCCCACAGATGCCCCAGTAAAGGCTCCCCTGATGACATGAGGCCACTCTTAGAAGCCTTGACTTGCCTCCAGAGCAGTGGCTCTCTACCCTGCAGGCCTTCTGACATCACGGGTCCCTGCTGCCCGCGATGGGCTGAAGCATGACCTGATTACCAGGAGTTTTGAAAGCTCTGACATGTATCCAGGGTCGAGAACCACTGATCTAAAGCCTCGTTCTCAAACTTGACTGCAGCGGAACCCCCTGCGAGCTTGCTGCAGTGGGACTCTGAGTCCTTAGTCTGGGCGGAGCCCAGTGTCTGCACCCTGACCAGCTCCAAGGTTGCGGTGCAGATTCGGTCCCCGAGGCCTCTGAACTCCCTGTGGCAGGGGCACATGAGCCTGGGCCAGTGCTCATCCCGCCCTCGGGGGCCCTGTCCCACTGGGCTGCCTGGGTGCGAAGCAGAGCCATGGCCGCCCACGTGGTTTCAGGCAGGTGCCAAGGCTGCCCTATCTGCCTTGTCGGCCATAAAGCCTTTGGGGTCCCTGCAATAGCCCTGGCAGCGTCCTGAGGGGGAGGCACTTCCAGAACTCCATCACCCAGAGCACTCAGCGAGTTCCTCTCTCTGGCAGCCAGCGGGACAGCCAGCGGGACAGCCAGCGGGGCAGGCAGCGGGGCAGGCAGCGGGGCAGCCAGCGGGACAGCCAGCGGGACAGCCAGCGGGACAGCCAGCCGGGGCAGCCAGCGGGACAGCCAGCCGGGGCAGCCAGTGGGGCAGCCAGCGGGGCAGCCAGCGGGACAGCCAGCCGGGGCAGCCAGCGGGACAATCAGCAGGGCCAGGGCAGCCAGCGGGGCAGCCAGCGGGGCAGCCAGCGGGGCAGCCAGCGGGACAATCAGCAGGGCCAGGGCAGCCAGCGGGACAGTCAGCAGGACAGCCAGCGGGGCACTCAGCGGGACAGCCAGCGGGACAGCCAGCGGGGCAGCCAGCGGGGCACTCAGCGGGACAGCCAGCGGGACAGCCAGCGGGACAGCCAGCGGGGCAGCCAGCGGGACAGCCAGCGGGGCACTCAGCGGGACAGCCAGCAGGACAGCCAGCGGGACAGCCAGCGGGGCAGCCAGCGGGGCAGCCACCGGGACAGTCAGCGGGACAGCCAGCGGGACAGCCAGCGGGGCAGCCAGCGGGACAGCCAGCGGGACAGCCAGCGGGACAGCCAGCGGGGCAGCCAGCGGGACAGCCAGTGGGGCAGCCAGCGGGGCAGCCAGCGGGACAAACAGCAGGGCCAGGGCAGCCAGCGGGACAGGCAGCGGGACAGGCAGCGGGGCAGCCAGCGGGACAATCAGCAGGGCCAGGGCAGCCAGCGGGACAGGCAGCGGGACAGCCAGCGGGGCAGCCAGCGGGACAATCAGCAGGGCCAGGGCAGCCAGCGGGACAGCCAGCGGGGCAGGCGGTGTCCTCCCGGGCACGTGGTGGGTGTGTCAGACTCGGCCACAGTTGTGGGAGCGATGGGCTGGGGCGCTCCAGTGCCTTCTTCCTCAGAACCCATGGGACCGAGTGTCAGGCCTGCCACTCCGAGTGGCCGCTCACTGCAGCGCCCCTGCCCGGGGAGAGAATTGACTGGAAGGAGAGGGAGAGCCTCCCAGCGCTGTGCCCTTGCTTTCGAAGAACTGGAAATCCTATTAAGACCTCAAGAGCAGGCAGCCTGCAAACACACTCACAGACAGGGTCCCTCCCTGGTCCTCAGGCTCACAATGCCGGGAGACCTCGGGACCCCACCTCCACTCTGCCCTGTGCCCACTGCCGCCTGGTGACTCTGCGTCTTCGTTGACACCTCAGAGTTGCCTGGCTTGGATGAAGCTCTTGCAGCATTCAATGCCGCTGACAGTCACGGAGTAAGTGTGTATGAGACATGGGAACCCCTTTTACGTCCTGCGTGGTTCGGGGTTCCGGTTCAGGGTTCGGGTTCTGGAGAAGGGCCGCACACAAATGAAAAAAGACTAGAAAAATATTTAATTTGGTGATATGGGGGGCCAGGAGGGAGCCCACCTCTAGTGGGAGGACTAGCTAGGCTCTGGCCTTGCTATCCCTTTTGTTGAGACTATGGGATACACTCATTACCCTTAAGCAGGTTTGGGATAAACCCACAGTCCTTAGGCAGGTAATAAGCAGATTATCATATCAGTAAGGAATTATTTGATGGAGAAGTTGCCTCAGTTACCATTGTCTCAATTAGATAGGGAGTGGTTGGCTCTGACCTTTTAGAGCTTCAAGGTTGAGCAGCCTTTACATCTTCCTATTAGTGAGGCAATGATCGGTTTCCAGCCATTCGGGCATGGGGTCAGCTGCCACTGTCCTGCTTTGGCTTCCAGGAGGTAGAATT
Organism: Nyctalus aviator; assembly: GCA_036971965.1. Taxonomy (NCBI): domain Eukaryota; kingdom Metazoa; phylum Chordata; class Mammalia; order Chiroptera; family Vespertilionidae; genus Nyctalus; species Nyctalus aviator. The sequence continues at coordinate 5,685,772 of CM072932.1, forward strand.
TGGGAAATCGTCAGTGTCCTCCTCCATTCGCAGGATCCACCGATCGCCGCAGCTGCCCCCTGCCCCCCAGACCGCCTGCCTGCATGCCAGCCAGCGAAGGAATTCATGCAATGCCCAGTGCTGTGTCCACAAACGAGCCTGGCCAGCAGGAGAAGTACATGGTTTATGTCCCACCGTGTTATCACAGGGCCTTTATTGAGCACCGGCTGCACACTGGGCACTGTGGGGTGTACACCAATAATCACGTTCGTTGGTGTTGTTCTCAGACCTCAGGTCGAATGCGAAGGACGGCTGTAACACATGAGACAACGCAGAAGTCACTAGGTGTTACGTGGTGTGGGGCACCTGTGTGCACGCCCACCTCCATGGGATGTTTGGAACATGGGCACCTTGCTGCCTTTTACATCTCTAAACCACAGAGAGAAGTTTGGATTTTAGATGTCTTTGCATAACCAACCAAATGCATGTTCATATCACCCCATGTCCTCGCACTCCAAATGTGATGCCTTTGAATTACAAAACGGGAAGATATTTGTGTGAAACCCAGCCAGCCCCCGCGCCTGAATCACACAGGAGCACTTTGTTAGAAAATCTTACCAAATGGCTCAAATAAAATCAGGCGCTGGAGAACATTTATTTTCTCGACCTTCTGAAGCAAGTTAATAAAGTAAAAGACCTTAGTAAAAGTGATTTGTTAACTAATGAGTGCTACCCTCACATTTCCTAAGCATGGGTGACAAGGCTCACTCATTTATAAAATACTAGAGGCCAAGTGCAGGGATTCGTGCACATTGAAAGGAAATTAATTAGAAGGTGGCCGACAGGCGGGACTGGGCGAGACAGGCCGGACACACCCTGAGCCAACCTCCCATGGTCCCTCCCCAACTGGCCACACCTATGGGGGCATCAGGACTCGAAGGACATCTGTGCAGTGAGCGAGGTACCTCCAGCAGGTGGGGTCCCTTGGTCTGGCCTGTGGGGATCGAGCTAAAACCAGCAATCCGACATCCCCCGAGAGGTCCTGGAGTGGGAGAGGGAACTCTGCAAAGTTGCTGTCACTCTGCAGCTCCTGCATTGAATGTCAGCCCTCTGGTGGTCAATGTGTGTCATAGCTACCAGTCAGAGTGTCTGCCCCCTAGTTGTCACTGTGTGTCATAACTACCAGCTAATCTGCTGGTCACAGCCTTTTATGTATACTAGAGGCCTAGTGCATGAAATTCATGCATGGGTAGGGTCTCTAGGCCTAGCCAGCGATCAGGGCTGGTAGGGCCTTCTGGCTGCTGGCTGGAGCCTTCCTTCCGGCTGCCAGCCAGGGCCTTCCTTTGCTCCACACCACCCCCTGGTGGTCAGCACACATCACAGCAAGCGATTGATCTCCTGGTTGAACTCCTGAGGGGACACTTTGCATATTAGCCTTTTATATATATAGGTAGGTTTACTAAGCACCTAGTGTAGGTATTAGGGCTACAAAGGTGAAAAGAAGTGGTGTCTGCCCCCAGGAAGCTCAAAGTCCAGGAGGAGAGATGTGTAAGAATAATGTGGGTGAGCAGGGCCTCACAGCGGGGAGTGCAGAGTGCCCGGGTGGTGGGGAGAGCTGCTGGTGTGTGTGGGTGTTTCCCCGCAGGGGGCAAGAGTGTCAGGTGAGGCTGTGTCCAGTGGGCTGATGGGAGGTGTGTCTCTGAGGTATTGATATCATTGCTGCTTCATTTTTCTGGATCACAAACAACCAATACATTGAGAAGTAGAGTTAAAATATATTTTTAATATATGTTGTTCTCAGCTCAAATATGTGTGTTTTGTTTTTAATGTGTTGACTAAAATGTCTATCCAGAAAAATAAGTTGTACAGACCTTTATTTTTCAAAAGTAATCTAACAGACTCTTCCACATCAGAGTCCACACCATTTACATCAGAACTGAGGCTGAGGCCCAGCGAGGGAAACCATTCGTCCCGAGTCCTTCAGATGGTCAGTAGTTAGTTAGTGGTAGAGCTTAGCTAATGCCCAGATCTGTGAATTTATTGCTATTTCTAGCCAAGTGCTTCTCCAAGCCACTGGCAGAGCTGCCTGGAGCACTGTGTGGCGAGCAGTTTGAGATGACGCTGTGGCTGGTTATTGATGTCTGCTACGGGCACATGATGGGAACGAGACCATGTGTGCCATTCCGCCTCCTCTGTCTTTGTGGTAAAAATGAAGCATCCGGAAAAGCAGAGACTGCAGTTGGTGATGACTTTAAAAATTAGGCTTCTGATACATTCTTTTAAGTCAGCAACCATTTTTGAGGTCTAATCCATGCTATCAGTGCTGTGGACACACAGCCTGGTTCTTACTGAGCTCACAACCTTGGGCAAAAGCTGGGTTAGTGGGAATATCACCAGCATGTAAGAGAATGGAGAAAATGGGAAACTTAACCTAACAGTAGACTTACACTCTACAGTGCTTATGTCTAAATAAAATACCTTTAAGTGAACTTAAAACTAAAATTAATACCATTTTAGTTACTAAACTAGCAAGGTGATTTCAGACCTATAAAGGCATTAAGATAATAATACTGTATTTTTACTTAATTTAAAAAAAACAAGGCAGACAAGTACAAACAGAATTTGTTTTTAATATTTCATAATTTCCCTCATCTCTTTACATCTAATTCCAAACCTGAATATCCTCCTAGCCCAAGCATATTCCTGGAGCATCTGGTTTTTCTTTTGAAAAATAAAGGTCTGCACAAATGGCAGACTTCTTTTTCGAGTGCAGGAAGCCAGTTCGCGGGCTTGTGCTTACCTGGGGTCCAGCTGGCTGATGAAAAATCTAGGCGTGGACCAAGGCAGGCCTCATTTATGGAGTGCCATACGGAGTCATGCATGCCCGGATCTCCAAAAGGCCAGCCTACCAGGGGTAAATTATATATAATTTAGCCTAATTTTATATATAAAAGGCTAATTCCATTTGTTGCCTGGTCCTTGTCGTATTTTTTTTCATAAATTCAAATACTTGGTCTTTGTGGCGCCTGTGTACTTCTGTCCTCAATGCCTCAGCCTGGTCTCCTGCAGCGTGTCATTTCCCAGCGATTCCCGATGCTCCGTGTTGAATCATTTATGTGTGTGTGTCAGGCCACACAGTCCTCGAGCAAGGCCTGTGCGGTGCCAGCCAGGCCACTCCCTCAGACAGGCTGTGTTCTCTGTGCTTCCTCTCCGTCAACTGGGACCCTCTCTTCTCCCCTCTCTCCAGGTTGCAGGGCCCATGTGCTCAGCAGTTGACACACACTAGGCAGCCCGGCATAAAAAGGGTGTTTATTACCTCAACGAATTCATGGCATCAGCAGTAAACCAGCCCCAGTGGGCTTCCCAGGAACCTGCTCTGCTGCCCGGGTCACACGTGTGGGCAGCCATCCGCACAGGCACAGCTCTCACTCTGAGACGGGCCGTCTCCCAGTTACATCACATCCTGGCGTGATGTCCCAGCATGAGAGTGAGTTTATGTTATAGTCTCCCAAGAATTATGCAAATACAACTTCTAAGTTAAGCTCATAAAGTTTGAAGTTCTTACGCTTACCTGTTTCTGAAATGTTGGTTTTGTAAGTCTCTAATTGTTGTGTTTTTGTTGTTGTTGTTGTTGTTTACTGTATAAGCTGAAAATGTGTAATGTTTTTCACTCTCACATGAAACCACTCCCTCCTGGTGAGAGGACAGGGTACTCCGTGGCAGGCTGATGTCACTGCAGTCTGACACAGTTCTATTGAGCCCCATTCATGGAGACCGAGTTACCTGTGGGAACGCAAGTTCTCGTGTGCATGTGTATGTTTGTATGCTGCATCCGGCAGCATCTGCATCCTTTGCTAGTAACTTACCAATGTGCCCACTCACACAGACCCCAACGACCCATGAAGTCCACTGCTTATCTTACATAAGAATCAGTCATGTGCTCGTAAATCCTCCCATTTATCTTGTTGGTGACTGGCTTCGTTTGAGTGGAGTTCTGCTGTATCTTTGCAGAGAAGCACCCTAGTGAGCTGTGGCCCAGGCCCTGCTCCTTCTGGCCTCCTCAGGTCCCCGCCTGGCCCATGGCCACAGGGCAGCCTGAGGATGAGAACAAGGCGTCTGGGCAGGGACCTCCCCTGCATCTGTATCACTTCGTTCCCAAAGGGCGTTGGACGTTAGCTCTGCAGGGTTGTAGGAAGGTAATGTCTAAAGGAGGGCAGTGGATAACGAAAAGCTTAGGCTAAGGTAGTGGTCGGCAAACTCATTAGTCAACAGAGCCAAATATCAATAGTACAACAATTGACATTTCTTTTGAGAGCCAAATTTCTTAAACTTAAACTTCTTCTAATACCACTTCTTCAAAAATAGACTCGCCCAGGCCATGGTATTTTGTAGAAGAGCCACACTCAAGGGTCAAAGAGCCCCATGTGGCTTGCGAGCCGTAGTTTGCCAGTCACGGGGCTAAGGAAATGTGACATCGTTTAGCCAAGTCATGGATTTGGAAGGAAGTCTGTCCTCATGACAATGGAGTGCTAGGTGGCCTTGGGAACTCTGATGGGGTAGTTGATGCTGTCTCATTTTATTAGGAGGGGATTCTTTTGTTCTGAGTGCCTGTGGTTCATTCATTTGTTCCTTTATTCATCCATTCATCCAGTGATAGCTACTGAGCACCTCTGGAGTGGCAGTACCCTGCTGATCCATGTTCCCTGACCTCCAGTTTCCAAGTTTTAGCCAGACAGGGATGACTCACTCTCTGGGCCATGCCTTATGCTATTTTCTTTATAAGATAAAAATGTTGAAAGTGATGTTTTTAATAAGATAAACACAGGGCAGTAGGAAATATCACCTCCGACCACACACTAGGTTCCTTTACTCTCCCCGCATGCTCAGAGCACTAGGACTCAGCACCTGCATTGCTGGTTCCAGCCCTCTGCTTATGACACTTCTTTGCTTTCTTCCCTCCCCTCCCGCCCTTTCTGACAGCGAGGCAGCGGCTGTGTGCACACACAATGAGGTGCCTGCATCAAAGGGCAGGAGGCCCTCCGGCACCTTCCAGGCCCAGCCTCAACACCCCCACTATGAGTCCGGTGTGGCCAGGCCCCTGCTCTCGAGGAAAATAATACCCATCACAATGCACTCAGCTGGCACAGCCTGCGAACAGGGAATTCTCACAGGAACGTTGTGAGCATTACACATTCCGTTGGCCTCAGTGAAGTGAAACTTGTTTTCCTAAGAAAGGTACAGACAGAACTTGGTGTGACTCACTAGAGCACAACAGTTAAGTCACTGCTTATTTTCTTCTTTTTTCCCCAAGAAAAAAAAAGATTGACTATATGTATAGGAAATGCAAGCAGCCTCAAATCTATAAAGGGGAACTAGGTCAAAGTCATGCAAACTTTGAGATGATTAAAACTGGTAACTTCTATGAACAAACGGTGCTGTGGTCCTCTCAGTGCATTGTGGGAGGTCCTCGCTCATCATGGGAAGTCTCTGCTCTGGGGAGTGGAATTGAAGCTGTCTGAAGGATGAGTGGGATTTAATAAGAAGAAAGCGGAGCATGAGAGCAGGGAAAAGCGTGTTAAAGCAGGGGAACAGCATCCGTGAAGGCCTGGCCGGAAGGAAGTGGGATGCTTCGGGGAAGGAGAGCAGGGCCAAGCACATGTGTGTTCCCACTGTGCACAGGCCTTGGATTGAAGTCCAGATGCCGCTCATCTCGTCCATATTTACATTCACCCGCATACCGATTGTTGGCCATTCCAGCCTACGTCTCCACACTTCCACCGGAGATCTGTCCTTCTTCCTCTGGTGTCTGTGTTAGTGTGAGGTTGCCGGAGACAATGAGTATCATGTCTGCTTTTCCAAAAATGTCTTTATTTCACTTTTTTTCCCTCAGCACATTTTCCAGCAGCTTTATTGGCATATAATTCCGTGCTGTAAAGTTCATCTTTGTAAAGTGTGTAGACTATAGGTTTTACTGTATGTATAGAGTTGTGCGACTATGAGCATAATCTAATTTTAGAGCATATTCATCTCCCCCAAAAGAAACGCTGTGGCCATGTGCAGTCACTTTCTATTCCATGTCTCTTCCCTACAGCCCACTCCCTGCCCAGACAAACACTGGTCTGCTTTCTAGCTCCAGGGGGTTGCCGATTCTGGGTATTTGCATAGATGCTAATCCTTATTATATTTTCCTAATGGATTAGCAGCTACCTCTGGCAGGGTAATAACCACCACTGACCCAAAAGTTGGTGAGTAGAGAGACCTGGAGAAGGCGACTAGGATGGATGCAGGGCCTGCCAGGACAGGAGACGGGGGGGAGTGTTGGAGAGGGAGGTGGCAGGACACCAAATGAAAGGTGTTTTACCTCGTCTTCCCTAATTAGGCCATCGCCGCAAACTGGCCAGGGAAGGTGAGCTGAAGGTCACTGTTGCTCTCCCTCAGCTGTCTAAGCTTGAATGAATTGATAGTGAAAAATTCCAGTCAGGATGCTAATACCCACTGACCTTAGATATTATAAACTTAATAAGTATTTTGATCAGCAAGTATATTTGAATAAAGCTGCTTTCCTACCATCTACATCTGGCATATTCCACTTGGCTATTGACATGCATATTTGCTTCTCTGTGATGCTTGGGTGTTTGGGATTCTCGCAGTGCATTGTGGGAGGGCCTAGCTCATCGTGGGATAGGACCCGAGGCCTCTGCCCTGCTCTCCCAGGTCGAAGGTGCTCTGCAATGTGCATTGTTTCCCCTGCCCTGGCCTCTCTCTTCTTTTATTTTGTGTTCTGGGAATAGTTTGCCCCAGGAGCTTAGTGACAACCTTCTGTGAGGACAGACAGACAGACAGACTGACTGTTGGGCTGGCTGTTCATAGTCAGTCAGGCTTCAAGGCCATTGGTGGGAGACACAGACACTGGTCAGCAGACAGTGGTGGGAGCCTGACGCTCTGCAGGCCATCGTAAACATGCACCTTCCGGAAGGGAGGACGGGTGTGTGAATCGTAGATGAAATGCTGGTTAAAGGCAGATTATGCCTTCAGACAGTTTGAAGAGAACAAAAGAGCAGTTGCCGAAGTAAGAGGCCAGGAATGGTCTTCAGAGGTAAATTTGCACAGAGGTAATGGCCTTTCTGTGCAAAATGGTCTTCAGTCCTAAAGCTTTATTTCATGTCTCTTCCCCTAGCAGCCCACTCCCCAACCTAAAGGATGTGAGTTAATTATTGTGCCATTCTTAGGATGGCAGCATCTATCTTTCCCATTACTCGCAACTCCCCACCTCAGCACCCAAACACTCACACCACCATGCACGCTCAAACACGTGCATTAAGTGGGGCTGAATGGCTGTAATGGTAGGGTCTGTTATGTGTCTGTCGTTGAATATATGTTAATATTCAAAGAATGGTAATATTTGAATATGAAAATATTCAAAGTATCAATAGGCTCACTGATACTTCTGAAGTTCCAGGAGTTTAAGAACAAGTGTGCTATCCGGCATACCCGTCCACTCAGGCTGCCAATGGCTACAGGCACCTTTCGTGGCCGGACACTGAGCCCCACGCCCGGACGGACACAGTGAGGCCTTCCCCCAAAGCTCCCTCCAGAAGAGCTTGTCCTGAGACTGCACTTGGAGAAACAGTGACAAGTAAGACTCCGGTGATTAAATGGCAGGTTCAGTTAAATGTCTGCAATTGGTGCTAGGATCTTTATTTGATTTGGCACACAAATACTGGTATTTAGTTTTGCTTTTAAACAAAAACAAAACAAAACAAACAAAAAACAAAACCCTGCATGATTGATCTGTGGTCATTTACTGACAATCTTCTTAAAGGTACTTCACATAGACTCTCTCCAGGCGCGGGGACTCCTCATCCAGCTGCCATCGACACTGCGACGGGCATGAGAGAAGCATTTGGGCTGTTGCTTTAGATTGAAATGCCGTCACTTCTGTGAACATTTACCTCTGTTTTTTTCATCGTTTTAAAGTTGCACTTGCACTGCTCCTATAAAGAAAATAAAGTTCTTTTCAATAGACTGGAAAGGGTCACCACAAAGATGATTTACTTTTAACCCGTCAGGTTATCACTGATATCCGGGAGGACTTCCTCTGTCTTAAGTGGGCTGGGAACACTAGGTCCATTTCTATAGCATAGTCGGTGACCTGGCTGCTGTTTTCGTCCCGTTTGTACCTGTGCTGATCATCTCCCGGAGCCCTGGAGCTTGTCCTGGGTCTGGTGCTCAGTGCCCTTGTCAGGCACTGTCCTTGGTGCTGAAAAGAGAGCCTTGGATGAGAAGGCATGTAGCTCGCCCCACCAAGCACAGTCTCAGAAGGGAGGAGCGTGTTAGGCAGGCACCTTATAAGGAGTCCTCGCCGCAGCCTTGGTGAGCTGTAGAGAAAGGATGGGGGCTGAGAAAGACTGCTGAGGGGATGTGACCAGGCCTTTCACGCATAATTACATGCTCAGAGGTATGTAATCAGGCTACAGATGGGATTTTCTTGCATTGTGTAGATAAACATAGATGGGAACCGTTAAAATACCATATTAAAATCTATTCTTGTTCCCCAAGTGAATACACTTTTGTAGGCTTTTTCAGTATGAGCTGCAGCTAATGGTGGGTCCTGCCATAAGCTTGGAAGAAGCCGGTGGTCACCGTGAGGGTCCCGGGAGAGGGAGTGGGGCAGCCCACAGGAGCCTTCTGTGGGGGAGAGTCTCTCCTGGGCTCTGCAGGCCCAGATGCACAGTGAGGAGTGCCGGGAGCTGCGGGGCCCTGCAGGCCCAGCGCCTTTGTGAGCTGGTTAGAATCCCTGACGAGGCACCCCAGGTCCAGATTGGAAGACCAAGTGTTTCTGTACTTGAACTTGAGCTGTCAGAACAATGCAGGCAGGAGGGTGGTGGGCAACAGCCGGTGGAGGGGGCGGTGGGGCGGCCTGACTTGAACTTGGGGAAGCAAAGGGTGCTGGGAGAGCGTGGGAGAGTTCTGATTGTGGCTTTCCCTGCATGCCTCTTGGGTGGGGGAACGTGTTCCAGAGGGGCAGGTTACGGGCTCCACGGGGAAGGCATCCGGCTGTGACAGCGTGGAGGGTTTCCCCCAGAGTGTCCGAGTGAAGGGCACAGGCGCCCACCTGCACACCCCACATCTCAGAGGGCTGGCGGCCCCGGCTGACCCGCCCGGTGGCCTGGGGTGTTTCCATTCCTTACGTGGCAGCAGCTTCACTCGCTGCCATCGGACTGCGGGGCCTGGGGAGCTGGGCTCGTCTCCCAATGCGGACCTCGTCGTCGTCTTTGACAATCCAGTGACGCCGAGTGAGCCGTCTGCAGAGGACGCTGTGTCTTCTGAGGCAGATGGGCACTTTGCTGGCAGCCGCGCCAGGTGCGTGTTCCTGCCTGCCTTCGTGCTGACGTGTGAGCGTGGTGAGGAGAGAGCTGTGGAAGCCACCCACGGCTCTCGGCGCGCGTGACTGTGCTGCGCTCTCCGCCCCGGGTGGCTGAGGGTTATCGTCCCTCTTTTGTAGATGAGGACACGGAGGCTCAGCAGTGGTAAGTGGTGGGCTGAGGACTCAGTCCCAGGGCAGCCTGACTTCCAAGTCTTGGTCCCTTTCCTCTGCACCCAGTTGCACGTTGCCAGTGTGAAGGTGTTGGGAGGTTTTAAAACCTGCCACGTGAGGGGAGCCAGCTTGTCATCCCTTTGTCTGTGGAGGGGCTTTGTCTCCGTGTGTGACTCCTCAGCAGCCTGGGCTCCGGCCACGCTGCCTGCTCCCGGCCCAGCAGGATGAGCATCAGCGTGGGAGAGCGGGCGGCCTCCCACCCCACCCACTCCAGCCTCTGACACTGTGGCTTTGCCATGCAGCCCAGAGGGAGAAGGGGGAGCTTCTGGGCTTCCTGCCCGCTCAGTGGGAAGGGCACCCTCCCGCCCACCCCAGGGCTGGCACACACACACTCACATACACCTCCACGTTCTCAGCACTTCCCAGCAAGGAGTGTTTGGTTAAAATGGCCAGAGGCGACTCAGGAGTGTTAGGTGACATATCAAGGCAGCGCCAACCCTTCCCTCAGACCCAGGGACCCTGTCAGTCTGATCTTCTGGGAAGGTCAGCCTTCGGCCCCTGGCCTCACCCTGGGGACATCTCGGGACTGTCCCTTCACGAGGTGAGCGCCTGCGAGAGGCTGCTGACCTCGGTCTCATCCATCACTGTATCCCAGGCCCTGAAGGTGCCGCCCATGCTGGGTGTGCATTCAGGATGAGTACGTGCCGTCAGCATATAGTACCGGCACCAACCCATGTCCAACATGAGGACATGCACTCAACCTGGTGCCTGTGCCAACCCATGTCCAACATGAGGACTGAGGGCAGTGTCTCTGCTTCGCTACTTTGGGCCAGTTGGTAAACCGGTCTGCTATAATGTATGGTCTCAATTCCAAAACAGGAAAACTAGGAGTTGTAGAGGGTTAAGCGATATTCTTCAGATGGTATGTGTGTGCTGGGTAAGTCACTTCCAGTTCAGGCAATTCTAAGTGCTGGCATTCATCCTTAGCTCAGAAGCAACTGCAGAGGGCAGGCCATGGCTGGTGACTCTTAACCAGTCCTGACCATTTCCACTCTCCTGCTGGCTCCTCATAGTTTCCTCCTTTCCCTTCTCTGGCCTCTTCGCCTGTCCTGGTAGCTCCTCCTCCTCCCAGTCATGTCACTGAGCAGAGGATACCATGGGATCAGGGGTTTTGACGGGATCGCATCGATTCATCATCACAACGTTACGTCTTCCAATCCATGAACATGAAATGTGTCTGTTTCTTTGTGTCTTGTTTCATTTCTTTTGGCAACACTTTACAGTTTTCAATGTGCAAGTCTTTTTCCTTCGTTAAGTTTATTCCCAAGTATTTTATTCTTTTTTTACGCCATTATAAATGGAATTGTGTTCTTAAGGATCTTTTCAGATTGTTCATTGTTAGTATACAGAATCACAACTGATTTTTGTATGTTCCTTTTGAATCCTGCAACTTGGTTGAATTCATGTATCCTAACAGTTTTTTTTGGGGGGGGTCTTTAGAATTTTCTACGTATAAGATCATGTCATGTATGAACAGAGATCATTTTACTTCTTTTCTTTGATATGGATGCCCTTTGCTCCTTTTTCCTGACTGACCTGACCAGGACTCCCAGCACTGCACTGAGGAGCAGTGGGGAGAGTGAGCACCCTTGTCTTGTTGCTGATTTTATGGGGAAAGCTCCCCCTTTTCTCTACTTAGTATGATAAAAGCTGTGGGCTTTTAGTCTATGGCCTTTATTATGATGAGGTAGTTTCTTTCTATTCCTGGTGTTTTTATCATGAATGTTGTCCAATGGTTTTCTGCATCAGTGGAGGTGAGGGGATCATGTGGGTCTTTCCCCTCTATTGGGCAGACATTTTTATGGAGCTAAATGGTATGAAAATAGAGAAGTGGAGCTGATGAAGCTTTGTTCATCCTTTTTAGGAATTGGCTGGTGGGGAGAGGGACATTTGATGTTAATATTGAAGGAGACCTAAACATGAGGCCCAACCTGGCCACAGACCTCTGACTCCTTTCCCCTGTAAGACAGTGTCCCATTATGTGCTCTGCACAAGGGGAAATGCTAATGGGTTAAGTAAACACCTGAGCCCCCTTTTAAGTGAGGATTCATGGTAACTGCCAACAAGTGATAGCTTTCCGACTAAGTGGTGAGTTAGCGAGTGGGGCAAAGTGTGCCATTTACAAGTCAGCTGAGGGAGGCAGGACACACTAGCTCCATGTTCTGCTGCGGGGACAGTGGCCAGCAATGGCTTATGTGATTGCTGCGAAGAGTCAGAGGCATTTTATTCAGGAAGAAGTCAAGTACACGTAGATGACATGATAATATCTGGACTGGTTTCCTTCGAAATAACCTAGTGGGAGTTTGAGGGGGAGAAGGCGTGAAGTTGAAATTACAGCGACCATATGTTAAGTTCATTATATATTTTTTGCAATTTTGTATTAGTTTGAAATTTTTCATAATGAAAAGTTCAAAAAAGAAACGCAATGTAAAGATGTGGCTTTATATCAAAACTAGAGGCCCCGGTGCATGAAATTCATGTATGGGGCCGGGGGCAGGGTGTGTGTCCCTCAGCCCAGCCTGTACCCTTTCCAATCTGGGATCCCTCTAACAATCCAGGACTGCTGGCTCCAAACTGCTCACCTGCCTGCCTTCCTGATTGCCCCTAACCACTTCTGACTGCCAGCCTGATCACCCCCTAACCACTCCCATGCCAGCCTGATTGATGTCTAACTGTTCCCTTGCAAGCTTGTTTGCCCCCAGCTTCCCTCCTCTGCTGGCCTGGTTATCCTTTATTGCCCTCCCTTACAGAGCCGATCACCTCCAACTGCCCTTGCTTGCAGGCCTGGTCCCTCCCAACTGCCCTCCCCTGCTGGCCATCTTGTGGTGGCCATCTTGTTTCCACATGGGGCAGCCATCTTGACCACATTGGGGAAGCTATTGTGTGTTGGAGTGATGGTCAATCTGCATATTACTCTTTGATTAGATAGGCTAGAGGCCTGGTGCATGGGTGGGGGCCAGCTGGTTTGCCCTGAAGGGTGTCCTGGATCAGGGTGGGGGCTCCCTTGGGCATGAGGTGGCCTAAGAGAGGGGCCTGTGGTGGTTTGCAGGCCAGCCACACCCCCTGGCGACCCAAGTGGAGGCCCTGGTATCTGGAATTTATTTATCTTCTATAATTGAAATTTTGTAGCCTGAGGCAGAGCCAAGCCTTCTGCTCACTCCGTGGCCGGCAGCCATTTCTGTTTGGATTTGTTTACCTTCTATAATTGAAACTTTGTAGCCTTGAATGGAGACTTAGGCCCGCCAGGGCAGATGGAAATCTTGGCTTCCTCCATTGCTTAGGAAACCCAAGCCTCCCTCCTGCTCTCAGTGGCTGTAGCCATCTTAGTTGGGTTTATTTACATACTTGCTCTGATTGGTTGGTGGGTATGGTTGGTGGGCATGGCTTGTGTTGTAGCAGAGTGATGGTTAATTTGCATATCACTTTTATTAGGAGGATATTATGTAGCCATTACAGTACACTTAGGAAGAATTAGCAAGAAAATCAGCAAGTCAGTTTTCCTAATTTGGTTTGTGTGTGCATATACAAATACTAGCATAGAAAAATATGGGAAGGAAAGGAAATACATTAAAACATTAACTGTGATTACCCTTGGTTGGTAGGACTATGAGTGGTTTTCATTCTCTATATCTTCCAAATTTTCTACAGTGAACAAGAGAAAAACATAATTTCTGAAAATCCTTTTTTTTTAAGAGAGAGAGAGAGAGAGAGAGAGAGAGAGAGAGAGAGAGAGAGAGAGAGAGAGAGAGAGAAAGGAACCAAATCTTCATTCTATAAATAAAAGGGTGTTTTTTTTTTCAGTTTACATTCAACCCCATTCTGTATTAGCTTCAGATGTACAACAAAGTGTCTAGAAAATCACGTACTCTACACAGTGGCCCCACTGCCTCCAGCCCCCACCTTGCCCGCATCCCCATGCGGGATATCACTGACTACATTCCCTGTGCTGGAATCCACATCTCTGCGGCTATTCTGCAACTAACTTGGCGAAGCATTTGTTCCTGCTATCTGGTTTCTATGCAATTGCTCCGTCAAGGAGTGCTTAAATGCCTGTGTGGTTACCGATCTTGAGCTATTGATGTGTTTTGGGGCGGCACTGTCCCATATTCTGCCATGGGCAGGTGAGGTCCTAGACAGAAAGCAGTCACCACTGGCATTTTTCCCACTGTTAACTTCTGTAGAACATGTTTCTTTCTTTTTTTTCTTTTTTATTTTTTAATGTTGATATTATTGCAGGTGTTTCCCCTTTTCCTCCCTTTGCTTTACCACACTGCTGACTTCAGAAATGATTTTCCTTATTTTCTCTCAGTGTCTTTTAATCATTTGAAATTTTACTTTATTTTCATTCATGCTTCATAGCAAGAATCCTTCAATATTTCTAGAACATAGAAATGCTACAAACAAACTTGTTTGGTTCATTTTCTGGCTATTCTATCCACTCTTTCTATTTGCAAGTTCAGATCCTTAAATTCTTTGAAAATGTCTTCTGTAATTACCTTGATAATTTCCTTCTTTGTAAAATTTTATTTTTGGTCTGAGACTTAAATTATTGGAATGTTGGATCTCTAGATTGATTCTCTAATTTATTTAAACTACCTCTTTTAATTTTCATTACTGATTATTTCATCAACTATGTTTTAGTAATATTATTGCTTTTCAAAATTTCTATTATAATGTTAAGAGCTCCATTTTATTCTTTGCATGTTCCTTTTTATAGTGTTCTATTTAATGATTCATGGATCCTCCTTTTTTCTTTCATTTATATATCTATTAAGTTTTAAAATTTTTATAAAAAATTACACAAATTTCTACTGAGTTTCGTTGTGTTTTTGTGTTTCCCTTAAAGACTTTCCTATAACTTTTTGTTATTCTTGATTGCCTATTTCTATATAAGATTAAGGCACTAAAAAAAGCTAGTGTTTCCAGTTGAATCACAGTTACTAGGGTTGTTGCCAGGTTTATGTGTACATATTTGTATAATCTTATATTTATTGGAACTCTATACATAGGTATAAATTATTTGAAATCCTAGCTGACTGTTTCTACACATGTTTCTTTAATGTCACTTTCCATCTGGTTTTAGGGAGCTGGCCATGATTTCCACACGGGTGATGGACTTTAAGCTCCGGGAGGCTGCTGGAGGCCTGGGGGAGGACAGCACAGGTAAGGCCCTCCCCAGCTCTGGGGAGAGTCCTCATTGGATTGTGGGGCAGGGGGCGGGACTGATGGAACCAGGCCATCGGCGTTCTCAACGGAGAATGGGGGGTTCAGTTCACAACATGTTCAGACATCCCCTAGGTCCGTCATACTGGGACCAGAGCACCTGCAATGCTGGGGGTCCTCCTTTGCTTCTCAGACATGGAGGGCGGGTTAGAGTAATTTTCCTCATTCCTGTCCCCATGTTTGATTAACTTGAGCAGTGAGTGGACTCATTTGTTATCCAAGAACATCTGAAGATACCAGCAGGAGGTTGGCAAAGTGTAAGGTAGCCTGATGGTCCAGAAGAATAGAATAGCAAAGCCTTCAAATCCTCTTTTATGGCTGTTCTTTTTGAGGAGATCTTATTATATCCTCTACAGAGCTAAATGCCAGGCCCATGAATCATCACCTGACAACAAGTCCTCAGAGTTACCCAATCATTTGGTTGGTTTACCACTACTCATATATTGCTATTTATGTCTTGATAGAGTTGTAAAATTTACCTTAAAAATCATCGATCTTCCTACAGTGTACCTTTTCCACAGATTAGCCATTTATACTCACCTTATTTTGGTAGCAAAGGTCTCCATCTCTCTCTCTCTCTTTAAAGTCAAAATGCTAGTAGTCATTTTTAAGTATTGTTCAGGGTAAATAGCTTCAATAATATTAAATTCTACCTGCTAACCATTAGCTTCTGATACTAATTCTATTAAAGATTATTTTTAGATATTTTCAGTAGATTTTTCTTATTCTGTATTAGAACTGCTTTTTCTCTGTCACATTTCAATAAATATCATATATTGTGGTAGATTATAGATTGTTTTTTCTTATTATTCCATGTTAGAACTACTTTTCTTTTATCATAATTGAATAGGTACACCCCTCCTCCCCCCAAATACAGATATAAGATGAGGGGTTTTTAATTAACCCTGAGTTAATTAAAATGAGTTGCAAAATTTCACATTATGGAACACCAAACTAGTACTGATTTTAAACAATAAAATACTGTTTGAAGAAGTAGTTAATTATCCTGAAACTACATACATAACTACTAGTTTGGGGTACTTACAGAGGTCACCATGAAGAATTTATTTAGAAAAAGAAAAGAACTAAGTATTTTTTCCCCAAATAATAGTGAATCAAGTTATTCAACCTCTTTCCATTTAAAATGTAAAATTCTAAATAAGAGCATTCCTTTAAATTCGTTTTAAAGTAAGAGGTAATGAGTCCAGAATTAGAGAAAAGTGGAAACCTGAGCATCGAAGCCGCCTTTGCCCGCAGATCGTTTACCAGTCTTGGAAATTGTGAGTTCCATTATGTCTTCGTGACGCAGTGGGAGAGGGAGAGGGTCCTGGGTAAAGTACGGAGCTGTACAAGGTGGCCATCTCCCAGACCTTCCCTGCAGCAAGCGGGGGCCTGCGGGGCCGCACAATGTGAATAAGTGTGAACCAGAGGTGGGTCACCGTTGTGTGGATGGACAGCTTGTGTCTGCTTCAGTTGGGTGATTCAGAGACTCTCAAGCCTTGAGCTTGGCTCAGAGTATTTCTAGACTGAAGGTGGCCTCAGGGACCCTGCAGAAGGAAGGTTCCTTCTACCCAGACTCCAGGTTACTCCGTTAGCAATAATTGGTGCTGTCGGTTCTGTGACAAACTGTCAGTGATAACCAGGCAGATTGGGCAACAAGGCACCACGAATGAGAGCTAGCCTGTTAGGGGTTGAATTGTGTGCCTCCAGAATTTGTATATTGAAGTCCTAACCCCCAGGACCTCAGAATGTGGCCCTATTTGGGAACTGGGTCTGTGTAGGGGTGGTTGGTTTAGATGAGGTCATACTGGAGTAGGTGAGCCCCGGTCTGCTGTGACTGATGTCCTTACAGAAAGGGGAACTTGAGATGCAGACACACACTCAGGGAGAACACCATGGGAAGATGAAGTCAGAGATTAGGGTGATGGCAGCCACAGGGGGAAGAATGCCAGATTGACAGCAAACACGAAACATGAGCGGAGAGACGGAATAGATTTCTTCATCAGAATCCTTTGAAGGAACTAACCATGCCAAAGACACCTGGAGCTCAGACTCTAGCCTCAGAACTGAGACAACAGCAGTTCTGTTGTTTAAGCCCTCAGTCTGTGGTACTTCATCATGGCAATCCTAGCGAACTGATACACAGCAGAGAGAAACAGACATGCAGCGGCACTGAATATCAGAATTATCAAATAGGTGCTATAAAACAATCACCATCCTAGGGTTGAAGATAACAAATAAAAGTTTGAAAGTATATGGAAGTAGTAGGGAACTATAAGAAGTCTCATAGCACCCAGCCAGTGCCATAAGGCATGAGAAAAAAATAAAGGGGATCCAGATGGAAAGAAGAAGTAAAACTCTGCTTATAGAAAATATCAAAAAGTACCTAGAGCTCGTAAGCCAGGTTAACAAGTTGTCACTATATACAGGGTCAATATTTAAAAATTGTAATTTTATATATTAACTAAAGGCCTACTGCATGAAATTTGTGCATGGTGGGGGGAGTCCCCTCAGCCCAGCCTGCACCCTCTCCAATCCAGGACCCCTTGGGGGATGTCTGACTGCCGGTCTAGGCCTGATCCCTCTCAGAATCCTGGACCACTGGCTCTTAATCACTCACCTGCCTGCCTGCCTACCTGGTCACTCCTTATTGTCCCTCCCCCACTGGCCTAGTTGCCCCTAACTGCCCACCCCCCTACCCACCGGCCTTGGCGCCCCATGCAGCCTGCTTGTTCAGTCATTTGGTTGTCCCTCACTAATCCCCCTGCCAGCCTGGTCGTAGGCAGCCATCTTGTGAGGGCATGAGGGTTAATTTGCATATCACCTCTTTATTATATAGGACAATGAAGAATTAAAAATTGACATTTTTTAAAGGTGCCATTTACAGTGGTACCAATAAAAGAAATACTTAGGTATGTATCTAACAAAGTATATGTAGGATCTGTAGGCTGAAAAATATAGATATTATTTGAAGAAAGCAACAAAGACCCCCATCCATGGAAAGATGTACTATGTGTTATGGACTGAACGTTTGTGTCCCTCCAAAATTCATAGGTTAAAATCTTACCCCTCCCCCCATGTGGTGCAGTTTGGAGGTGGGGGCTCTGGGAGGTGATTAAGCCTGGAGGGCAGTGGGCAGTCTGCAGCCCGGCAGAGCGCTCTCAGCAGACCCCTCCACGCTGGGGGACCTGTTTTTATTAACGTATCAGCCATTACAGTGATCGTAAGGAGACTAACTGCATTAATTGTTCTGCTTAGAAGTTAAAGATCATCAGATTGAGTTTCTAAAACTAATTATCTTAAGCAGAAAAGTTGAAGGTAAAAGGATAGAAAAACATGTACCTTGCAAATACTGGGCCAAAGGAGGCTGGTGTAGTTATATTAATAGCAGTCCAAATAAAATTTAAGGCAAAAAGCATTACTAAAATTACAGAGGGCATTTCACAAAAGGTTTTATTTGGGACCAAGATAATAATTTTACCTTTCTATGCACCAACATAATGTCAAAGGTTATAGAGTAAAAATTGACAATTAAATAAAGTAGATATAATCTACAATCAGACTGGGTTATTTTTTGTATAATTGTATCAGTAATTCATAGAACAAATGTATTTAAAAATTAAAGATATAAAGTATTTAGACAACACAAATAAAAAGGCCTTATCCTACTTGACACATATAAAACATTGAAAACCATACATTATTTTTCAAGTACATGAGAAACATTTTCAAATTCAAGTAAGTCTTGACAAAATTGAACAGATTCAGACCATGTGGAGTCTATTCTCTCACCACAATACAGTTAAACTATAAATCAATAACAGAAAGATAAGAAAATTCTGAAGTGCTTAGAAATTGCCTAAAATGAATAAATTGCCTAAAAATTAACAAGCTAACTATTGATCTCATGAATTTACAAAGTTAGCAAAGTAAACCCAAAGAAAGTAGAAGGAAGTAAAAAATAAAAGGAGGAATAGAAATTGATGCAAATAAAATCAACAAACCTCTGGTGCAGCTGATCGAGGAAAAAGAGGAGGCTCAAATAACTTCCATCGGGGCCGAGAAAGAGAACTTCCTTACAGACAGCGGAGGCTGAAACAGCAAGAGGGTATTGTTAACTACTTTGAAAATTTGGAAAAAGGCAAATTCCTAGCAAAAATGTAAACTCATAAAACAGATTCAGGATGTAGGAAACCTGAATAGTGCCGGTCCCCATGGAAGGAACTGAGTTAGAAGTCCAGCGGGTGGATAAACACAGCACAGACAGGCCCCTCGCGGGAGGCTGCCGGACCACGCATGGCAAACGCAATGCTCATCTGGGTCTGTGCGGCCCTTCTCCGCCCCCCCATCCCCCCCACTGGCCAGCAGCGGCATCTTTTTCTTGTTTGTTTTGATTTATCCTTCTTATTGAAAGTATTACAGATGTCCCCACCCCCCTCCCCCACACTGAGCCCAGCACCTGCCCCACACACAGGCCTACCACTGCACCATTTTTATTCTTTTCTTTATGAAGGTATTACATATGTGTCCTTATTCTCCCATTGCCCTCCACACTCATGCCCTCACCCCCCTCGTGTCTGTGTCCATTGGTTATGCTCATATACACGCATACAAGTCCTTTGGTTGATCTCTCCCCCAAACCCCCACCTTCCCCTACCTTCCCTCTGAGGTTTGACGGTCTGATCGATGCTTCTGTGTCTCTGGATCTGTTTTTGTTCGTCAGTTTGTGTTGTTCGTTATATTCCACAAAGAGTGAGATCATTTATCTTTCTCTGGCTGGCTTATTTCACTTAGCATAATGCTCTCCAGTTCCATTCATGCTGTTGCAAATGGTAAGAACTCCTTTTTTACCGCAGCGGAGTATTCCATTGTGTAGATGTAAAACAGTTTTTTAATCCACTCATCTGCTGATGGGCACTTAGGCTGTTTCCAAATCTTAGCTATTGTAAATTGTGCTGCTGTGAATATAGGAATGCATATATCCTTTCTGATTGGTGTTTCTAGTTTCTTGGGATACATTTCTAGAAGTGGGATCACTGGGTCAAATGGGAGTTCCATTTTTAGTTTTTTGAGAAAACTCCATACTGCTCTCCACAGTGGTTGCACCAGTCTGCATTCCCACCAGCAGTGCACGAGGGTTCCTTTTTCTCTGCAACCTCGCCAGCACTTGTCGTTTGTTGATTTGTTGATAGCCATTCTGACAGGTGTGAGATGGTATCTCATTGTTGTTTTGATTTGCATATCTCCGATGATTAGTAACTTTGAGCATGTTTTCATGTGTCTCATGGCCTTCCTTATGTCCCTTTTCAAAAAGTATCTATTTAGGACCGTTGGCCATTTTTTTAATTGGATTGTTTATCTTCCTTTTGTTAAGTTGTATAAGTTCCCGGTAAATGTTGGGGATTAAACCCTTATCGGTGATAACATTGGCAAATATGTTCTCCCATGCAGTGGGCTTTCTTGTTGTTTTGTTGATGGTTTCTTTTGCTGTGCAGGAGCTTTTTATTTTTATGTAGATCCCATTTGTTTATTTCCCCCTTACTCTCCATTGCCCTGGGAGCTGTATCGGTGAAGATAGTGCTCGGCATATGGCTGAGATTTTGCTGCCTGTGGATTCCTCTACTATTAAACATAAGATGGGAAACAACCACACTATTTTAAACACACAATTCCTATGCTGCCAGTTACTTTAATTGAAAAGTTCCTCACTGCACTCTAACGTATTTTGCTGTGTACTTAGGAACTAGATAAGAATGATTGAGCTGTTTTTCTCTTTGACCTTCACTACTGTCGACTCCAAACCATTTAGTCCATTCGTGTCATTTGAGAGCACTGTAAACATTGTCCCAGAGCAGCAGCCGCGTCTTTGATGTAAAGGACCGCGAGGCCACATGTTTGCTCAGACCCGCAGGGTGTGTACCTGTTTGTTAACTAGGCAAAGGCCAACCGGTGACCCGGTAAATGCAGAAAACTGCTAAAGCCTTTCCAAATAATAGTCTCTCCGAGAGCCACCAGGGAGCAACGTAATGGTTCTGTGATTACAAAGGCAAGGAAACTGCCATTCCAGGTGAGACTTGGCTGAAGGACTAAATCCCCTCTGGGCAGCGATTGGCGCCGCCTCAGGTCCTGCAGGGACTCCTACCAGACCCATCCTTACTAATTCTCCACACGGGGGCAGTATCGAGCATTCACATAAAATATAACCATTCCGTCTGTTTTTTGAGGATCTCCGCTTACAGAATTACCTACGTATAAACTCGGGGATCCCTGGAGCAGATGTTTGGGGTGTATCAGGCAGCATCCTGCTTATCCGCAGCCTTGCATCCTCCCATTGTCAGCCCTCCTACAGGTTCGGGAGGAAAGCAAGGAGCTCTGCTTGGCTGCTAATGCTCAGGCACAGGGTCCGGATGATGGGCTTGTGGTGAGAAGGCAGGAGGCGTGGCGCTGGCAGGGCTGTGAATTCTGTCACCTGGGAGCGGGGCGGGGGCTCTGTGCGGCCACCACACGTGGTGATTTCCCCACGGGATGCTGTTAGGGCATCGCGGCCTTGGGGCTCCCGCCAGCACCGCCTGCCCACGAGGCTGGCCCTCCTCTGACAGCCCCTGGTGCTCAGGTCCACACTAACTGAAGCATTTAGGATTATTTTGAGAAAAAAAATTGGGTTCTGACATGATCCTTTCCTCCTCAGGGCTCTCTGCTTTTGACCCTGTCTGAGACAGAGATTAAACCTTGATTTCAGCCCAGAGGAGAGTTGCTCATGCTTCAATGCTGTGATCGCACTCCAGCGCTCCCTCGGCCCTTTCATGAAGTGCCCCAAATAGGCAGAAATCAAGACCTGTTTCCAGGGGTCCAGAAATGGGTGCCAGGGACTGCAGGTCCTGCCGTGCGGCAGACGGGCTGCCGAGGAGAGAATAGCTTCGTGCCCGGACAGCAATCTTGCTTCCTCCCCTCTGCACGCCTCACACAGGCTCAGTCAGCTCTCACAGCCATTCCTTCTGCACAGGAAAGAAAAAGTCCAAGTTCAAAACGTTTAAGAAGCTCTTCGGCAAGAAGAAGAGGAAGGACCCGCCCTCCTCCGGAGGCAGCACCTGGAAGCAGAGTCAGGTGAAGAGCGAGGTCATTGCCATCGAGGCCGGGCCCGCGGGCTACGACTCGGAGGATGAGCTGGAGTAAGTCGCTCTTCACATCCCTCAGGCGGGCACGGGGGCCTGGCTGCTGAGTCATTGTCATGGTGACGTGCTGGGTGTCTGAGCCTGCTGTCTTCCTGGGTGATGCCACAGCACACTCTCCCACGGAAGCCGTGCTTTCGGTCTCCTCACACACGGAGAAAGTTGGGGGGATCATTAGGTACCTGCTGTGTGTCAGGTGCTGCACATATTAAAATTCTACAAAAACTGTGGGACAGGAGGTAAGATATGCCATTTTATAAGTGAGCAAACCACGCTTCAGCAACATTTTGGAGAAGTTGCCCAGTATGCTACAGCTGAAACTAGCAATATTGGGATATGAGCCGATTTAATTTGACCTAAAATTCTTTTGAGGATGTGGATACTGTACTAGGAAGTACATCTGTTTAAGCTTGAACTTTGAGTAATAAGAAAGTTTTGAGAGAGAGAGAGAGAGAGAGAGAGAGAGAGAGAGAGAGAGACAAGAGAGAAGGGGCAGGGGGCGCTTTTTGCTGTTCCATCTTAGAAAAATCATCCAGAAATATTGTGAGGCAGAACAGACTCAATATTAGGACAATTTGGGGAAGTCTACTTATCTTTATAACTTGCCTTTCACCAAAATATAGTTATAATATATATGCTCAGTTATTCCAGCAGCTGCATCTATGAGTAAAAAGTGGGGAAAACACACAGGTTTGTTGTCACGCCAACTTTCATGTTTTCTTTTAAACAACTTTGGCCCTTAGCTTGAGGTAAAACTCTTCAGAGGCATAAAGACCCTCGGGCCAGAGAACAGACCACGCTGGGGTGCTGTGGTCGCTGTCAGCGCCCAGGGATGCGTCCTGCCCGCCCTCCTCCGCCCCAGTCTCCTCCCCAGGGTCTAGCAGAGTGGAACTTACACTGGCCACCTGGTGGCACCAAATGGCTGAAGAGGAAAGGCTGTGGCTTCTCCAGTTGGCTTGTTTCTTCCCTGCTGGCAGTGAGCACGCTTGCCCCAATGAGGCTTGTGGAGGGCGGTGACGATGGGCTGAGATAGGTGTTGCAGGCGGTGGGCTCCAAACTCGGGGGAAGACATCGTCATGGTAACATTGCTAAGTATTGCAGGTCTCCTCTGGGCCAGCCGCAGGGAACTGGTAACGTACCCCACACAGCCCTCTTGACTGGCACCCAGGCCTGGTGTTGGGAAGACAGGCCTGGGAGTACGACCCCCTGCCCCCAGCCATGGAACAGCCCATAGCAGGGGGGGCCCGCTGGGGTGCAATAGCCTGTCCACTTGTCCGTCTCCTCTATCACCGTGGGAGCCCGTGGGAAGGTGGGACTGCGCCCCTTCCACCTTCCTGTGCCCGCATCTAGCAAGGTCCTCACTCACTGGTCATAGTTTGCTGGGTGGCTGCCAGGAAAGGAAGCTGAGGGTGGAGTGTGAGGAAGCTCTAAAGTGAAGTCATGTTTTTAGAGAGCAGCGTGGAGGACAGGCAAGGTCCTAAAGGCACTCTTAGCCAAGGCAAGAGTCGGCATGTCTTCTGGACCTGAGCAACTTCTCACCATCACCGTGGCCAGAGGGGTACCACCTGCCGGGACACATTGCTGCTGGCAAAGTCTGTGGGAGCCTGTGGGTTAGAGAAGTAGACGCCCGTTTACTGTGTGGTTTTGCCTCTTCAGTCTCCTCATCTGTAGCTGCCCTCAGCCCCTTGGTTCTGGGTCGCTGATCTGCTGCAAGAGCAGAGTCGGTTGCTCTGCAGAGCATCCCACGTTCTGGCTTTGCTTTCTCTTGGCACAGCCCGACTCATCCCTGTAGTCTCTGAGCTCTTGGGAAGTGTTAGGTAGAGCGAGATACGACGTAGATTGAGGTGGACCTGGATACTTGCTGTCACTTCCCAGGCACATGCTTCCTGGTTGTCCTGCTTCCATGACTAAGACTGAGCAGTGGGGGCAGGGCTTCCCAGTGCGATTCCTCCACTCACCTTCACCTGATGGTCTTAACACCCACTGAGGGTCATTGCCTAGACCCACCATTTCATTGCAAAATGGTGGTTTTTCTAATTGTGCCATTTGTCCTGCATGAGTCAGCTGGAATCTATATCCTATCTAATAAAAGAGTAATATGCAAATTGACCATCACTCCAACACACAAGATGGCCGCCCCCATGTGGACATAAGATGGCCGCCACAAGATGGCCAGCAGGAGAGGGAAGTTGTGGGTGATCAGGCCAGCAGAGGAGGGCAGTTGGGGGTGACTAGGCCTGCAAGAGAGGGCAGGTGGAGGCAATCAGGCCAGCAGGGGAGGGCAGTAGGAGGGACCAGGTCTGCAGGGGAGTGCAGTCGGGGGGGAGGGACAAGGCCTGCAGGAGAGGGCAATTGGGGAGGACCAGGCTTGCAGGGGAGGACAGTTGGGGGTAATCAGGCCTATAGGGTAGGGCAGTTGGGGGCAATCAGGTTTCACAGGGGAGGGCAGTAGAGAGGGACCAGGTCTCTAGGGGAGGGCAGTTGGGGAGGACCAGTCCTGTAGGGGAGAGCAGTTGGGAGAGACCGAGGCCTGCAAGGGAGGACAGTTAGGGGCAATCAGACATGCAACGGAGGGCAGTTGGGGGGGACCAGGCCTGCAGGGGAGGGCAGTTGGGGGGGACCAAGCCTGCACGGAAGGGCAGTTGGGGGGGATCAGGCCTGCAGGGGTGGACATTTGGGGGTGACCAGACCTACAGGGAAGGGCAGTTGGGGGCAACCAGGCTAGCAAGGGAGGGCAGTTAGGGGTTACCAGGCCAGCAGGGGAGGGCAATTGGAGACAACCAGGCCTGCAGGGGAGGGCAGTTAGGGGCAATCAGGCCACAGCAGAGCAGTTATATCTATCAGGCTGGCAGGGGAGTGGTTAGGGGGTGATCAGGATGGCAGGCAGAAGCAGTTAGGGGCAATCAGGCAAGTGAGCAGTTGGGAGCCAGCAGTCCTGGATTGTGAGAGGGATGTCCAACTGCCTGTTTCAGGATCAGGCTTAAATGGGCAGTCGGACATCCCTCAAGGAGTCCCAGATTGGACAGGGTGCAGGCTGGGCTGAGGGACCTCCCCCCCACCCTATGCATGAATTTCGTGCACCAGGCCTCTAGTGTGTGTGTGTGTGTGTGTGTGTGTGTGTGTGTGTATAGCTAATATGCCAACTCTTGCTATGATACGCACTGACCACCAGGGGGCAGATACTCAACACAGGAGCTGCCGGGCTGCAGTGACTTGGCAGCAATGGTTCTGGGTGACACACCCCGAAACCGGAGAGGAGGAAGCCCGATTCCTTACGGGGCCTGGTGATTCCACCTTTGGCTGTGAGTCCTGTTGTTGCCGGGGCACTGTTGGCCCCAAATCTGGTTTCCTGCGCACTTGTGTTTGCATTCCACAACCCGTAGGCAGCAACTTTACAGAGTGCGTGCCCTCTCACACTCCAGGACTCCTCAGGGGATGTTGGAGAGCCAGTTTCAGCCCCATCCCCACAGGCCAGGCTGAGGGACCCCGCTCACTCTGCAGATGCTGGGGAGGGACCCCGGGAGGTTGGCTCCAGAGCGTGTCCAGCCCATCCTGCCCAGTCCCACACCACTGGCCACCTTCTAATTAATTTCCTTTCAATGTGTACAAATCCGTGCACTGGGTCACTAGTTCTTCTATGAAGAAGACCTTTCTCTTTACTCCATCAGCTCCTTGGTGGCTCTCAAATAGAGTTTGTACAGGAAGGACAGAGTAATGCTTAAATACTGATCCTTTTATTGACCCACCTTCAGAGTGATGACCTGGTACCCTGTCGTCTTCCAGTACTGATCAATGAATTTTGTTTTTCCTTGAATATTAATGACTTGTATTTCACCAAAGTATAGTTGCAATATATGTGCTCAGTTATTCCAGCAGTTATATATGTGAATAAAAAGGGTAAAAAAAAAACAACAACAGATTTGTTTCCATGCCAACTTTTATGTTTTCTTTTAAACAGCATTGGCCCTTAACTTGAGGATAAAACTTTTCAGAGGCATAATGACCCTCAGGGGTCATTATTATTAAGGCATGGATTTTTACATATTTGATTGGCTTTAGCCCAGGACAACCTTTATTCATCTTTGTGTCCCATAGGAGTATCTTCAAATGAACTCCTGGGTTCTTTTCCTCTTTTTTTTCTTAATGTTTTTATATTTATTTTTTAATATATTTTATTGATTTTTTACAGAGAGGAAGGGAGAGAGATAGAGAGCCAGAAATGTCGATGAGAAAGAAACATCGACCAGCTGCCTCCTGCACACCCCCCACAGGGATGTGCCCACAACCGATGTACATGCCCTTGACCGGAACCGAACCCAGGACCTTTCAGTCTGCAGACCAACGCTCTACCGCTGAGCCAAACTGGTTTCGGCCTTTTTTTTTTTTTTTTTTTTTAATGTTTTTATTGATTTTTTTAAGAGAGGCAAGGAGAAAGAGAGAAACATTGATCAGTTGCTCCTGTATGCACCTCAAACCCACAACGTGGGTATGTGCCCTGAACCGACACGGAACTGGCAACCTTTCAGCGCACAGGACAGTGGTCAACCAGCCAGCCACACCGGCCGGGGCCGCTCCGGTGCTTTCCCCACCAGCCCGTTTGTTTCAAAAGCTGCTTTGCTCTCCTGCACAGTGAGAAATCTCAGGGGGGTTTGCACATTTCCTCCCCAGACCCGTGACCCGCCTTTTCTTCACCGGCTCTGCTTCCTCTCAGTGTGAATGGCTTTGGAGACCACAGGCTGGTTGCCAGGGGTGATGATTGCCAGGTGGGGGCTGTCCTTGCTTTTAGACCTTCCCAGCACAGATACCTGGGAAAGATGCTTTATTTTTTAAGAGGAAAAACAAATTAGTAATTCACTGATATTCACAGTTTAAATTTAATA
The DNA here is from genome assembly GCA_036971965.1 of Nyctalus aviator. Taxonomy (NCBI): domain Eukaryota; kingdom Metazoa; phylum Chordata; class Mammalia; order Chiroptera; family Vespertilionidae; genus Nyctalus; species Nyctalus aviator. The sequence continues at coordinate 5,712,621 of CM072932.1, forward strand.
GGATACACATTTTACTTTTTGGATTTTTAATTTGAATTTATTTTTCTCTTATACTGGATATCTTGGTTCATAATGATAATAACAAAAATTTTTCTTTTCTTCATTGTACAATATACTTACAATAATTTATTGCTCTCCTCTCCCAGCAAAGGTTGTTAGATACTGTAAAGACTGTTCTGTACTATGTTTTTAAGTCAGTGTTGCTACTAATAAGACTACCAAGGGCAATCTGATATCTTTGTGGGTTTTGTTCTTAGGATTTGTCCTATTACAGATGTAGAGTCAAAAGTCACTTGGAAGTGGAGTTAAAGTCACTCAGAATCACTTTCTCTGGGTGGCCCCGCCAACAGGCTGATATAAAGTGTTGCTTATTCCAGGTTGTTATCTAGTTTGAGAGATTGTTTTATTTCCTTCTTTGTTTGATTTTGTCTCTTAACTACGTAAAACTTTTACATGTTTCAAAGGCAAAACTGTGCCTATAGGCACTGTGGCACCCTGTCTCCCACCTTGTCCTGCCCTTCCCCCAGGAGGTCTTTTATTAATTTGTTACTTATCCTTTGGTGGCGCGTTGTTGTTGTTGTTGTTTTGCTTTTTCTTTGGGGGGGGGGGGGTATTTTTCCATTGATTTTTAGAGAGAGTGGGAGAGAAGGGGAAAGCAGAGAGAATATCGATGTGAGAGACACACATCGATTGGTGCCTCCTGCACCTGCCCCGGCCAGGCCCAGGCCAGGGAGGACCCTGCAATCGAGGTACGTGCCCTTAACCAGGATCGAAGCCGGGCCCTTTGGTCCACAGGCCGGTGCTCTACCCACTGAGCAGAACCAGCCCTCAAAAATATAAGCTGCCCTAATCAGTTTGGCTCAGTAGATAGAGTGTTGGCCCGCAGACTGAAGGGTCCCAGGTTTGATTCTGGTCAAAGGCATGTACCTTGGTTGCAGGCACATCCCCATCGGGGGTATGCAGGAGACAGCTGATTGATGTTTCTAACTCTCTATCCCTTTCCCTTCCTCTCTGTAAAAAATCAATAAAATTTTTTAAAAAAAATATATAAGCAAATACACACACAGGTTCACTGTGTCCATATGCATTCACTCCCCTTCCCCACCCCGAGCTAGCACCCGGAAATGTCGTCTGCACCGTGTGTTACTCCCTTAGTGCGGACGGGGCCGCCCATTGCTGTTCACAGGGACCCTCCTCCCCGCCGGTCTGCTGAGGTCTGCAGCCTGTCATGTTTTCCTCCTGAGGACACTTGGGGTGCTTCCGGCCTTTGCTCCCATAAATGCTGCAGCAGTGAAAGGCCTTGTGCTTCTGCCAGTGTGTCGTTGTGGGGCCTTTCATGCCGCCTCACCTCCCGGTTCCGCCCGGGGTGGAGGTGGTGCAGCCATCTGGTACCAGGGTGCGGCCAGCTCCCGGCGCAGGGAAGCCAGGTGTCCGGAGAGCTCTGTGGCCGGCCGCCATGGGTGGGAGGGCCGCCCGGTGCTCGCCCTTGGCCCTGGGCCCTCCCTGAAATGTAAGCACACGCCCTCTGGGAGCCGTGGGTCCCCCCTGGCAGATTGGCTGTTGCCGCCTGGAAACAAGTTAGAGTCATCAACCAGCACCGTCTGGTCTGTAGGAGAGAGGCCGCACCTCAGCCCGCTGGCCTCCGGGACAGGATGCGGGCGGGCGGTGGGGCCGTGGTGTGCAGACGGCCAGCGTCTGCCAGGCGGGCTTTCCTGCCTCCGCCATCGGTCTCGGTCACCTCCTTCCACCTATTGTTCAGCCGCCCAGCCGCTCGGAAGGCCCAGCGCTGACTCCACATCCTCGGGACTCTCTGTGACTGTGCTGTGGGCTCCGGGCCAGCGGGAGCCCGGGGCTAGGGCAGGGGCTGGGCCGGGATGGCAGGAGGGGCTGCGCCTGCACCCGGGGCCCGGGCGCTCAGGCTGCCGGCCACGGATCCTGCCGGGGGACAGAGTGGCTCTGCGGATGAGCAGTGTCATCTCACAGCCGGCTCGGGGTGACCTTGAGCCCCCTGAGCGGGCAGGCCCTCCACCTGCTGTGCAAACGTGGCCTCACCCTCCGGGCAGTGCAGCGAGTAGCCAAGGCCCCCGTGTGGGACATCATACCTGGCCAGGCCTTGGCATTTCCATGAATAAAAAAGCATCACACAAACGTCAGATCTGTTAGGGCAGCTTCTATCTCTGTAACGTTCCTAGTAGCTGACGGTATCTGACAGGGTGGAGATGAACTACAGTCAGGAGCAAATAGAACACACACCAGCCGCGGGCCCACTGTGCGCAGACCCACAGAGTGCAGGCCCACTGTGCGCAGACCCACAGAGTGCAGGCCCACTGTGCGCAGGCCCACTGTGCGCAGGCCGGCTGTACTCAGGCCCACTGTGCGCAGGCCCGCTGTGCGCAGGCCCACAGAGTGCAGGCCCTCTGTGCGCAGGCCCGCCGTGCGCAGGCCCGCCGTGCGCAGGCCCACCGTGCGCAGGCCCACAGAGTGCAGGCCCTCTGTGCGCAGGCCCGCTGTGTGCAGGCCCTCTGTGTGCAGGCCCTCTGTGTGCAGGCCCGCTGTGTGCAGGCCCTCTGTGTGCAGGCCCGCTGTGTGCAGGCGCACAGAGTGCAGGCCCGCTGTGTGCAGGCCCGCTGTGTGCAGGGCCACAGAGTGCAGGCCCGCTGTGTGGAGGCCCACAGAGTGCAGGCCCTCTGTGCGCAGGCCGGCTGTGCGCAGGCCCTCTGTGCGCAGGCCGGCTGTGCGCAGGCCCGCTGTGCGCAGGCCCGCTGTGCGCAGGCCGGCTGTGTGCAAGCCCGCTGTGTGCAGGGCCACTGTATGCAGGCCCACTGTGCGCAGGCCCGCTGTGTGCAGGCCAGCTGTGCGCAGGGCACCGGCCACGCTCCGGCTCTTCTTCTGGACGTGGTCTCATGGCGGCTCTCCCTCCTAGGGAGGCCCGGGGCGCGCTGGGCGGCCGGGCCCTCTCGCACGACAGCATCTTCATCCCAGAGTCCGGACCGGACCCCGTGCGGCCCGTGCGGGTGTTCTCCCAGGAGAACGTGTGCGACCGGATCAAGGCTCTGCAGGTGAGCTCCTCGGCGGCGGCCCTCGGTGCGCCTGTCAGATACAGATCGAGACGTTTTAAACCCCCGCTGGCCTCTTGGCTCCGTTTTAAAATGCAATCGCGTGCACTTCGCAACTTTCCCAGGACACGCCAGGCAGTGGCCGCTGGGTCCTGGCGCGTCTGCCTGGTGACGGCTCGTTTTTGAGGTGACAGCGGGGAAGGACAGCGGAGGGAGGACAGCGGAGGGAGGACAGCGGAGGGAGGACAGTGACAGCAGAGGGAGGACAGCGGAGGGAGGACAGCGGAGGGAGGACAGCAGAGGGAGGACAGCGGAGGGTGGCAGCGGAGGGAGGACAGCGGAGGGAGGACAGTGACAACGGAGGGAGGATAGCGGAGGGAGGACAGTGACAGCGGAGGGAGGACAGCGGAGGGAGGACAGCGGAGGGAGGACAGCGGAGGGTGGCAGCGGAGGGAGGACAGCGGAGGGAGGACAGCGGAGGGTGGCAGCGGAGGGAGGACAGCGGAGGGAGGACAGCAGAGGGAGGCAGCAGAGGGAGGACAGCGGAGGGAGGACAGCAGAGGGAGGACAGCGGAGGGAGGACAGCGGAGGGTGGCAGCGGAGGGAGGACAGCGGAGGGAGGACAGTGACAGCGGAGGGAGGACAGCGGAGGGAGGACAGCGGAGGGAGGACAGCGGAGGGTGACAGCGGAGGGGTGGCAGGCAGGCAGGCGTGCTCCGTCCAGCCCTCTGCACCTCGGCCAGGCGCTGACATGTCTCCAGAATGAATGAATGGATTGGGGAGGGAGAGTTTGTCGATAAAGTCCTGATGAAAACAAGAGCACATGTTCTTTATTCCACCCCAGCTGAAGATACAGTGCCACGTGAACATGGGGCCGCCCCCACCGGGGGGCCCCCCCGCCAAGCGGGGCGAGGACCCCGGCATGAGCTCCGAGGACGACGGGCTGCCCCGGAGCCCCCCGGAGCTGTCCCTGCTGCCCGACGCCGGGCCCGGCGCGGCCACGAAGGCAAGTACAGCCCCCCGGTCCCCACACCCGCACCGCACGGTCCGGCCCGGCCACAAAGGCAAGCACAGCCGCCCGGTCCCCACACCCACACCGCACGGTCTGAGCCGGCCATAAAGGCAAGCACAGCCCCCCGGTCCCCACACCCACACCGCACGGTCCGGCCCGGCCATAAAGGCAAGCACAGCCGCCCGGTCCCCACACCCGCATCGCACGGTCCGGCCCGGCCATAAAGGCAAGCACAGCCCCCCGGTCCCCACACCCGCACCGCACGGTCTGGGCCGGCCATAAAGGCAAGCACAGCCCCCCGGTCCCCACACCCGCACCGCACGGTCTGGGCCGGCCATAAAGGCAAGCACAGCCCCCCGGTCCCCACACCCGCACCGCACGGTCCGGGCCGGCCATAAAGGCAAGCACAGCCCCCCGGTCCCCACACCCGCACCGCACGGTCCGGCCCGGCCACAAAGGCAAGCACAGCCCCCCGGTCCCCACACCCACACCGCACGGTCCGGCCCGGCCATAAAGGCAAGCACAGCCCCCCGGTCCCCACACCCGCACCGCACGGTCCGGCCCGGCCACAAAGGCAAGCACAGCCCCCCGGTCCCCACACCCACACCGCACGGTCCGGCCCGGCCATAAAGGCAAGCACAGCCCCCCGGTCCCCACACCCGCACCGCACGGTCCGGGCCGGCCATAAAGGCAAGCACAGCCCCCCGGTCCCCACACCCGCACCGCACGGTCCGGGCCGGCCATAAAGGCAAGCACAGCCGCCCGGTCCCCACACCCACACCGCACGGTCCGGGCCGGCCATAAAGGCAAGCACAGCCCCCCGGTCCCCACACCCGCACCGCACGGTCCGGCCCGGCCACAAAGGCAAGCACAGCCGCCCGGTCCCCACACCCGCATCGCACGGTCCGGCCCGGCCATAAAGGCAAGCACAGCCCCCCGGTCCCCACACCCGCACCGCACGGTCCGGCCCGGCCATAAAGGCAAGCACAGCCCCCCGGTCCCCACACCCGCACCGCACGGTCCGGCCCGGCCATAAAGGCAAGCACAGCCCCCCGGTCCCCACACCCGCACCGCACGGTCCGGCCCGGCCATAAAGGCAAGCACAGCCCCCCGGTCCCCACACCCGCATCGCACGGTCCGGCCCGGCCATAAAGGCAAGCACAGCCCCCCGGTCCCCACACCCGCACCGCACGGTCCGGCCCGGCCATAAAGGCAAGCACAGCCCCCCGGTCCCCACACCCGCACCGCACGGTCCGGCCCGGCCATAAAGGCAAGCACAGCCCCCCGGTCCCCACACCCGCACCGCACGGTCCGGGCCGGCCATAAAGGCAAGCACAGCCCCCCGGTCCCCACACCCGCACCGCACGGTCCGGCCCGGCCATAAAGGCAAGCACAGCCCCCCGGTCCCCACACCCGCACCGCACGGTCTGGGCCGGCCATAAAGGCAAGCACAGCCCCCCGGTCCCCACACCCGCACCGCACGGTCCGGCCCGGCCATAAAGGCAAGCACAGCCCCCCGGTCCCCACACCCGCACCGCACGGTCTGGGCCGGCCATAAAGGCAAGCACAGCCCCCCGGTCCCCACACCCGCACCGCACGGTCCGGCGCGGCCATAAAGGCAAGCACAGCCCCCCGGTCCCCACACCCGCACCGCACGGTCCGGCGCGGCCATAAAGGCAAGCACAGCCCCCCGGTCCCCACACCCGCACCGCACGGTCCGGCCCGGCCATAAAGGCAAGCACAGCCCCCCGGTCCCCACACCCGCACCGCACGGTCCGGCCCGGCCATAAAGGCAAGCACAGCCCCCCGGTCCCCACACCCGCACCGCACGGTCCGGGCCGGCCATAAAGGCAAGCACAGCCCCCCGGTCCCCACACCCGCACCGCAGGGCGGCGCCTGGGCCGCGGGGCCGGGCGAGGCCGAGGTGCTGGCCGGGCTCTGGCCAGGGGAGGCCTCCCGGAACCGTCGTGGCGCCCACAGAGCAGCTGGCACTGCTCTCACTCCGGGGGCAGAGAGGCCGATCTCCCAGGCGATGGGCCTGCTCGCGTGCTTTCTGACGGGGGACCTGAGACAGGGGCCCTGCGCCTCGTCTTTCCTGTGAGCAGACGGCCAGGCCGAGAGGAGGCGCCTTTGTCCCTCTCGGCCGGCCTGACACTGGGAGGAAGGAGTGTCAGCAAAGGGACCTGTCCGGGCGGTGGCATCTGAGTGGAGGACAGTGAGGACTGGTCGGCGGGGACGGGGAGGGTGTGGTGCTGGCAGCAGGCAGCGGGGAGAGGCCCCGCAGGAGAGGCTGCCTGACCTCTGTGTCCCAGCCTCGGTGCCCCAGCCTCCGTGTCCCCCGGCCTTTGTGTCCCAGCCTCAGTGTCCCCAGCCTCCGTGTCCCCCGGCCTCTGTGTCCCCCGGCCTCCGTGTCCCCCAGCCTCTGTGTCCCCCGGCCTCCGTGTCCCCCGGCCTCCGTGTCCCCCGGCCTCCGTGTCCCCCGGCCTCCGTGTCCCAGCCTTGGGACCCCACATGACCTGTGTGTTGGGGGGCGGTCTCTCCATCACAGAGCATCGGCGGACACGCACGGCCCGCAGTGCCTTGTGTCTGTGGGGACACACACAGGGACCCCTGTTTCTCAGTCCGTTCACTCAGGAGCGAGCCCAGCAGAGTGCGGAGCCACAGGTGGCTGGGTGGGAGCCGCGTGCCGGGCAGGCGACCTCATCCTTCTCCGCTCCCAGAGCATTCTGGGCCTTTCTCAGTTCTTGGGCAACACGAACAGTCCTCTAGCTTCGTAGGAAATCAAACCTGGGCCTTTACAACTTAATGGAAATAATCTCCGGAGTGTGGTTTTGAGGACACAGTGATGGGTTGTGTGCCTGGCAGTGCCCAGGCGCAGTGCGGCTGAGGGGCCGCGGGCACCCACGCGGTGTGTACCGCGTGGCATTGGGTACAGCGGCGCCCGACACCCCAAAGCTGGGCTGAGGTCCCCCCGCACAGGCCCACGTGCGGCAGACACTCTGGGAGGATTCTGTGGACAGAGGTCTGCAGTGACAGTGTTCGATGTCACTGCCGGGCTGGTATTTCCTGCAGAATGAGTTTTTCAGGAAATACCTCGAATTACTTTTTAAATGTTATTAGCATGCCAGCTGGCAGCAGATGAAACGTAACTGGGTGATCTTGAAGGTGAAATTACATCTAACTAGTCATGTGCTAGGCTCCCTGCCACCAAGGAGGGGAGGGACCCTGGGCAGAGCGTGGCAGACTGGCCAGTCAGGAGGTGAGGGAGGTGGGGGCGGGGAGACACAGCTCTGGTGTGCGTCCACCTGCAGGCCAGCCCCCAGGCAGGTGCTGTCGCCTCTGGGACTCCGTCCTCAGGGTGTGGGGGGAATCAGAGGAGTCCGGGTGAGGCAGCGCCCCCTTTCCTCACCGTGAGCGCCCCTGGCCCCTGGCCGCATCCGCCTCCCGCCGGCGGCTGAGCTGCTCTTTGAGGACAAACATGTTAAAGCAGCTGTCGCCACAGTCAGCCCTGAACACCCTCTGAACCCAGGCCGTTTCCTCATGGCCCTGTGAGCCACCCCCCCAACACAGGCCACAGTGAGGCTTTAAATCATCCCCGTGGAGAATCTTCCAGAAGCTCAGAGTTTGGGGAAAAAGTATAGCGCTGTGAGCTGTGCCTGGGAGCAGCCAGTGAGCACACCCAGATGCGGCCGGCCCGCAAGTGAAACACGACCAGCATTCCTGTCCTCCTCCCCTCACCCCCCTCCCACCAGTGCCCCAGTGACCACGGCGGGAGTTCACCTTCTCCTGGGCCTGAAGGGACCCGTCTCCCAGACCCGAGCCCGCAGCCCCGAGCGGAGAGCTCGCTCCCAGCAGGAAGGCCCAGGGCCCCCAGCACGGCGCCCGGAGGGACCGGCTCCTTGCTCAGCGTCAGGGACCTGGGCTCCAGCCTCGGCCAGGTAGGCGCCCCGGAGCAGGGAGCGGCATGCCTGTGCTTCGGGCTTAGAGAGGGGTGACCAGAGCCCTTGGTCTCAGTCCTGGACTCACTGCGTTTGCAGAGCGCCTCGTCTCTGTTCTCTGAGTCCCAGGCAGTCAGCAAAAACAGGCCAAGGGTGATTACGTCTAGACAGAGGGGCTGGTGTCAGATTCTGCATGATTTTTTAAAATATATTTATTTTTTATTGATTTCAGAGAGGAAGGGAGAGGGGGAGAGAGAGATAGAAACATCAGTGATGAGAGAGAATCATTGATCGGCTGCCTCCTGCACGCCCTACACTGGGGACCGAGCCTGTAACCCGGACATGTGCCCTTGACTGGCATCGAACCTGGGGCCCTTCAGTCCGCAGGCCAACGCTCTATCCCTGAGCCACACCGGCTCGGACAGGGTTCTGCTGCGTGGCCTTAAGGAGGACTCCCTGGGGAGCTGTCTCCGGTTCAATCCAAGCTGACTCCGAGTCCTCAGGGGCAGGAGGGAAGGCAGCTGAAGCCACAGGCACAGAGGAGCCATGGCCAGGGGCCCTGTGGTTTGTTTAAAATAATTTTTCTTGCTCTGTTTCCATAGCAGCTGAGTAGCTCAAACAAGATCTAAAATTGATTCCATCCACTTACAGCCTTTCCCGCGTCTCAGTGCCTGTCCTCTCCCGCCCGACGGTGATGAGCAGACCGATCAGCGTTCTGCTCGCCCGAGAGCGTGTGGGGCCTTTGGAGGAGCAGGGGGAGGCAGTGCCGGGCGGCCCCTGCCCGAGCCGTCTCCCAGCAGCGGCCGCCCTGTGTGCCCGCGCCCTGGTGAGAGGCGGCTCCTGGCCCTACTCTGCGTGGGGCGCAGGGCTTGGGACAAGTAGCTGAGCAGGAGGTACCCATGCCCCCAAGCCCGCTCTCTGCCTCCCTCCTGAGACTTTCCCCAGGGCTCACTAAGCCATCCTGAGAGGCACAGAATTGTGGTCTTAGGTTAGAACCAGGGTCGGCAAACTGCAGCTCTCGAGCCACATGCGGCTCTTCGGCCCCTTGAGTGTGGCTCTTCCACAAAATACTACAGTCTGGGTGAGTCTGTTTTGAAGAAGTGGCTTAGAAGAAGTTTAAGTTTAGAAAATTTGGCTCTCAAAAGAAATATCAATTGTTGTCCTGTTGGTATTTGGCTCTGTGGACTAATGAGTTTGCCGACCACTGGGTTAGAAAGTGAACCTGACACCACCTCACCCATTAGGATGGACACTATAAAAATATAAACAAACAAACAAATAAATAAATGGCACGTTTTAGCGAGGACCTGGAGATGTTAGAATCCCAGCTTGGTGTTAGCAAAGTAAAACGGTGCAGGCGCTGTGGAAAGCAGTGTGGAAGGGTCCTCAGAAAGCTGAGACAGAACTAGCAAATGATCCAGCAGTTCTGTTTCTGGGTATCCACCTATAAGAATTGAAAGCAAGTTCTCGCCAAAGCCAGTTTGGCTCAGCGGTAGAGCGTCAGTCTGCGGACTGAAAGGTCCCAGGTTCGATTCCGGTCAAGGGCATGTACATTGGTTGCGGGCACATTCCCGGTAGGGGGTGTGCAAGAGGCAGCTGGTCGATGTTTCTCTCTCATCGATGTTTCTAGCTCTCTATCTCTCTCCTCTCTGTAAAAAAATCAATAAAATAATAAAAAAAAGAAAGTTCTCTAAAAGGTATTTCTATAGCCATGTTCATAGCAGCGTAATTCACAGCAGCAAAAACGTGGAAGCAGAACCATGTCCGTCCGTAGGCGGCCAATTAACAGCCGTGGTCGGTGCACACCAATGGGGGACTCTGACCCCACTGCCGGGGGCCGGCCTCCCAGACACTCTGCTCAGGGAGATAAGCCAGCAGCAAAGGGGCGGCACTGTGAGCCCCCTCACAGGAGGGGCTGCGAGGAAGCTCAGAAAGCGCGTCACAGAGACAGAGAGCACACTCAGAGACAGAGAGCACGCTCACAGAGACAGAGAGCACGCTCACAGAGACAGAGAGCACGCTCACAGAGACAGAGAGCACGCTCACAGAGACAGAGAGCACGCTCACAGAGACAGAGAGCACGCTCACAGAGACAGAGAGCACGCTCACAGAGACAGAGAGCACACTCAGAGACAGAGAGCACGCTCAGAGACAGAGAGCACGCTCACAGAGACAGAGGGCACGCTCAGAGACAGAGAGCACACTCAGAGACAGAGAGCACGCTCAGAGACAGAGAGCACGCTCAGAGACAGAGAGCACGCTCAGAGAGACAGAGAGCACGCTCAGAGACAGAGAGCACGCTCTGAGAGCACGCTCACAGAGACAGAGAGCACGCTCACAGAGACAGAGAGCACGCTCACAGAGACAGAGAGCACGCTCACAGAGACAGAGAGCACGCTCACAGAGACAGAGAGCACGCTCACAGAGACAGAGAGCACGCTCACAGAGACAGAGAGCACGCTCACAGAGACAGAGAGCACGCTCAGAGACAGAGAGCACGCTCAGAGACAGAGAGCACGCTCACAGAGACAGAGAGCACGCTCACAGAGACAGAGAGCACGCTCACAGAGACAGAGAGCACGCTCAGAGACAGAGAGCACGCTCAGAGACAGAGAGCACGCACAGAGACAGAGAGCACGCTCACAGAGACAGAGAGCACGCTCAGAGACAGAGAGCACGCTCACAGAGACAGAGAGCACGCTCACAGAGACAGAGAGCACGCTCACAGAGACAGAGAGCACGCTCACAGAGACAGAGAGCACGCTCACAGAGACAGAGAGCACGCTCAGAGACAGAGAGCACGCTCACAGAGACAGAGAGCACGCTCAGAGACAGAGAGCACGCTCACAGAGACAGAGAGCACGCTCACAGAGACAGAGAGCACGCTCAGAGACAGAGAGCACGCTCAGAGACAGAGAGCACGCTCACAGAGACAGAGAGCACGCTCAGAGACAGAGAGCACGCTCACAGAGACAGAGAGCACGCTCACAGAGACAGAGAGCACGCTCACAGAGACAGAGAGCACGCTCAGAGACAGAGAGCACGCTCAGAGACAGAGAGCACGCTCAGAGACAGAGAGCACGCACAGAGACAGAGAGCACGCTCACAGAGACAGAGAGCACGCTCAGAGACAGAGAGCACGCTCACAGAGACAGAGAGCACGCTCACAGAGACAGAGAGCACGCTCACAGAGACAGAGAGCACGCTCACAGAGACAGAGAGCACGCTCACAGAGACAGAGAGCACGCTCAGAGACAGAGAGCACGCTCACAGAGACAGAGAGCACGCTCAGAGACAGAGAGCACGCTCAGAGACAGAGAGCACGCTCAGAGACAGAGAGCACGCTCAGAGACAGAGAGCACACTCAGAGACAGAGAGCACGCTCAGAGACAGAGAGCACGCTCAGAGACAGAGAGCACGCTCAGAGAGACAGAGAGCACGCTCAGAGACAGAGAGCACGCTCTGAGAGCACGCTCACAGAGACAGAGAGCACGCTCACAGAGACAGAGAGCACGCTCACAGAGACAGAGAGCACGCTCACAGAGACAGAGAGCACGCTCACAGAGACAGAGAGCACGCTCACAGAGACAGAGAGCACGCTCACAGAGACAGAGAGCACGCTCACAGAGACAGAGAGCACGCTCACAGAGACAGAGAGCACGCTCACAGAGACAGAGAGCACGCTCAGAGACAGAGAGCACGCTCAGAGACAGAGAGCACGCTCACAGAGACAGAGAGCACGCTCACAGAGACAGAGAGCACGCTCAGAGACAGAGAGCACGCTCAGAGACAGAGAGCACGCTCAGAGACAGAGAGCACGCACAGAGACAGAGAGCACGCTCACAGAGACAGAGAGCACGCTCAGAGACAGAGAGCACGCTCACAGAGACAGAGAGCACGCTCACAGAGACAGAGAGCACGCTCACAGAGACAGAGAGCACGCTCACAGAGACAGAGAGCACGCTCACAGAGACAGAGAGCACGCTCAGAGACAGAGAGCACGCTCACAGAGACAGAGAGCACGCTCAGAGACAGAGAGCACGCTCACAGAGACAGAGAGCACGCTCACAGAGACAGAGAGCACGCTCAGAGACAGAGAGCACGCTCAGAGACAGAGAGCACGCTCACAGAGACAGAGAGCACGCTCAGAGACAGAGAGCACGCTCACAGAGACAGAGAGCACGCTCACAGAGACAGAGAGCACGCTCACAGAGACAGAGAGCACGCTCAGAGACAGAGAGCACGCTCAGAGACAGAGAGCACGCTCAGAGACAGAGAGCACGCACAGAGACAGAGAGCACGCTCACAGAGACAGAGAGCACGCTCAGAGACAGAGAGCACGCTCACAGAGACAGAGAGCACGCTCACAGAGACAGAGAGCACGCTCACAGAGACAGAGAGCACGCTCACAGAGACAGAGAGCACGCTCACAGAGACAGAGAGCACGCTCAGAGACAGAGAGCACGCTCACAGAGACAGAGAGCACGCTCAGAGACAGAGAGCACGCTCAGAGACAGAGAGCACGCTCAGAGACAGAGAGCACACTCAGAGACAGAGAGCACGCTCACAGAGACAGAGAGCACGCTCACAGAGACAGAGAGCACGCTCACAGAGACAGAGAGCACACTCAGAGACAGAGAGCACACTCACAGAGACAGAGAGCACGCTCACAGAGACAGAGAGCACGCTCAGAGACAGAGAGCACGCTCAGAGACAGAGAGCACGCTCACAGAGACAGAGAGCACGCTCAGAGACAGAGAGCACGCTCAGAGACAGAGAGCACGCTCAGAGACAGAGAGCACGCTCACAGAGACAGAGAGCACGCTCACAGAGACAGAGAGCACGCTCACAGAGACAGAGAGCACGCTCACAGAGACAGAGAGCACGCTCAGAGACAGAGAGCACGCTCACAGAGACAGAGAGCACGCTCACAGAGACAGAGAGCACGCTCACAGAGACAGAGAGCACGCTCACAGAGACAGAGAGCACGCTCAGAGACAGAGAGCACGCTCAGAGACAGAGAGCACGCTCAGAGACAGAAGCTGGGTTGCGGGCTGGGGCTGGGAGAGGGCCTGGGAGGAGGAGCTGAGGGGGCACAGGGTTTTAGCCTCACGAGAGAAGTCCTAGGGCGGACGGTAGTGATGGTTGCACAGTAATAATAATGTATCTCATCCCCCTGCACTGCACTCTTAAAAATGGCCGAGACGCTAAATCTTATGTGTACTTTACTCCAGAGGAGAAAGAAAAGGAAAATGAACAACCCTGGAAAACGCACGTAAGCTTATGCTCACAGTGAGCGCCGTGCTAGGAGAGAAAGTTTGTTTGCAGGTGACAGGGCCCTAGCTCAAGCCAGCCCCTCCCAGCTCCCCCTCCAGGTCTCCTCACTGGTCCGGGCTGTTCGCCATGCTGACAGTGGCGCCTCTGTCACTGACTGACAGGTCTCTGCGGGGGCCGCTCGGCCTCGCGGGGAGGAGCTGGCTGGCGGTGCAGGGAGCGGGCGCTGCCATCGCCCAGCATGTGACAGCCCCTTAGCTGCCAGTCACTCTCCTCTGAAGTTTAAATGAGAGAAATGTTGTAACTTAACCGATGGTAACTTAAACCAGATTCCCGGGGGAATGTGGAAAGACACAGAAACATCTGGGTGGGCAGCCCAGGCCCGGGTGATGGTCTGCCGGGGGCTTCACACACCGTGCCCCTGCCTGGAGGTCACACGCTGACCGGCCACCAGAGACAGGACCGCCCGGCTCTGCCCTGGGGCAACCGAGCTGCCTGCATCAGCGGAGCAGCTGGCTCCGTATGTGCCTGTGCCCGCAGGGGTGGGGGTGCCTGCAGCGGTGGGGGTGCCCTCAGCAGTGGGGGTGCCCGCAGCGGTGGGGGTGCCGCAGCGGTGGAGGTGCCGCAGCGGTGGGGGTGCCCGCAGCGGTGGGGGTGCCGCAGCGGTGGGGGTGCCGCAGCGGTGGGGGTGCCGCAGCGGTGGGGGTGCCGCAGCGGTGGGGGTGCCCGCAGCGGTGGGGGTGCCCTCAGCGGTGGGGGTGCCGCAGCGGTGGGGGTGCCCTCAGCGGTGGGGGTGCCCGCAGCGGTGGGGGTGCCGCAGCGGTGGGGGTGCCCTCAGCGGTGGGGGTGCCGCAGCGGTGGGGGTGCCCTCAGCGGTGGGGGTGCCGCAGCGGTGGGGGTGCCGCAGGGGTGGGGGTGCCGCAGCGGTGGGGGTGACGGCGGCAGTGAGGGTGACGGTGGCAGTGATGGGGGATGACAGCGGCGGTGGGAGGGTGACGGCAGCTGTCTGCTGAGGGGCCTGGGGCGCAGGCTCTGTGCGTGGCCGTGGAAGGAGTGGCCGTGGAATGGTGGCAGGTTTCCAGGCGGTGGCCGGACGCTTAACCCTCCCGTTGAGACTCTGTGTGAAACGGGCCCTCCCGGGGAGATGGGGTGAAAGCACGAAGTTGGCGTCGATCGCGCTGAGAATTAACATCGCTGTTTTCCTTCTCTTTGAAGGTCTCTTTGGCTCCCTCGTCCCGGCCGCCCTCTCCAGACCAGCCCTCCTCCGGGCCCCCGGGCGACGCCCCCGCCCGCCCCCGGACCGCGGCCGGCTGCGGGGCGCCCCTGGCTGACTTCAGCTGCCCCCCCGGGTCCTCCTCCTGCCTGGACAACTCCGCAGCCAAGCACAAGCTCCTGGTGAAGCCCCGCAACCAGCGCTCCAGCAAGATGAGGCGCCTGTCCTCGGTAATCACCCCTCCCGCCTCTCCCCGCCTCCCCCCGCCTCCCCCCTCCTCCCCCCAGGGTCAGCTGCCCCCAAGTCCCATCGACAACTTCAATCACTGTGTCTCTCCCGTACAGAAACACTTCCTTCACTCATCCTTCATTCACTCATCCTTCATTCACTCATTCACTCATTCCCTCTTCCCTCTTTCATTCATCCATCCTTCATTCATTCACTCATTCTCTCTTCCCTCTTTCATCCATCCTTCATTCATTCATTCACTCTTCCTTCATTCACTCATCCTTCCTTCCTTCACTCACTCTGCAGCCCCTTATCCAGAGCCTGCTGGCTGTGTGCCGCCTCTCCTTGCCTTCCCTCTGTACTCAGCGAAGTCCACACTCCAGCACGCACACCCCACCCCCCCAGCTGCCTCGGACTTCCTCTTGCTCTGCCTCCTCCTGCTCCTGAGCTCTCGGAGCCGCCCTGCCCCCGGGCACAGGCCTTGCCCCCCTGGGTCTCCTGGCAGGGCCTCCTCAGCCGCGGGGTCTCAGTCTCGGCTCAGAGGTCCTGTCCCCCCCCCAGCGCTCACCCCCTCACCGCACAGGCCGCGCTGCGTGGCCTTTGGAAAGCGTGCTCACTGTTTGCTGCCGGCCTTCTCCGAGGCCTGGTCCCAGCCGGACTCCAGCCCTGGGCCCGGCGCCTCACAGGCTGGCCCACAACCTTTGTAGAATGCACGAATGAACGAGCACACAGGGAAGGGGTGATGGCAGAAGCAGCCACCAGAAGGACACCCGCCGGTGAGCACCTGCGTGGTCGCAGAGGGACGGTGCCCTGCGAGGACAGGCCCCCGGGGCTGCGGCGAGGCAGGGGCCAGTCACCTGGGGGAGGTGAGAACCCGCTCAGGGCACCAGGGGGTCACAGCCCCCAGGGGAGGTGCCTTCCCCCCGCCGGGTGGTGCGGACACCGCTGCACCCCAGAGGCGCTGAGCCGGGCAGCACCCGGGCTGAGACCTCACTGACAGCGTTCGGCATTGCCTCCCTTCGCCCCTCAGGACAAGATGGGGACGAGCTGGAGACGGTGGCTCGGGGCCACTGAGGATGTCGGGGAGCCCCCGAGACAGGGCTCCCCTCTGGGCACGTGTTCTGAGGCTCGTGCTGGAAGGCTTGGCGCGATGTGAAAGGCTGATTTTGAGAGGACCAGTGCTGCAGGAGGAGGCGAGCTGTGTCACCTCCAGTGCAGCGTGGCTCCCGGAGCCGGGACCAGGGTGTGTGCAGGCGCTTGAATATCCGAGCATTTCCTCCGTCCATCTGAGCGGGGGACGGGGGGAGGGGTGGAGGCCAAGGCCCAGTCGCTCTGGCCTGCCGTCCTCGTGCTGCCCGGAGCCGGGCAGGGACGGAGGCAGCTCCCGCTGGCCCTCAGTGTGCGCTTATTCCCACGGGGTCTGTGGCCCACAGGCGTGCGTGTCGCCAGCCCAGCGGCTCCTGCTTCACGGGAAGGGAGGGCAGCACCCCTTTCTGCTCCGGGAAGAGCTGTGCCTCTTTCTTCGCTCTTGAACTTGACTTAGCTCTTAACCACATTTCAGAACAAGAGCCTGCTCTTCCCAATCTGGGCAAACAGTCTTCCCTTAACTTAAACTGCTGTGTCCTCCCCCCTCCTCCTTTTCCTTGGAGGGAGCAGCCGCGGGTGCTGAGTTTGGGGGGTCTGCGCGTTTTCCCGATGGGCAGAGGCATCTGCCCCGGTCACCGGTGTCCTGGCTCGGTCCTCAGCGGAGGCTGTTCTTCTGCGTCCTCAGCCCACGAGGTCCCTCTTCCCGGCCACGAGGACCTTCCTGGTGCGTGGCCCCTGGGACTCAGCTGCTTTCTGATGCTCCATCCTGCTCTGCCCTCTGCTGCCCTTCTGGCCCTGCGTGCCTATGGGGTTCACTCCCCTCCGGGCTTCGCGGGACAGTGAGGTCCAAGCCGCCCAGCTTTTCTAACAGCCGGGCTCTCTCTCCCCACCCCCCACCTCCCCACCCGGCTCAGGCACCTGCAATCCCTTCCTCCTGCTGCCAGGCGCCTTCCTGCCAGCGGGGCACCCCGCCCTGTCCACGCGGGGCAAACTGCCCTGCCCGTCGCCGAGGTCTGCCCCCGTCCTGCTCTGGGAGAAGGCAGCGGGCTTTCTTGCCTCCAGAGCCCAGTCTCCCGTGGTTGAGTGAAATCTTGGCCCTCAAATCGTGTTTCTTTCACGTTTGAGAAGCACGTCCCGTCCCGGTGTGCGTTTGGCTGCACCTGTCAGCCTCCGAGGCAGAGGGCGGGGGACAGGGGGCTGTGACCTCGGCTGTTCCGTCTGCACAGACCGGCCTGTGGGCTCCGGCACAGACGGAGACACCGGTAAACGTCCGCGTGCCCCTCCCCACCAGTCCGTCCGCCTCCCGCCGCAGTGTCAGGAGCAGGATGCCAGGAGCTCTCCCGGGATCCGCAGGATGGCAGGCTGATCAGGGGGCGCCCAGGGCTCTGGCAGAGCTGGCACCCCCTCACCCCACGCTGCTCATCGGCGGTGGCTTCCGCCTGCGGAGGAGCAGGCGCTGCCCTGGGACTCGTGCTGGTGAGGGGGTGAGGGCAGGCGGCCCATGGCCTCCATCCCCGGGGGGCCTGACAGCGGGGCCCCTTCCTGCACTCTCCCGGGGGCTGGTGAGGGCATGGGGGACGGGGAGCCGTGGAGACGGGGACACACGCACGCTGTGCCTGACCCTCTGCTCCACGTCCAAGCTCACCCTCTTGTTACAGAATTTACCAGGCGACTGCACAGCAGGCAGGAGTGCGCAGAGATAAGGCGTTTCACATGTACCGGTGCCGTGGTCAGGGGTCAGGTCTCCAGATCCTGAGGAAGCTTTCCCTTCGTAGCCCTTCGCTGTCTTTGTCCCCAAATAAGGACCAGACTTCTGGACCTTTCACAGACTCTGCACAAAGCCCCGTGTGCTGGGATGGAGGCCGAGAGAGCACACCCAAAGGCCTGCCCGGCGCCAGCGCTGATAACCCCGCTGGGTGCGTGTTGTTCATGGGTTATGGCCTCTCTGAAATGGGAGGAGTACTTAGGTGAACTGGTCTTGCAGGACCAGATAATAAGGAAGGGCCGTGAGGAGATCATCGGCTAACAGGAACGTGCTTAGGGAGAGAGTCAGGCTGCCAGCACCGCCACCCCCTGACCCCCGCCACACACACAGCCCCACACACACCACACACACACACACACACAGACCCACCCCCACACACACACCACACACACACACAAAGACCCACCCACCCACACACACACATACACACACACACACACACACACACACACCCCACACACACCACACACACCACACACCCCACACACACACACCACACACACCACACACACACACCACACACACACAGACCCACCCCCACACAACACACCACACACACCACACACACACACACACACACACACACACAGACCCACCCCCACACAACACACCACACACACCCCCCCCATACACACACCCCCCCACACACACACACACACCCCCCCCACACACACACACCCACACACACACACCACACACACCCCACACACACACACCACACACACACACACACACAGACCCACCCCCACACACACCACACACACACACACACACACACACAGACCCACCCCCCCCACACACACCACACACACACCCACCCACCCCACACACCACACACACCACAGACCCCACACACACACACCACACACACCACACACACACACCACACACACACAGACCCACCCCCACACATACACACCACACACACAAACACACACACAGACCCACGCCCATACAACACAACACACACACACCCCCACACACACACACCCCCACACACACACCACACACACAAACACAAACACACACACCCCACACACACACACCCCCACACACACACCCACACACACACACACCGCACACACCCCCTCCACACACACCCCCCCACACACACACACACCACACACACACACACCACACACACACACACACACACACCACACACACACACACACACACAGACCCACCCCCACACACACACACCACACACACACACACACACACAGACCCACCCCCACACACACACACCACACACACCCCCACACACACACACCCCCACACACACACCCCCCACACACACACACACACCCCACACACACACACCACACACACCACACACACACACACAGACCCACCCCCACACACACACCACA
This sequence comes from Nyctalus aviator, assembly GCA_036971965.1. Lineage (NCBI taxonomy): Eukaryota > Metazoa > Chordata > Mammalia > Chiroptera > Vespertilionidae > Nyctalus > Nyctalus aviator. The sequence goes on from CM072932.1 coordinate 5,731,566, forward strand.
CACACCACACACACACACACACACACACACACACACAAACACACAGACCCACCCCCACACACACACACCACACACACACCCCCACACGCACACACACAGACCCATCCCCCCACACACACACCACACACCCCCTCCCCACACACACACACACCACACACACACACACACACACCCCACACCCCACACCCACACCCACACACACCACACACACACACACACACACACACCCCACACCCACACCCACACACACCCCCACACACACACACCCCACACACATACTACACACACCCCACACACCCCCCCCACACACACACCACACACACACACACACACACCCCACACCCCACACCCACACACACACACACCACACACACACACACACACACACCCCACACCCCACACCCCCACACACACACACCACACACACACACACACACCCCACACCCCACACCCACACACACACACACACACACACACACACACACACACCCCACACCCCCCCACACACACACACACCACACACATACACACACACACACACCCCACACACCCCCACACACACACACACCACACACACACACACACCCCACACCCCCACACACATACACCACACACACACACACACACACCCCACACCCATACACACACACACACACCACACACACACACACACCCCACACCCACACACACACACACACGCACACACACACATACGTCTTCTTTTCCTCACACTCTGGGTCCGTGTTCCTCCCCTGGGCCCGGGCCTCCAGTGGCCCCGCCGGGTGCTGTGGAGCCGCCCCGTCCGTGCTGACTTGGGTGGGCTCCGGCATTTTAAAGGGGACCCACATCCTAAAGGGGTTCCAACGGCGACGATTTCCTGTAGCAGCAGAAGGCCCGCGATGCCTTTGCACCTGCAGCTTTTGAAAATTCTGCTGTACGTTTCCTTACACACCTTCCTCCTTTCATGCCCGGAGGAGTAGAATTGTGCATCTTGGCCAGGGTTTGGCTGAGGTATTGTTCAGACATGCCAGTGATCCTATGTCCCCTCAGCAAGGAGGTGCTGGCTGGAAATCGTTAAAAATAACATCGACGGATGACGGGACCCATTGCTGGCCCCGGAGTGCGGCCCGAAGGGGGAGGAGCGCGCTCGCTGCAGCCTGGTGACTCCAGGCCAGAGCCAGTTCTTACAGACAGTCTAAGGCCACGGCCTCTGGGTCATGGTCACGTCCCGCTTTTGAGTGCGAAGCGATTGCCTTCCTTCCTCTTTCCGAAGAGCAGGGCTGGCTCCGTGCTCGGCCAGGAGGACCAGGGCCCGGTCCAGGCCTCTGAGGGGAAGATGCCACCGGCAGCCGGTGTGCGGAGGGGAGGCAGAGCCGGGGGAGGCAGCTTTCTGTCCGAGTGGGCTTTGCGCCGTGGGGTGGGTGGGGTGCCCTGGCGGTGTGGGGTCACGCAGGCCCACAGTGGGTAAGACAGCAGGGGGCTTGGCTGGGCCTGAGGAGGGAGCTGGAGGACACCGAGGAGCAGAGACCTTAAGGCTAAGTTTAGCCGAAAGTGTGGCCTTCACCCTGAGAGCTGTGGTCACTGTGGATCCTATCTAACATGCGGGGAATCGTGTTTTAGGCAAACAGCCTGACCTTGCCGGGAGCGAGCGCTGAGGGAAGGCCGGCTCCGCAGAGCCCCGTTACATGGCCCGGCTCTCCACCTCCGAGGTCACCCGGCCCGGCTCCCCACCGAGGTCACAGGCCCGGCTCCCCTCCGAGGTCACAGGCCCGGCTCCCCTCCGAGGTCACAGGCCCGGCTCCCCTCCGAGGTCACAGGCCCGGCTCCCCTCCGAGGTCACAGGCCCGGCTCCCCTCCTCCGAGGTCACAGGCCCGGCTCCCCTCCGAGGTCACAGGGCCGGCTCCCCTCCAAGCTCGGAGGGACTAGCGATCCTTCCCGCCCCGGGAGGACCCAGGAGGAAAGAAGCACAGCACAGAGCGCAGCGTGGCAGACCCCCACGGTCACGCTCCTCTCCGGGGCCTTGCTGTGCAGAGCACCCTACACCAGTTCTCGGCGTGGCCACGAGAGCCTCGGGCGACATTTATTTGAAAAGTGAGCTTGTGAGGCCAGTGTCCGGAACAGAGCAGGGGGCGGGTAGGAGAGGCTCCCAGACATAGATGCCTCGCGGGCAGCTGGCACACGCGGGCAGCTGGCACACGCGGCAGCTGGCACACGCGGGCAGCTGGCACACGCGGGCAGCTGGCACACGCGGGCAGCTGGCACACGTGGGCAGCTGGCACACGTGGCTGGCACACGCAGCAGCTGGCACACGCGGGCAGCTGGCACACGCGGCAGCTGGCACACGCAGGCAGCTGGCACACGCGGCAGCTGGCACACGTGGCTGGCACACGCGGCAGCTGGCACACGTGGCTGGCACACGCGGCAGCTGGCACGCGGGCAGGGCGGGCTGCTGCTCCCCTCAGTGACGCTGTGTCCTCTTCCTCTCCTAGCGGGCGCAGTCCGAGTGTCTGGGCGACCTGGCCTGCACGCCCGAGGAGGAGGAGGCCGCCGAGAGGCCCGTGCCCGCAGCCGGCGCAAAGGAGATGCCCGGTGCCGAGTGGCAGGCGGAGCCCCGGGGACCAGCCCCTGCGCTGCTGCCTGGGGGGCCCCGTGCCCGGCGGGCGCGCCTGCAGCACTGTCCCGCGCTCAGCGCCAGCGCCGAGGAGGTGGAAAGCCCCCTTGGGGACAGCCCCTCCGGCCGCCGGGCCACCCCGGAGGTCACCGAGGTCACGGAGCCCCTGCCAGGCCCAGCCTCCTGCTTGGAGGGCCCACTTTTGCCAGAAGACTGCCCGCGCCCTGATCCTGGCGGCAGACAGCACAGGCAGGAGCCATCCCTGGAAAGCCCATGTCCCCGCTCTGAGGACGCAGCTGGAGACGCTGGGAGTTCGTCCCCCTACGTCCCCGAGGAGGACACGGCACCTCCTGGCACCCGCCCCGCCACCCCCGGGAAGACTCCGCCAAGTCCCGGCGGGCCAGGCCACGGTGGGCAGGAGGAGGCGGCGCTGACGCTGGCAGTGCCCGGTCCCGAGCGCGCAGAGGGCGCAGAGGGCGCAGAGGCAGAGTGCTCAGAGGACCTCGCCCCACGCCCCCCGGGCTCCAGGAGCTGCCTGAAGCACCAGGTCCTGGCGAGCAGGAGCCTCAGTGTGTCCCCCAGGCCGCCCGCCGCCCAGTCACCCCCACAGGAGCCCGCCCCTGAGACACCCCCACAGGAGCCCGCCCCTAAGACACCCCCACAGGAGCCCGCCCCCGAGTCACCCCCCCAGGAGCCCGCCCCTAAGACACCCCCACAGGAGCCCGCCCCCGAGTCACCCCCCCAGGAGCCCGCCCCCGAGTCACCCCCACAGGACCCCGCCCCTGAGACACCCCCCCAGGAGCCCGCCCCCGAGGCACCCCCCCACGAGCCCGCCCCCTGTGCCCTGGACAAGGAGGCCGCCCCCCCGAAGGCACCCAGCACGGAGCAGGACGAGTCCTCGCAGCCGGGAGCGGAGCGGGAGGCCCAGGAGCAGAAAATCGGGAGGGGGGGCAGCAGGCCCCGGGGCGGGAGGAAGTTCTCCGTGTCCTCGGGCCGGGCCTGGCAGCACGCGGGCCACAGGGAGCGGCCGGCGCGCCCGGGCCCCCTGGCCCCCGCCGCCGCCCGGCTGCCCCTGGCGCGGAGCCGGCCGGCCTGGAGGAGCGAGGCCGCCCTGGATGACCCCCCGGAGCCCCCAGAGCGCCAGAACCCCAAACGGGAGCCTCAGGAGCCGCCGTCGCCCGCTGGGCACGGCCCTCAGGACTCGGGGGGCAGGGGTGCTGGCCCGGCCAGGCCCAGGCAGAGGCCCTCGGAGGCGGCGGCCACGCCGGCCGCGGGGGAGCCCCGCCCCGCCACCCAGGGGCCGCCCCCGAGCGGGGACAGGAGCCCCTTCCCTGTCAAGCTCCGGGCCACGTCCCAGTCCTTCAGACACAGAGACGCGCCCGCGCCCGAGGGGAAAGGCGTCAAGAGGTACAGCGCCGAGGTCAGGCTGGAGAAGGGAGGACTGACGCTGCTCATCAAAGACGACAAGTGTCCCGCGGGGGCGCCCCCCACGATCCGGGGAGCCAGGTCCCCCAACGGCCAGGGGCGGGGGAAAGCCCAGGCGTCCGAGCAGACGGGCTTCAAGCCACCCCTGCCCCGGAAGCCGCTTCTGCAAGCCCTCACCCTCCCGTGCCCGCCCACGGGCCCTGCCGGCAGCCCCGGAGAGCCAGCCCCCGGGCCCCGGAAGGAGAGCCGGCCGGCGGAGAAGCGGCCGCCCCGCCGGGGAGCCGGTAAGAGCCGGCCCTGGGCGTGTTGGGGGGTCGGCGGCAGTCAGTGGGCGGGAATGGTCTGCTGGACATCCACCGGGGAGGAGACACGGGGAAAACCTGGCCGCAGGAGACTGGCAGGAAGTCAGCATCCCTCCCGGTGCGCCTCGCGGTCTGAGAGTCAGGCGTGGAGACAGAAGGGGAGGCACGTGCCAGGAGGTCGTGCGAGCTCAGAGAAGTCAGGAATGGTCTACACTCGCTCTGCAAGGCCTTGTTTTCTGGCAGGTGACCCCACGGGCTCAGGCCACGCCAGCCGCTGAGCTGGGAGCTGGGTGAGGCCGTCCAGCTGTGCTCGGGGTGGGTCTCCGCAGCACTTGCCTTCTTGGTTCTTAGGGGAGCATCGGCCCCTATCCCTTACTGTCCTGGCCTTCACCCCCAAAAGGTGGTTCCTCCGTCTAATCCTTGGGCTCCCGGGCTGGGTGTCAGGCAGGATGCGCCTGTCCGGTGTGAGCCCTCGTGGGGGTGTGGCTCCCAGCCCCACAGGGAGCGGTGTGAAGATGGGCGCAGAGCCGGAATATTCTACAGCTCCGCCTTCTGAACTGGGAGAGGCTGGCGGCGGTTTCCGGCGGTGACGTGGCCACCGTGGACTCGTGGAGTTTCAGGCGACGGCCGTCCGCTGGGCGTGGCTCTCTGACCCGGGTGACCAGGGCCCTGGGAGAAACTTTTCATGGCAAATTTTTATAAATATATTTTATTGATTTTTCACAGAGAGGAAGGAAGAAGGATAGAGAGCTAGAAACATCGATGAGAGAGAAACATCGACCAGCTGCCTCTTGCACACCCCCTACCGGGGATGTGCCTGCAACCAAGGTACATGCCCTTGACCGGAATCGAACCTGGGACCTTTCAGTCCGCAGACCGACGCTCTATCCACTGAGCCAAACCGGCTTCGGCCATGGCAAATTTAAACACACACACACACACACACACACACACACACAAACTTCCAGGATATTTTAAGTGGCTACTCTGAGTCCAGGCTCTACTAAAGTACCACATTTGCGGGACAAAAGAAATCAGAGCCCAGCTGTTCCCCTGGGGCCGTGGTCGGCAAACTCATTGGTCCACAGAGCCAAATAGCAACAGGACAACGATTGGAATTTCACTTGCGAGCCAAATTTTTTAAACTTAAACTTCTAACGCCACTTCTTCAAAACAGCCTCGCCCAGGCCGTGGTATTTTGTGGAAGAGCCACACGCCAGGGGCCAAAGAGCCGCGTGTGGCTCACGAGCCGCAGTTTGCCCACCACGGTCCTAGGGGCCTCGCATCCTGAGCGCCAGATCAGGGCACTCGCTCTCAGGAGGAAGACGTGAGCTCACACACAGCAATCCGGACAGAGGCGAGGCTCCCATCCTTTCTGTCCCCTCTTCCTGAGGGAGCAGGAGGATGTGCAGTGCCTCAGGCCCTAAGGGGACTCCCGGGGAGAAGAGCCAGGAAAGGCCTCGCTCACTCGTCCTGGCCCCTGGCTCCACCGTGATTTCCTGCTGCTGCTGCCGCCACTTTAGGACCGTCAGTGGGGGGCTTCGGGGCGGCCGGAGCTGAGGCTGCCCTGCGCCCGGTCCCAGCGCGGTCGCTGAAGCTGCCGTAGAGGGACCCTATGCCTTCGGCTGAACCAGGGAGGCAGGAGGGGGCTTGCTCTGCCAGGTAAACACCTGACCTCAGCTCCGTCCCCCTTTGTGGCCTGAGATTGGAAATGTCCTCAAGGGCTTGCTGAGAAGGGCTGAGACGCAGGACGCCCGGGCTCCACTGGGAGCTGGGAGCCACGCCTCGGGGAGCGGAGCAGCTCACCGATGACCCTGGCTTCTTCGCCCGGCAGAGAGGCTTCCCTCGATGCCCTGTGCCTGCGCTGGGCTTTTTCTTTTATTTATAAAATACAGCATAGTATGTATTCATCAGTGGTTTCGCTTCCACAGCAGAGAGAATTGTGTTCACAGCCTCTGAGCACAGAATAGCCCCGTGGGATGGATTCCAGGGAGAAAGAAACTGGGTGAGGGGGCACTGGCGGAGTTCGCTTCCGGGAGTTTCATTTCCTCGCAGAGACCGGCGGGGAAGAATGACCCACGCTCTCTGGGAGCTGGCCCTCCCGAGGGGGAGGCCTCTGAGGGGGAAGTGCCAGGAGAGGCTGTGGCTGCTGGGGCCCGGGCGCCTCCTGCCTCGTGCAGGGCCAAGCAGGATCTCAGCGCAGAGCCTCTGAGGTTCGCAGACGCTGGATCTGCTGGTGGTTTGGTTCATCATTGCTTCTGCCGTCCTCCTCCTCCTCGCTCCCACGGGACAGCCGCTGAAGGCAGTTCTGTTTATATAAAACGTACAAGTTATAGAAGTTTTAGTAACAGTATTGCTCAGAAAGTCCTGTTTACTGCTGTCGATCATCTTGGTGGTGGGCCCTTTCCCCCAGGCCCGGTGGGTCCACCTTCCTGTCCCCACTTCAGGCACAGGTCAGGTCAGGTCAGGAGCAGAGGCGTCCCGCTCTGCCTTCCCAGCGCTCCTGCTAGCCGTGCTCGCCGCTCACACTCCCTCTTCCTTCCTCAGAGGCCTAGAGGAGCTGCCACAAGGGAAGCTGGGAGAGTTCCACGTTGTTGCCATAAACCCGGGAGCCCGGCTTGCCGAGCGGGCGGGCCTGGCAGGGCCACCTCGGGGAGGTGCGCTTGTGCGCATTCACCACAGAGCACCAGTGTCTGCTGACGGCCAGAGCAGGCGGATGGCCCGGGGCGTCAGGACACTCAGCCTCCTGTCGGACTTGTCCAGCCAGAGTCTAAACCACAGGATTAGAATTAGCAGAAAGTAGTCGGTGGCTCTCGTGTAGAAAACTGATAAAATACAGGACGTCTATAGAAAGAGCAATCACCTATGAGTCCACTGTCTAGGTGTTAAATCTGTTGGACTTTCCTTCTATTCTTTCTGCGTGCGTGTATGCCTGTGTGCGTGTGTACATGTCTGTGTGCATGTGTATACATGTGTGCATGTGCGTGTATGCGTGTGTGGGTGTATGTGTGATTTATTTTCTGTAGTGTTGTGGTCACATGGCAGATATTAGGGACAGTAGCTGGGGCCTCATTTGATAACCAGCCTCAGCCTCTAATCCAGCTCATTCCACCCGACCTGGCCTGGTGACAATGACACAGTCAGGCTCTGGCCTCTTCCTGGACGTGTGGCCTCACCGGATCACACTTCACTCATTCGGCGAATACTTCATGTGCTCCCGCCACACGCATACAGGCGCTGGCCCAGCAGCAATGGGAAAGCACAGGACCTGGTCCCCCCCGGGGGGCGGGGTGCTGTGTGTCAGGGAGTGAGGAGAGAGCCCATCTAACTGGGTATCAGGGAGAAAATGAACTCAGAGAGACTCACTGACCGACCTTTGTTTCGATGTACTTAGATTCATTTGGTAGAATACAAGGGGGATGGATGCTTTTGCTGGCATGCTAAAAGTATACTCATATGTCTTGAATTCTTGAAGAAAACCAACTTTGTCCACACCTACCTTTCCTTTTAGCCTGTCCTTCCCTTCGCAAGTCTCTTCAGCTCCCTGCACAGCACACCTGTGTCCGTCCGCACACGGCTTCCCACAGTTCAGTCTGCAGCGGATTTGCCCACGACTTGCACACGGGCAGGAAGTGGATAGCTAATGACAACAGCAGCTGATGTTTACTTGGCCCTTACCAAGTGCCAAGGGTCATAGCAAATGCTCTACAGTTCAATCTCCAACAACAGTCTCCTTTCACAAAGCGGGGAGCTGTGGGCACACACCCTCTGTGGCCGCCCGCACGGTGTGCTGGGCCAGCGTGGCTCCTGGTGGGGCGAGGGAGGTGCTGCCGGCCTCCAGTGGAGGCAGTTAAACTACCACCGTGCCCGGGACTCACCCAGCCCGAAGCTCAGTAGTGCCGCGTCAGTGAGGGGTGCTGATGGGGAGGGAACGGTGTGTAGGAAAGTTGGGGGTCGTACCCCTTCATAGGAGATGGTATGTGACGAGGTGTGTGAGGACTGGGAATCAGGAAGCCCGTGTTCCGATGCCCCATCGTTACGTGTTGGCCCTGGACCCTGACCAAGCCCTGTCCTGCAGAGACTCCATTCCTGTCTCTGAAATGGGGACTGGAAGTGCCCTGACATCACAGAGACGTGTGGGGCTCCTTGTGCACATGATGCTGCTCTGAGAGTCAGGGCCAAGTACACCTCAGCTGTTGGCATGCCTTTGTCCGGGAGAACTGTCCCTCTCCACCTGGGAGGGGCGAGGGCCAGGTGTAATGAAGGACGGGAAGGCAGGAAGTTTGTGTACATTTTGAATTGTAAGAGTTCGCCATGTAATATAATAGCATCACTACTTTTTCTCCTTCCTCTGCTGTAGCTCACAATTATATTCAAACTAGAGCCCCAGTGCACAAAACCCATACACTGGGGGTCCCTCAGCCCAGCCTGCACCCTCTCGCAGTCACACTGCTGCACTTGCCAGCTTCTGGCTGAGCAGCGCTCCCTGCAGGAGCACACTGACCACCAGGGGGCAGCTCCTGCACCCTCTCCAATCTGGGACCCCTTGAGGTATGTTTAACTGCCTGTTTAGATTGGGATTGGGTCTAAACCGGCAGTCGGACATCCCTATCACAATCCAGGACTGCTGGCTCCCAACTGCTCACCTGTCTGCCTTCCTGATTGCCCCTAAACGCTTCTGCCTGCCAGCCTGATCACCCCTAACCACTTCCATGCCAGCCTGATTGATGTTTAACTGCTCCCCTGCCAGTCTTTTTAGCCCCCAACTTCCCTCCTCTGCCGGCCTGGTCACCCTTAACTGCCCCCCTCCCCCCCATCTGCAGGGTTGATTGTCTCCCTTGCAGACCTGGTCCCGCTCAACTGCCTTCCCTTGCAAGCCTAGTCCCTCCCAACTGCACTCCCCTGCTGGCCATCTTGTGTCCACATGGGGGCAGGATCTTTGACCACCTGGGGGCAGCCATGTTGTGTGTTGATGGTCAATCTGCATATTACTCTTTTATTAGATAGGATAGAGGCCTGGTGCATGGGTGGGGGCCAGCTGGTTTGCCCTGAAAGGTGTCCCGGATCAGGGTGGGGATTCCTTTGGGGCATGTGGCGGCATGAGCGAGGGGCCTGTGGAGGTTTGCAGGCCAGCCATGCCCTCTGGTCACCCAAGCAGAGGCCCTGGTATCTGGAATTTATTTCTCTTCTACAATTGAAACTTTGTAGCCTGGAGCAGAGCCAAGCCTTCTGCTTGCTCCTTGGCTGCTGCCATTTCTGTTTGGATTTGTTTAGCTTCTATATTTGAAACTTTGTAGCCTGGAGTGGAGGCCTAGGCCAGCCAGGGCTGCAGAAGCTTGGCTTCTTCCATTGCTGGGAAACCCAAGCCTCCTTCCTGCTCTCTGTGGCTGCAGCCATCTTGTTTGGGATTAATTTGCATACACACTCTGGCTGGTGGGCGTGGCTTGTGGATGTAGCAGAGATGTGGTTAATTTGCATATTACTCTTTTATTAGGTAGGATTATTATCTAGGATACCAATGCCTTTCCACCCCAGATACTTAGAAGATCCGCGTATCACCTGGCGGGGAGTAGAGGCCAGTTGCCTGCTCTCAGAGGATGTGGGAACTGTGCCATCTCTCCCCCTCCCCCACCCCAGCTCTGAGCTGCGTGCATTGTGCACATGGTGGCTGAGCACATACACTTTCAGTCCAGGCTCCTCTGGCTCAACTCCGTGCCCTGGAGCCGTGGCTGGCTCCCATGAGCTGCGGCCTGGGGCTGGACAGCCCTGGATGTCTGCCAGCCTTGCTCCCCATGGCTGGGCTCCGCTTCTGTAGTTGAGCAGCAGCCAGAGCCTCTGACCCTGGGGCACCCAGTCACACGCCAGCGCGGGGCCAGCCCCACACGTCCACACCCAGGCGTGACGCACGCATTGGTGTTTCTTTATAAAGTGTTTTCCTACAAATTCTGCTACGAGAAGCAGAGCCCTGAGACAGTGAGCGCTGGTGCTGTAATAACAGACAGACCGGGGAGACCCAGGCCCTCTTTTAGGAAAAGATCCCGTACATTCCTACCACGGAGTACTGCACAAACCCCACCCGGCAGGCACCCTCTGCTGCCCGGTGAACGTGCTGTGCTCTCAGGTGCTGGAAGGCTGGCCCGGGGACGCCCTGGCTGCAGGGCCTTTCCCGGAGCACTTACAGACTGGGACGTGCTGATGCTATCGGCGGCTCTGACAGAGCGTCCCATGCGGGTGAGCAGTGCACTGCCTCACGGAGCCCGTGGTGGGGGGAAGAAGGCACCGTCCCGGCCTCGCTGGCTCACCTGGAATGACACAAGCACGCTCTCAGGAGCGTTTAAAGCAACAGCATGAGTTTTTCCTGACGTGCGAGTGCAGGTTGTGAGAGAGGAGAAGTGTCGGTCGGAAGGCAGTTTCCGAGGAGCCCGGTGGGGAGATCACGGCAGGGCCTCTGACATGGGGTAGGGGGGGTGGGGCACTTGGCCCCGGAGGTCGCGTGCTGGTGGCTGAGACGAGGGATCGCCCTTGAGGCTGTGAAGTGAGTCTGTGACCAGAGAGGGAGGTGGTCTGCCCTGTGGTTCTGGGGTCCTTGTGGGGGAGGAGTGGATCCACGGGAAGCATCAGAGAATGGCAGGAAGGGGAGCCCAGGTGGGCAGGGGAGCAGCGGTAGGAAAGGCAGGTGGGCCCAGGACCCCAGGTGCCTTTGAGGGCAGGGAGGAGGAAGAGGATGGAAAGGGTCTGCGCCTGAGGGAGGACGTCCTTCGGAGAGCCATCTTCCCCCACCCCCTCCGCGCAGCAGCCTTACCTACGCACAGTATGGAAACAGCTCCACAGTGAGAATTCGCCTCATGTCTGTGTGCTGACAGTCAGAGTTGGTGCTGAAACAACAAACAAACCCAGCAGCCTCCGGTCCCCATGTGGGAAAAGACTCACATTCCTCCAGTGGAGGCCTGCACAGCCCAGACTCCTCTCCTGGTGGCTCTCCATGCCCCAGTGAGCCCTGACTGTCTCAGCGTTTGTTTGTTGTTTGTTTTGTTTGTTTGCTTTTTAACTTTGTATTGAAGAGTGATACACAGGCAGAGAAGCGCACAGACCCTGTGTGTGCATCTGAGTGGATTTCCACACACTGAACACCACCCAGAAGACAATGAGGCAGTAGCCAGAGGCCCCTCCCAGCCCCCCTCGGGCAGCTCTGGAACTCATTTCCGGGCCTCGGACCCCTCCATCCACGGGCGCTCTTGCAGGAGAGCGTGTGCGGTGCCCTGCAGAGATGTGCTGATGGGAATGAACTTCCTCTCTGTGGTCTCGGCGCGCACCGCAGGCCTGGGCCTGGGGCGCTCACCAGGCACAGCCGGTTCTCGTTCCCCGCAGTAGTTCCTCTCTGTGACGTGTGAATGAGCAGCTGCTGAGCCATTGCCCCGGGGAGAGGTTCCCGGAGCCTCTGACCACACTTCCACCCGCTAGTCAGCCGGTGACCGTGCTGCTGTGCACGTGTCTGCAGGTGCCCCAGGGGGTCATGAGTATTGATCAGGCGTTTCAGTGTTAGCAGTAGGAACATTCTCAGAGGTGGGATTCACAAGCAGTGAGGACGGCTGTGTTTGTTGACTCCGTAAAGGAAAGAATGGTGCTCCGGTTAATCTGAGGTGGAACTGGGACACAGCCGTGCGTGTGCTTAGGAGCAGGAGCTCGCTCTGGGAAAAGCCCTCGCTGAGCATGGAGGTGAGGTAGGTGCGCGGGAGCGCGGCAGCTGCCAGCGGTGAGCACACAGCCGGGCCGGGACAGGGCGAGGGGCAGCTGCAGACGGCCAGCGTGTATCGATCAGGAGCTGTCTGTGTAAGCAGAGACTGACAACAGATCAATACGTGCTTTAAAAAACACAACTTTCAAACGGAAGTCAGACTAAACGCTCGGCACGGGTGGGCCTCCCCCCACACCCCAGCAGTCGCTTTAGTGCCGCTGTGCACGCGTTGCTCTCGGTGTGAGCGGTGGGCCTTGCGCACAGCCGCAGCCGTGGCCCGCCGTGGCTTCGCCTCGCCCTCAGGCCTCCTCCAGCGCCTTCCCAGGAGCACTGTGTGTGGCCTGTTTCATAGAACTCTCCCTAGTGAGTGCCAGGCTCTCTTTTTGGCTCAAAGAGGATAATCCGGTTGCACGGCATAGGCCCTCGCCAAGGCATGTCCTGTGCCCTCGCGGTAAGGGTGGCATGTCCAATGCCTCACTCTGCCCTGCACGGGGGCTGAGAGGCAGCCAGAGCCCCGCGATGCTGGGCTGCCTTCGTGTTTCTCAGCTGCCATTCTGCCTGTCAGTTAAAACCGGGATGAAAATTTTCTCTCCGGGTACACTTTGTCTTGACCGAATTACTCAGAATGTTTTGTTGACTGAGGTAACGTGCTAGGAGCTGCTGAGAGGACAGCACAGCCTGACACCCTGGACCGCACGGGAGCAGAGGGTACAACCAGCGACTTCACTGAGAGTGAAGAAGGTACTGGAGAAGTGAATTAAGCCTTTAAAAAGAAGTCCAGGAGAACCAAGATGGCAGTGTAGGTAAATGCCTGAACTCACTGCCTCCCACCGACACATCAAAATTACAACTAAAACACAGAGCAACCATCATTCAGAACCGCCTCAAATCTGGCCGAGTGAAGTCCTACAACTACAGAAGTAAAGAACACAGCACACTGAGACTGGTAGGAGAGGTGGCGGCATGGAACAGGCTGGTCCGACACCCACGTGTGGCATTCTTTTAATCAGGAGGGATATCTCCATGGCCTTCTGTGAGAAACGGGGTCTCAGCTGCACACCAGCCCCCAAGCCCAGGGTTTCAGAGCTGAGAATAGAAGTCCCCATTACTTGGAGCTGTAAAAACCAGCGGGGATTGATGCTGAGTGACACAGAGGCTGCTGGGGTCCCAGGTCTTCCTCTTAAAGGGCCTGCACACAAATTTACACTGTCCCACTTCCTCTGAGCTCCAGTACCTGGTGTCAGCTTTTAGGAGAAATCCAGGGACATACAGGGAGAAAATAGACTGTCTAGCACCAAGGCAGGAACTCAGGGGAAACTTTCTCCCAAACAAGGCTGCTCACATGGGCCATTATTCCTGTGCTGGGCCCTCCCCTGATGTAGAGATGACTGGCAGCCATATCTGAGGTTCCATCAACATGGCCCACACTGTTCGCTCTGCCCCGGTGATTCCCTAAGACCCCACACCATCCAATTTGCAGCCCCACCTAAACTGCTTGCAGTTGGTTTCCCACATGAATGGCTTGTCCTGGCTAAGACTTCAGACTTTGCTCAAATATCTCAAACAAGCACCCCTCCATGCCTATCAATAAGAGGCTCAAGACACAGCACTAGAACCAGCCTTCCTTGCTTCACAGCTGGGCCTTGTCCGGGCATTTCCTAGCCCAATACAAGTAGCAGCCATCTGTAGAAATCTCTAACTTCTGCCAGGTGCTCCCAGGAAGTGGCTGACTTTGCACCTCCTAGGAGGCCCCCCGTGCACCTGGTGGACAGCTTCAGACCATAACAGATTACAATTCTACACATCCACAAGCAATACACTCAAGGAGCTGACTCAGTGAGCACCAAAGCCCCACTGTAACAAGTCCTGTTCCATAGGGGTCTCCTGCACAGAAGCTCTTCCATTGTATACACAGCTGGTTCTCATAGCCCATCGGCCTGGAGTTCAGTTCCTCCCAGTGATGCCAACAGCAATCAAGGCTTAACTACAACAAGACTGTGCACTCAGCCCACACGGGTGTACCTAGAGTGCACAGCTCAGGTGACAGGGGACACTGAGCCACTGAGCCCAACAGGACACCTACTACACAAGGCCACTTTACCAACTCCAGGAGACATAGAAGCTCTACCTAATACATAGAAGCAAACAAGGGAAGCAGCCAAACTGTGGAGACAAAGAAACATGTTACAAATGAAAGAAATGGAAGTAGACAAACTAGTAGATACAGAGTTCAAACCAATGGTTATAAGGTTGCTCAAGGATCTTGATGAGAACTTCAGGAGACTTAGTGAGATTTTTACAGATCTTAGAGAGAATTTCAAAGACATGAAAAAGGACGAGTCAAAACTTATGCATACACGATAACAAATAAAGAATAATTTATAGGGTTTCAACAGTAGAGGAGAGAATTCTAATAATCAAATAAAAAATTTGAATATGAGGAAGTAAAAAAACACACTCAATTAGAAGAGCAAAAAGAAAAAAGAATCAAAAAATATGAAGCTAGTGTAAGGAGCCTCTGGGACAACTTCAAGTACACCAGCATTCACATTATGGGGTTGCCAGGAGATGAGAGAGGACAAGATATTGAAACCTATTTGAAGAAAAAATGACAGAAAACTTCCCCCACCTAATGAAAGAAATAGACTTACAAGTCCAGGAAGCACAGAAAGTCCCAAATAAGAGGAACCCAAAGAAGCCCACACTAAGACACATCATAATTAAAAGGCCAAGGGTTAAAGACAAAGAGAGAATCTTAAAAGCAGCATGAGAAAAATAGTTCATTACCCACAAGGGGACACCCATATTTTTGTCAGCTGATTTCTCAACAAAAACTTTGCAAGCCAGACGGGAATGACAAGAAATACTCAAAGTGATGAATAGTAAGAACCTATAACCAAGATTATTCTACCAGCAAAGCTATCATTTAGAATTGACGGTCAGATAAAGAACTTCACAGACAAGAAAAAACTAAAGTTCATCACCACCAAACCAGTATTATATGAAATGTTGAAGTGTATTCTTGAAGAAGAGGAAGAGGAAGAGGAAGAGGAAGAGGAAGAGGAAGAAGAAGAAGAAGAAGAAGAAGAAGAAGAAGAAGAAGAAGAAGAAGAAAGAGGAGGAGGAGGAGGAGGAGGAGGAAGAAGGAAAGGAAGAGGAAGGAAGAAGAAGAAGAAGAAGAAGAAGAAGAAGAAGAAGAAGAAGAAAGAAGAGGAAGGAAGAAGAAGGAGAGGAAGGAAGAAGAAGGAGAGGAAGGAAGGAGAAGAAGAAGAAGGAGAAGAAGAAGAAGAAGAAGAAGAAGAAGAAGAAGAAGAAGAAGAAGAAGAAGAAGAAGAAGAAGAAGAAAGAAGAAGAAGAAGAAGAAGAGATAAAAAATATGAACACTAAAATGGCAATTAATACATATCTTTCAACAATTGAGTCTAAAAACAATAATTAAGAAATCTAATAAATAAAATAGAATCAGAGGTTTGGAAACATGGAACAGACTGACCAATCTCAGAGGGAAGGAGGTGCAGGGGCAGGAAGAGATTAACCAAAGATCTTATATGCACACTAGAGGCCAATGCACATTGTTCAAGGGGCTCGGTCCTCCCGGCCACAGCAGCTTGCCTTGGCCCTCGCAGCCTTGGCTTCATCCAGGTCAGTCGTCTGTCTGATCTAATTAGCATATTACACTTTTATTATAGACTTGAGGCCCGTTGCACAAAGATTCATGAAATAGGCCTCCCTTCTCCTGACTACCAGCACTGGTTTTCATTCTGGTAAACAGGACCCAGGCCTTTGCTTCAGCCGCAGCAGAGAAGCCAAGCCTTGAGGCTAGGCTTCTCCGCTATGGCTGTAGCAAGGCTTGGTTTCTCCACTCTGGCCACAGCGGAGAAGCCAAGCCTCTTCAGTCTTCAGTCATCAGACTTCAGTCTTTAGTCTTCAGTCTGCATATGCAAATTAACCCACCATCTTTGTTGGGTTAATTTGCATATCCACTCATGACTGGCTGGTGGCTATCACGAAGGTATGGTCAATTTGCATATTTATCTAGAGGCCCGGTGCACAGGATTCGGGCACTGGTGGGGGAGCATGGCCTGCCGCTCATCCTGGTCAGCCAAGTGGTGCTCCCACTGTGGGAGTGCACTGACCACCAGGAGCAGCTCCTGCATTGAGGGTCTGCACCCTGGTGGTCAGTGCACATCACAGTCATTCTGGTTGTTCCACCGTTCGGTCCCTGGACTTTTATTATATAAGCTATACATTACCTGTGGACACAGACAATAGGGTGGTGAAGGCCTGGGGTGGTGTGGGGCGGGAACCAGGTGGAGGTGGCAATGGGGAGAAAAGAGGGGGACATCTGTAATACTACCTTCTATATATATAAAATCCTACTATGCAAATAGACCAAATAGTAAAACAACCGAACAACCAGGTGCTATGCTGTGTGCTGACCACCAGGTAGTGCATGCAGAACATGCCAGGTGTTGGCTGTGGCGGAATGGTGGAGCAGGTGAGCGGGGGCATCAGACCAAGGTGGGCGCCGGTCGCTGTCATCAGGGGAACCACTGGTGGTAACTGAAAATTCTTTGCTCTCACACGCCACAGTCCTGCCAGGCACTCACACCTGCTGCTGGTGCTGGCCCCACTGGCACCAGCTACTGGTGCCCAGCGCCGGTCCCAACGCTCAGAGCCATCAGCAGGTACGAGCAGTGGCTGCTGACCCCAATCACCCCTGAGGGCTTCTCCACTTCCCCCTGCTCCTGAGGGGCGATTGGGGCAGTCAGCAACAGGACGAGGTATGTAGTCTGTGCCATGTGTTTGTTAAATGAGTTCCAATGACCAGAAGCATGTACCAGTGGGGTAGACAGTCAGCTAGCAGACATGTCTAGTACCAACCCCTGGGGCCAAGGTCTCAGGGAGTTACAGAGAATTGGGAGAGGGACCAGAGCAGGCTGCAGGGAGGAGGTGACACCTGGGCATGGCCTTGTTGGACAAGAAGAGGTGATTCTGGAATGGCATCCAATCCCTCGTCACCTTCCTGCTCTGTGACACAGTCTCCCTCCTCAGTCCCCCTCAGATGTTCTTCTCACACAGCCTCAAGTGTGACCCTGGGTTGGCCCCTGGAGGCCCCCATGTGGACAGGGAGAGGCCAGAGGCCCTTTTCAGTTCCCCTCCAGCCCTGCACCTCCTCCCGGGCGGCCTGCCTGCCCCCTGCTCGCCCAGAAGCTCTGCTCTCCTCCTCCAGGCCCCAGCCCCAGGCAGCACCCTCAGGCCCTGTCCACACAGCACTGTATGAATTGTAGTGTTTTCCAGTTTCCACCATGGTTACTTGTTGGTAGTCTCCCACACTAGACTTGAGTTTTGTAAGGAAGGGAGGGCAAGAAGAGGGGGAGGGGAAACGCAGCTGTGCCTTAGAGGAGGAACTAGGGCTGGATGGGAGGTAACGGGGCCAATGAGTGTTGAAATCAGGAATGGAACAGAAGTAGCAATGAAGGCTGGTGTGGGAACCAGGAAGAGCCTGCAGGTCCCGGAGTGGGTCTGGCAGGGCCTAGAGCAGCCGCACAAGGAGGAAGGGCACCGAGAGCGGCGATGAGGTCAGGCCGGGGCTCAGGGTGAGCAGGTGGGGGTGGGAGAGACACCCATCCTTCTGGTGCAGCAAGGGGCAGGTGGCAGCACTGCGGCTGGCTCAGGGATTGGCTGGAGGGACTCAGGCAGAGGCCACAGGTGGAGGGTGGGTTGAACTGAGAGCTGGGGCTTCACGGGGCCGCGAACCTCAGTGGAGATGGTTCTTCTTTGAGCTTGGGAGACCCAAGCTTTATGCAAAGCAGCAGGGAGGATGGCTGTGGCCAGAAGAGGTGAAGTTGCAGGAAGAGACCAGGGATGAGACAGCAGACGGACAGGGCTCCTGGGGGATAGGGCTCCCGGGGGGATGGGGTAGTGAAGGCCTCGGGGGCAGCCAGGAGCAGCGCAGGGGCGGTCCCCAGGGGCCTGGCCAGAGGGGCCCCTCTCGGCTGGCCGGAGACGGGTGCTCAGGGGCTCCTGTCCCTCATCCCTCCTGGTGACCAGGCAACCAAGGGGGGAAAGGACTCCAGGTTGAACTGGAGGCAGAGACAAGAACAAATAGAGTGGCACCCAAACACAGCAGAGCACAGAGAACAATGACGCCACTGCCCTGGGGCATCGCGATGCCGCTGCCTCGCCTGCTGACCAGGCTCGCTGGGAGGGACCCCGGAGGCCAGGATGGGCATGTGGACACCAGGTCGGCTTGGCTCCGAGTGCTGGAGGCAAAGGTTCAGGGGGCAGCTGCGGCCACGTTTGGGTCTCAGGTACTTCAGAGAGAAAGTACTTTTGAACCTCTGAGAAGCCGCTTATTTCATCAGTATGCTTCCTTGAAAAAAAATAAATAAGATTGCTTTCCATTTCTTTTAATGAAGGTAATAACTTCCCGTTGTAGAAAATACGACAATACAGGAGAGTTAAAAAGGAGGAGGAGAATGACCCACAGCCTTACCACCCAAAGATCACTGTGAATGTGGGAGAAAATTCAGCAAAACGTGAAGGTCTTACAGGCACTGCCTCTCCGCTCTCCGGAACACGGAGGGACACAGCTGCGGCTGTTTGGGGTGTCGTTCTTTACAAATGGAAGGGCATGCTTACAACTTTTAAAAGGAAAAACAGAAGAATGTGTCTACAATTCCCAAGCCAATCAGGAAGTGTGTAAAGTGACGGTCTTATGTTACAGAAATCTTATCTGCTTGTGTACTTTTATGTCATTCCAGAAAATACCCCTTGTGAGGAAGTTGGCTCTAAAATGTGTGTATAGGAGCGGCTGCATTTAAGTGTTTGTGGCTCAGACCAGAGAAGCACAATCTCCTTGGCGCACCCTTAAATGAGGAAGCAGAGTTCCCTAAAGAAAAGGAATAGTCCCCCCAGAGAGGCTCCCCGACGCCATTCCCCTCCCACCCCCTGCGCCCCTCGCCCCCGGGGTCCTCGGTGTGGGGGCCATGACAGTGAGACTGCGGGGGGACCAGGCGTGTTTTGGCAACCTTGTGTTTCCACCCACAGAGAAGGGCCTGCCTCCCGCAGCCCCGGGGCCTGGAGCCGAGGGCCAGTCTGGGCCGCCCTGGATCACCATCACCCCACAGAAGCGGCGAGGGGCCCCGGAGCAGCCGCCCAACCAGGAGGACAAGCCTGGGGCCCAGACCCTGGAGCCCGAGATAGGAAAGCCAGCCAAGGCGCCCGAGAGGGCCCAGGTGGGTGCCGAGAGCAATGCCTTCCTGAGCCTGTGGGTGTGGGGGAGAGACGGGCCGAGGCCCCGCGGGAACCACGCTTCCTGCCTAGTGGTGCAGAGCCCGTGGCCAGGCTGCAGGCCGAGGCCCCTCGGGAACCACGCTTCCTGCCTGGTGGTACAGAGCCCGTGGCCAGGCTGCGGGCTGCCAGCTGCCCTTGCTGTGCAGGGCTGTCAGGGAGGCGGAGGAGCAGGCGGATCACTCGGGCGGGAGAGACAGCTCTGCTCCTGCCTCCTAGGCAACGAGCATCTGGAGAAGTGGAGCAGGTTAAAATAGCTCCTCAGTCAGACGGGGGACCAGGTCAGAGCTGCCTCTCGGCTCGGGTGGACCAGCCCCGCCTCTGCTGCTGCCCGGTGCCTGCGGTGAGGCCAGGGCAGGCCAGGGTCCCCTCCTCCCAGCCAGGGCTGCGGCTGCCCCAGGGCCCATCCGCAGTCTGGACTCAAAACAGCTTTTTCATCCCCAACAGCTGTGCTTGGAAGCAGGCTGAGAATCATGACATTCGCATCCCCCCAAAGTAGCCACCAGGGTGAAGCCATGGCTTGTTTCAGCCCGCTCCCCTTCATCTTAACCCAAATCTCCTCACCCCCACGCCTGCGTGCAGACAGCATTTATAAACAAGTGTGAACCAGCGATCTGGTTTGGGGCTCTGTGAGCAGACCAAGTGTCATAAAAACTACTTGCAAACACCATTCATTTACACTTTCCAATGGGATCCCTGCGGTCCGTGTCCGGGCTGAGGCCGTGGTGGGGACAGGGCAGAACCCAGGACGCCTGGGTGTGTCCCGGGCATCCGAGCTCCTGTGCTGAAGGCTGGGCCAGTGAGAGCACAAAGCAGAGCCCGGGACAGCGCCAGCCGCACGCTTCCTGTTACAGACCGCGTGGCTCCACTGAGCTCGGGTGACGGCAGAGTGTCCTCCTTGTGTCCCCACAGGGGCCCGTGAGGCAAGCCGACTTCATCCGCAGCAAGTCCTTCCTGATCACCCCGGCGAAGCCAGCGGACCGCCGGCAGGGGAGCAAGCTCTGCCTCCAGGAGGGACTGCAAAGAGGGATCTCCTTGTCCCACCAGAACTTGGGTAAGAAACCTGCCAACAGCCCCAAACACTCGGAAATCCCCTCCTGGGGTGGGCCCACGGGCTTTGTTTTTCTGTTTTGTTTTGTTTGTTTTTTCTGAATTACTTGACACACTGATTTGTTAAAATAGCTTTTATTGAGATATTGCGATAACACTCACCTGTTTTAGGTACGGTCAGTGAGTGCTAACGGACAGTGAGCATATGTTTCCTGAGTTGTCCAACCATCGCAGTCCAGTCTTGGAGCCTCACCCTAGAAAGCAGCTTTGGGCCCACCTCACCGTTCCCGCCCACTCCAGGCAACCACCAATCACAACTACTTTCAGTCTCTGCTGACCGACTGTCCCTGCCTTTCTTAGTCATGTCCTATTCCTGGAATCGCAAAACACGTGTTCTTGGGTGTCTGGCTTCCTTCGCAGAGCATTCATCTCTGACATTCCATGCATTAGCACCTTTTAAATTTTTTTTTTTTTAATATATGTTATTGATTTTTTACAAAGAGGAAGGGAGATGGATGGAGAGTTAGAAACATCGATGAGAGAGGAACATTGATCAGCTGCCTCCTGCACACCCCCTACTGGGGACGTGCCCGCAACCAAGGTACATGCCCTTGACCGGAATCGAACCTGGGACCTTCCATTCCGCAGGCCGACGCTCTATCCACTGAGCCAAACTGGTTTGGGCTTAAATTTCTTTTTAATTATGTAAAATACACATAACAAAACTTAACCACCTAACCCATTTTTAAGTGTGCAGGTCAGTCGTGTTAAGACTATTCACACTTGTAATATTCTTAGTCCCGCAGGCTGCAGTTTTCCTCTGGAAGCTTTTCTCTCACGGCATGGGAGCCTCCTGGCAGTCTGTTTGTCACGGCAGGTTTTCTGTGCCTAGACCTTCTCTACATTTTTTGCACATTAAGGATTTCACATCTGAGATCACAGTTAGACCTCGATGCGTATTTTAAAGAAATGCAGAGGCGTGAGTGAAAATTCAAACGCGTTGCTCGTGTGTGTGTCTGTGTTGTCTTCACCCCAGCAGCCCAGTCGGCAGCGATGGCGGAAAGGGAGCTGCACCAGCTGAAGAGAGCCAGCTATGCCAGTGCCGAGCAGCCGTCCTGGATGGAGCTCGCCAGAAAGAAGTCTCAGGCGTGGAATGACATGCCCCAGATCATAAAATAGACTGACAGCGTGTGACAAAAATGCCCACCACCCTGACTGACTGGTCACGTTCGTGAAAGAACTGCCACTGAAGGCAAAGACGCTGAACCGTAGGAGTGATTTTTATCATCCGGCTATGGGAGGGCGGGCCTGGGGAGGAGGGAGCCAGGCCAACAGGGAGGACAGACACACAGCCACGGGCCTGGCCAGCAGGGCCCACAAACAAGAACACCATTGAGAAGGTGTTCGAGGAGCAAGGCCCGGTGCCCGGAGGTCTGAATGCCAGTCTTTCAGGATCGCCTTCATCAAAGGAGCTCCAACATGGAAGAAGCCGTGAAACACGGATGCAAAACAGGGGCCCGGAGAGCGTGTGTCTGTGCCTCCCCCCGAGATCGGCTGTGCCTGTGGCCGCGGCCCCGCCTGCGGGCCCTGCCTGCTCCTCTCCCTCCCTCGTGGGCGTGGTATTTGTGGTACGTAAGGATGCCGCTTCCAAGAACAGGGATAAAGCAGCCAGTTTTCCTGAAGACAGGCGCTCTGTGACCGGGCGGGAAGAGCACCGCAGGGCGCATCAGCTCGCAGACCGTTTCCAACAATAATTTTTAAAATTTTCCACTAGGCATCTGTGTCCTTAGCCGTTGCACAGCATATTCATTGCCTGTTCAATAAAAGCTTTCAAACATACTCCTGTCAGATGTTGTTTCTGCTCACATTGAGAGAATGTCCTCAGCCCTGAGTGAAAGGAAGTACAGTGCTTCATTTAACGCAGATCTCATTGTAAATCTCCGTTGGGTTGATTTTGGAGTTTGGGTTTTTCTTAGACTTTTTTCTCCCAATAAAATGTTGGTGTTTATTTTGGAAACCAGACGTTAACATAGGTGTTTTTCCTCTTCTCATCTATTTGTACAACATATAAGACTATGAGATTTCCCAAAATGTTACAATTCTTTACCTAACTTGCATATTTCTATTAAAAACCAGGTTTTCAATTATTAGCCAGGATGGTTCATGAATACAGAATGTGGAAAAGCCAGCAGAGAAAGAGCATATATTTTGGGAATCTCAGAATCATGTCTCAGTTACATAATACCTCTATTTTTAAAAACATTTCCAACTTGTTCTTTTGAACAGGCGAATCTCCATGGGAATATGTATATAGCTGTGAACACTGAGCCATTAGAGTTCCTAAGACCTCATACACTGAGTTTTGATACTTTGATTGCATTTTTTTCTTTATGCATAATTGTTTTTTTAACTGTTAGAACTACACAGTTGAATCAGGTCTGCCTTTATTGTTAAAAGTCCTGAGATAGTTTTTCCCCCAACCACGTTGATGTGGTAATTGCACTGTCTTAGCCTCAGTGCGGAATGGCAGGGTGAATGCTCTGAACAAGAACTCCAGCCGTGCAGGCTCGCTCTAAAAGCTGAGGCATGAATAGATTTAACTAGAAAAAAATTCCCGTTGGCTATTATTACCCCACACCGTCTTCCTCCCTAAGACTGCGGGGACTGTCTCCAGCTCGAGCGAGGCTGCCTCACCCACTCCGAGGACATGGTACTTATCTCCTTCACTGCAGAGAAATCGTTGAGAAGAAAAACACTTGAGCTAATAGGGATGCCCCTGCGATTTTAAGAAAAATGCACTCCGTGGGATAGGCCCTAGATCTGCATCGGCTTTCAGTGGAAGACCGAGGAGAAAAACGGGAAAGGCCGTAATCTTTGTACTGAACCCTAAGAGAGACAACGGGGACATAGTCTAGGGCAGCCTGCAGTGGACAGTCCTCCCTTCGAAAAGCGGAGCCTCGTTTGCCTTCCCTGGTTGTGAGCAGACTCGGCGCTCATGCGTAACGGCGGCAGGTGGCGGAGGGGCCGTGTGACTTCGGGCGTGAGGCGATGAAGCTGCTGCCTCGGCCTGCGCTCCTCGGGGCTGTCCTCAGGGAGCAGTCCGTCGCCAGGGCGGGAGGAAGCTTCGCAGCCTGTGCAGAGGCCCAGGTGGAGGAACCGAGAGCCTGCTCTGGCCTAAGCTGTGCTCCCACCCCCAATGCGAATTGTATGTTGGCCTAGTGCAGTGTTCCAGAATGTGGCTGCATTTGGAGACAGGACCTTTCAAGAGGAAATTAAGTTAAATAGATCCTTAGGATGGACCCTAATCCAATATGACTGGAGTTCTTACGAGAAGGAATTTGGCACAGATACACACAAAGGGAAGATACGAGGAAAATGCAGCCATGTACTAGCCAAGGACAGAGGCCTCAAGAAATCAATCCCGTCAGTATCTTGATCTCAGACTTTCCGCCTCCAGAACTGAGACAACACATCTCTGTTGTTTAAGCCCCACCTGTGGCACTTTGTTATGGCAGTGGGAGCACACTAATACATTCCTGCCAGTCACCAGCACCGGCTTGCCAGCCATGGGAACGAGCCCCTTAGAATTGGCTCCTTCAGCCCCAGGCAAGCCTTCAGATGAGTGCAGCCCGCCCAGCTGACACACTGACTATGACCTCATGACCGATCCCAGGCCAGACTGCCCAGCCAGGCCACTCCGAAATCCTGACCCACTGAAAATATTAGGTAACAAGTGTTTGTTGTTGCTTTAAGCCATTAAGTTTTGGAGTAATTTGTCACTTAGCAACAAGTATCTAACAGGGCAGTTTTATGTTCTTTTTCTGGGTCATAAAGTGAAAAGGCCTTACTTGTTTTCACATTAATATTTTAGTTGGGGTTAAGAGCATAACCATATGCACAGTCTGAGAGAAATGTATTTAATACCTCCCAAACTGCAATCTGTCTTAGGTTGTGGAGCAGAGATAGCTGGGGGAGGCGGGGGGAGAGAGACACCAAAGACCTGTCAACGCCTCGCCTTGTCTGGAAGCAACCCGAGACTCTGTCTCCAGCTGCACCCACTCGCGCCCAACCCGCACACCGTATACGCGGGACCCTGTGGCCGAGTTCTGGCTGATGGGCTGAGAGCAGAAGCGATGGGCATCCCATATGCACAGTTCTGTCCAGGAGGGGCCCAGGGAGGCAGCCAGGGGACCAGGAAGTGTCCTGTGGAGGACATTTCAGAGAGGGGGTGTTCGGCTCAGAGGCCATGGGGAGCGGGAGAGGTGCCTTTGGTGTCTGAAGGATGAGCAGAGAATTGACTTTCCCTGCGTAACTCCCCCGGGAACAGCCAGGACCAGAAGGGCCGCTCCCGGAGGACAGACAGGCTTCCCTGTCGGAGTTACCCAGAGTGGGCCAGACAGGATGCTGGCCCGGAGTGAGCTCCCGGAGGCTCACGGGGAGGATGGTTGGCCGGCCAGCCAGGAGCTGTGCTAGATCGGAAGGCAGGCCTTCCCCTTTCATTCTGTAATGTAATCACATTACACGGCTCTTAATGCTAATTATAACTGAGAAGTAACCAGCCAGAAAATGATCCAAATGTGCTTTTATGCGGGATGTGGCTGCTCAGAGTGCTTTGAAAGCTCCTTATTACCAGAAGGGAGACGGGCAGAAGCAGCCACTCAGCAGATGGGCCTGCCCAGCCCCCTCCGTCCCCGGCCGTGTCGGGGGAGGGGTGCGGTCCTGCTTCCCCAACCCCTGCATCTGCCGCCACTGCATCTCATGGCGGTGCTCCGAGCTCCCTCAGCGGGAACAGTGACTTATCCCCGGGCGGTGCAAGCAGCCTGCACTGAGTGGGTGTATCAGGATCAAATAGCAGGAACCCCTGAGCCAGCCACCTGCCTTTTGGAAGGCGCACAGGTGCGGGGCAGCTGCTGGCTGGTCCTGTCACTCCCTTCCTGCCGGCTCCCGGGGACTGACCGTGGGCGTGGGCTGGGGAGCCGGTGTTGTGACCCCGGATTACTAACCACAACAGCACCGGCTGGGTGTGAACCTCCCTCTCAACCCCCACACCACCCCCGAGGAGGCCCCTATAGGGTTTTCCCCCACAGGAAAAGGAATCCTGGTGTTCAATGTAGGAACAAGCAAAACCGCTCCCGGAACAGAGGAAGGGAGGGGCAGTTCACCAGAGAGTCCTTTGGACAAACATAAACTCAGTCTTTCAAAAGCTGGAGCCGTTAAACTCGGGCTCTCCGTCTCCCTTCCCGAGGGAGGCCGGGGAGAGATGCCCAGATGGTTCCTTTCCCTGTGCCCACCCCACACTGTCAGGTCCTCTGGGAGGACGGGCCTGTCCCCTGGGGGCACTGCCCAGGCTCCCCAGCCAAGCAGGACGCCTAGGGTGGCTGCCACCACCCCCTCATGGCGGGCAGCCCCCCCGCCCCCCCCCCCGAGCCCCAGCCGCACGCTGGTGGCCCCGCCCGGGAGCACTGCCCTCCCTCCGTGCTGCCGAAGCACTCAGCACAGCACGTGTTGGTGACGGCTGTCGGCGAGACGCTGCATTAACTGTGGCCAAGTTGGCATCGGCTCTCCTGGCAGCGGCTGCAGCCAGACGTCCTGGGCACCTTGGCCGTCCGGGAAGCTCCTGCCCTCCTGCTGCGGTTCTGAGCATCAACCCGGGGCGCTGGGCACAGCCGTTCCCGAAGCTCTCTTCTGCTTAGGGCCCTGTCCCCCGGGGGCTGGCCTCAGGCGCTCACAGGCCGCTGTCCCCGATTCACAAGTGGCGGTCCTGACCCCAGGACCTCAGAAGGGGACTGTTTTGAGAGGGGGCCTTTAGGGGTGACGAAGGTAAATGAGATCCCTGAGGTGGGCGGTGGTCTGGTGATGGTGCCCTCATGGGGGAGTGGGCGCAGACACACACAAGGGAAGGCCCTGTGGGGACAGTCGGAGAAGACGACTATCCCCAGGCCAGGGAGAGAGGCCGGGGGGAACCAGCTGTGCCAGACCCTGATCTTGAGCTCCTCTCCTCCAGAGTGACAAGAACGTAGGTTTCTGTTCTTCAGCCACGCAGGCCGCAGTGCTGGGTTACGGCAGCCGGAGCAAGCTGCCGGTGAGGCACAAGTCCGGGGTGGTCTCCTCAGGGCTGGGCTGCCTCTCTCATTCTGGCCTGGGAGAGGCGGCCTCTGTGCCCCCCTAACGCTGAGCCCTGTGCTGAGACACAGGAAGGTCAGCTTCTTTTCTTGAGCAAAAGCCTTGATACTTCTGGCCGGTAATTGTTTATTGAGGAAAAGGGAACAATCCCCAGTGTTTAACGCTCTCTCCGGCTTCTGGTAACTTCAGCCTCTGAACCCCTCACGGGGGTCAGGACAGGCCTCCGGCTCCGTGTGGAGAAGGCTGCAGGCTCCGCTGGCAGCTCCCCCGTCAGCCTGGCAGCCTGTCTTTCTCTGCTGCCTCGGTGCCCTCGCCAGGCTGCAGC
Source organism: Nyctalus aviator (assembly GCA_036971965.1). NCBI lineage: Eukaryota > Metazoa > Chordata > Mammalia > Chiroptera > Vespertilionidae > Nyctalus > Nyctalus aviator. The sequence continues at coordinate 5,758,434 of CM072932.1, forward strand.
GCGGTGGCATCCTGGTACACGGCAGATGCTCAGTTAACACCTGCCGAATGGATGCTTAAAGAAGGTGTTTAGATGTTTCCACACAGGAACAGTCCACAAGAAAGCACCATTCCAGTCCCATACACCTCATCCTCCTGCATCCCTGCTTGTCCCAGTCCAGCCCAGAGGTTTTCCTGGGGGGGTTTGGGGGGGGGGGGAAGGGGCGGGAATCCGGGGGGCCGGGAGGGGCAGAGGAAAAGGTGGCAGAGAAGGAAAAAGAAGCAGAAATGCCTGTGGAGTCTTTTCCCAGTTCCCCACCCCTGCTCTTCTCTGGTGTCTCAGACCGGAAGCACGGAGACCCAGCAGCATTGGCGTTGGCCGTCAGTGGCACGGAACGCGGTGATTATCCCGGGTCAGTGTTCCGCGGCACTCGGGGATGCTGCTTAAATCAGGCGTGCCGAGCCCTCTGTGTCCTTACAATCTGTGCCTCTTGTTCCGTCACTAACTGAAAGAGGGAGCTGGCCGCTCCGCCTCTGCCCGCGTCTCCTTTCGGGCCTGTGGGTTTGGCCTCGGATGCCCTGCAGCTCTGTCCTCGGGTGCCAATATGCAGAATTCCTGGGTATTTGCCCTCTTATCGGCTGCCCCCTCCAGCCCTGTTAATCTCCCTTGTTCTGGGGTTTACTTTAAGATTAACAGAGCTGCCCCACCTTCCTCTCGGTTACTGTTTGCCTGGGGTAACTTTCTCAGCCTTTCACTTTAGACCCAGTGCCCCCCCCACTCAGAGTGGGTTCACTGTAGATAGCACGGAGCTGAGGCACGCTTTCTGCTCAAGTGCGTGCGATCGTGTTCCGGTAAAACTTGATTTACAGAGACAGGCAGCCAGCCTGTGGCCATACTTTGCTGACTTCTGAGCCGTAGAACAATATGAAATGAGAAATCAAAGCCTTGCACCCCCAGAGGTAGACCACTCTCCGGAGTAACCACACTGAACAGTTTCTGTGCTGGGAGTTCCTGTACCCATCATTCTAGATACTGTGCTTGTTTGGTTTATTCATTTTACCTGGCATCTACTGAGTCCCCCCAGTGAAACAGGAAAAACTGCCTGACTCATATTACCTCCTCTCCCCACTGCTCCCCAAGACTTGTCTTTTATAAGCATCTTATTTACCGCTTTTCCTTTTGTGTACCTTATAACTTGGCTGTTTCCTTTTCCATTAGCAGGACCGTTCCTCCTGCCCCTTCGCCATGAGGTGAGGGTCTTATTATCCCGCCCACCCGGCAGTTCCCCCTTCCTAGCCGGCCGCTGCCAGTCCCACCGCTGGTTCCCAATCCCCACGTTCTGATGTTTACATTCCATTTTGTAAGTGAACTAGGCCTTGGGTGCTCTGCCAGAAGTTGTTCCCTAAAAGCTGCAAACTAAGACATGGTATTTACAGTGTTTTAATTATGTAAATATTATCACACAGAACCAAGTCACATGATTGGAAAAATAAATACAAGCCCCTGGTACTAAACGCATCTCTCCACAGAGAGCATCCTACCCATCAAAGCCACAGGGATTGTTTCCTTCTTATTCTCCACCAAATCCTCGAAATCACACTGCACTTCAGTTCACAGTCTTATCGTGGGAATCCTGTCATGAATCTTCAGGGATTCTTGCTCTCTGCCCCTTTCCGGAGGAACCTGTTCATATTGTATGGAAGTGAGCCCTCACCGCGAGCTCCGAGTCTTCTCTTGCTGCCCTTCTCTCTCCTCCCCTGGGAGCCATCCGTGGGCTACCTTCTCGTTCTTCTCTTTGAAGCTGTTGCTTTTCCTCGGGGCTCTGTGGGTTGTCCGTCTGTATTTGTCGACAAAGGCCAGGCTGGCTGATTTGGGGAGTGCGCTGTGGGCTCAGGAGCCCTTTGCTCCCAAAAGTCCCATTCCGGAATGGGAAGACCGAGTCCATGGAGGGGAAGATCATCTGATAGGCTCAGCTTTAACGTGCATAGGCAGGCCCGGCCGGTATGGCTCGGTGGCTGAGCATCGACCTATGAGCCGAAAGGTCATGGTTCAATTCCTGGTCAGGGCACATGCCCAGGTTGCTGACTTAATCCCCAGTAGCGGGCATGCAGGAGGCAACTGATCGATGATTCTCTCTCATCATTGATGTTTCTATCTCTCTCTCTCCCTTCCTCTCTGAAATCAATAAAAATATATATTTTTAAAAACAAAGTGCATAGGCAGGAAACAGGTAGCTAACCACTCCTTCCCATCCCACAAGGCCCCAAATAAGGAGGACTTTCCTCTGGGGTGGGGCACACACATTCACACTGGGACCTAACCCAGCACCCCGCCTGCCCTTACCAGGCCATTTCATGAGAGGGCAGCCATCCTGGCTTATTTAGCGGGGAGCCTATTTGGAGTTGGCACTGTGAGGTAACTGCCCACGGGGACACAGTCCTTCAGATACCTTTGTTGAACCAGCCTAAACTTGGCCTCTCTCCTCACTGGCACGTTTTGTGCCTGTGGATTCTGAGCTAGGAGCTATGGGGAAGCCAGGCAGGGTTCAGTTTCCAGGCAGCTTTTCTTCTGTATCTTCTGAGCTGCGGCTCACTTTGCTGTGCAGTCTCAGCAATGCCATCACACCCACCTCTCACCTTCCAGGATTCTCTTGCTACCTGCTCTGCTGCTGGTTTCCCTTCTGTTCTCAGCTTTCTTGTGAAATTAGTTCACTTATCCTATACAATAAAAGGCTAGTATGCAAATCAACCGAACAGTGGAACTACTGGTTGCTATGATGCGCACTGACCACCAGGGGGCAGATGCTCAACACAGGAACTTCCCCCTGGTAGTCAGGGTGCTCCCACAGGGGGAGCGCTGCTCAGCCAGAAGCCGGGCTCCATGGCAGTCAGGCATTCCCTAAGGGCTCCAAGATTGCAAAAGAGCACAGGCCCGACTGAGGATCCAACGCCCCCAACTTCACAAATTTCGTGCACCAGGCCTCTAGTAAAAGTATAAAATGGAGTAATGATGGGCAGGAGGCAAGGTAAACGTGTATGTCAGTCTTCTCTCTTATCCATTAGCTGGCAACCTAGAAAACATGAAGCCGTGTGTACATTTCCCCTCGAGTGGAAATACACGAGGTAGAATTGCCTTTGTCAAAAGTCCAAACCAAATAATTCATGCAACGTGGAAAATTTTAGTTTCATATCAAACAATTGCTTATATTTTTCCATTGTTTGAATTCAAGGAATAACCATTTTTAAAAGAGATTTACTAGTTTGTAAAAGTCTCCAAAGCAGGTGATAGGAGCCAGTTCTTCATACGGGGGATATTTGAAAGAATATTATTAATCCGTTAAGTAGGGCTGTTTTCTCAGTCCTCCCTGTGTCTTCATATTATTGCTCGTTTTATCAGCCTGGAAGGCCAGGAGGGAGGCCAGCGGCCTAAGCTGCACTCAGTAAGGAATGCATGCATCCTGGGGGCGGGGAGGGGGTGCATTCATGCACTGGCTCGCGGGCTCCATGTTCCCAGAAATAGTTCCGGAAATGCTCTCTGAGCCCCGGTGGCACATGGTGATTGGCTGGGTATTTTCTGAGCCAGGTCTGTCAGCTTGCCGGGTTCTCCCTCGGCAGAAAAGTCCTTTTTGCACCTCAGTCCAGGTAGCTTCCCCTCGGAGGTGCGAAGGGTTAATCCCTGAGCTTCTGAAGTAGAAAAGGCTTGGTTCAGGGGGCTGAACACCGTGCACAGAGCTGTGAGACGTAAGATGTGAGTCATTGGTTCCAGGAACTCAGCGTTCTCAACGAAGGACCTTCTAGAGCAGCCAGCCCCGAATGAACGCATCTTTAAATGAGTTGGCTCCCTGCTAAATCCAAAGGACAAATTAAATAAATGAATGGTCTGAGGTCAGTTGACTTGCAGTTTGCATTTCTCCTGGAAAGCCCTGACTGCAGATTTATGGCTGCGTTTCTGACCGTGTGATTCAGCGCGGAGGCCGGGGGCCTTTGATACCCGCCACGGGGACCGAGGCCTGGGAGGCTCGCAGATGCGCTTTCACAATATTTACTTACGGCCTCTGCACGGGAAGCATAAGTGCGTTGCCGAGAATGTTACTTAAAATAGGCAAGAATCAAAAAGCATTTTTTTTTCTTTTTTCTGTAATGCACCACTGAAACATCACCTGCAGATTGTGACCACTCAGCTTGCACGTTTAGGACAGCGTTGGACCGCGGCCGGGGCCACACGGGGATACGCCAGGGTGGCCTTGGTTTTGCAAACGCCGAAGCACACGGGTGCCTTTCGTTTGCATTTGCGATGGTGCCAAGTGGGCACGCTCTAACCTCATTTCAGACGCCTGGAGGGGAAAGCCACCATGACTACCACGACAGCTGATGCTGAGTGTCACCTCTGCTGGACGCCTGGGGGGCTGGCTGGACACTCTCTGGGTGTCTGTGAGGTTTACTGAGAAGCGCTTCGCATTGAAACAGGAAGACTAAGGGGAGCAGCTGGCCCTCCCCAGTGTGGGCATCATCCCATCTGTTGAAGGCCCACATAGAACGAGGAGGCAGGGGAAGGCTGGGCTTGCGCTCTCTCTCTCTCTCTGCGGAGGCCCAGCGGGATCGGCGGGCTCCTCTCGCTCCAGCCCCTGGTTCTCAGGCCTTCACACTCGGATGGACTCTGTTTCGCAGCCTTCCCGCTCCACCGGCCTCCAGCGTCTCCCGCTCACACATAGCAGGTCATTGAGCCTTCACGTCCTGTCCGTGAGCCAATGCCTTGTCATAAACCTCTTCATGCGATTCCTATTGGTGATGTTGCTCTGGAGAACCCTGACTAATGCACCACCTGACAGTGATTTCTAACTTCATGTTTCGGCTGCTCACACACATCTTAGTCTGGAGTGACACTGGGACATGGTTGTCTAGACCAGTGGTCGGCAAACTCATTAGGCAACAGAGCCAAATATCAACAGAATAAAGATTCAAATTTCTTTTGAGAGCCAAATTTTTAAAACTTAAAACTTCTTCTAACGCCACTTCTTCAAAATAGGTATTTTGTGGAAGAGCCACACTCAAGGGCCAAAGAGCCGCATGTGGCTCTCGAGCCACAGTTTGCTGACCATGGGTCTAGACTGATGATCCACCTGCTGTGACTTCCCCCTTCAGAAACAGGCTGGCGGAGAATAAAGTGCGTTCACTGAGCGGGAAGCCAGCAGGGAGCGGGTCTGGGCGGGGCTGTGGGCAGGAGGAGGCTGGGGAGGCTGTTGCCATGCTTTCCCCTTCGATCCAGAGGCAGGAGCAAGGCCGTGTGCCTCGGCAGTGGCTCTGTCCCAGCCAGCTCTGAGGACGTGCACACCCGCCATGCCAAGGAGACACGCTGACTGCTCCCTCCAGCCATTCCAGGCCACTGCCCAGCGAGGGCTGGCTGGGCAGGAGGCGGGCAGGCTTCCTGGTCCTCTTCCTGCTTCCCAAGGCCATTCTCACCCGGGGTGCTCGGAGATACCCTGACTCTGAGGGGGGACCCAGTCTCATCAGACATTCCCCGTCTGGCTTGCACAGGTGATGCCTGGCTCCTGGAATCAGGAGCTCGTTGCTGCCCTCACTGCTGCAGCATCCCTGAGGGGCCCTTGGCTCCCCCCAGGGAGCCTCATGCCACCCGTGATCCCAACCGGTGACCCTGGCCCCTTGCCAGAGCAGTGACACTCGGAAAGCTGGCACGCGTGTAAAGGAGGGTCAGCACCTTGCTGTGTGACGGCCGTAAGCAGAGGTTCAGTGTGGAAATACTGAGTCAGAGCTTGCAGGCCGAGAACTTGTGGAGGGACAGACAGCGGCGGCTGTGTACTTACCAGGGCGGGTCTGAGGAAGGTCTCTGGCGTGGCCAGGCTCAGAGACCGGGCTGAAATGTGGCCAGAAATGGGGAGGCCGACACGGAGGGGCAAACAGCATGTGCTCCTGGCACCCTGCGAGCCTGGCATCCCGGTGGGTGCCCCTGCCACTGGGGCCGCCCTCACAGCACCTGGGAGGGGCCTGATGCCGAGACCCGGCACCAGCACCGCAAGGATCCGCGCTCTGGGGCTGCTCACGGGTCTCAGAAAGCTCACCCCCCCCCACCGCCTTCTGACAAATATTGACTGACCTTCCACCGAGCCAGGCACCGGATGCGTGCCGGGATGCACAGGGAAGGATGAGTCAGTGCGGACAAGGACAGCGCGGCCTTGGGCACAGTGACTCCGGGACGGCCTGGGAGACGGGCAGGGGCAGCCAGAGGCAGGGGCAGCCAGAGGCAGGGGCAGCCAGAGGCAGGGGCAGGGGCAGCCAGGGGCAGGGCAGCCAGAGGCAGGGGCAGCCAGAGGCAGGGCAGAGCAAGTGAGGTGCCCTGCCTGTGGTGTCTGCACTGCCACCTGAACGAGGAGGAGGAGCTGAGGGAGGAGGGAGCCCGGGGGAGAGAGTATGCAGGAGTTTGGAGTTGATGCTAAAATTCAGGAAAAATCACTGAAGTTTTTAATCTGTGACATTCCTGTCATCCACATGTTAACAATTCCCAGCATAATGTCTCCATCCCGACCTTGGCTCTGAGCTCCCTCTGCCTGCCTGGCTTCTTCTCCGCCTTCCTCTGCACAGAGCTGCTGTTCCCCTTGTGGTCCCTGTGCCACTGTGATGGAATAAAAAAAGAAAAGAGAAAAAAAAATATATATATATATACATAAGCATACATATATACACACACATATACACATATACATATATATGTGTGTGTGTGTACACACACACACACATACACACATATATATATATATATATATATATATATATATATAGTGGCCAGGTTATTATGACCTTTGAATCCATAATAACCTGGCCACTCAGTGTGTGTGTGTGTGTGTGTGTGTGTGTGTATTAGAGACCCAGTGCATGAATTCATGCATGGTGGGGTCCGGCCAGCCTGGCCAGGGGAGGGGACATGGGTGGTTGGCTGGCCTGCCTGCTGGTCAAACTCCTGGTTAAGGGAACAATTTGCATCTTAGGCTTTTATTATGAAGGATATACACTGAGTGGCCACGTTATTATGCGTTCAGAGATCCTGGCACAAAGCCCTGCTGATTGCTTGTTGGGGGTGAGTGGAGCATCTTTCCTTAGTCACAATGAGCCTCTTTCCACTCCAGCAGGGCTCGCCCTGCAGGTGACCTCAGGAGGATGGGAGCGGCTGCCCGAGAAATGGGCCTTCCAGAGGGATCGGAGGCTTCAGCGGCCAGGAGGCCCTCCTTTGAGGGCCTGTGGGAATCCTGGTCCATCTCAGTAGGTCTCGGGGTCTGGAGAGTTCTAACGGCCTTTGGGGGGTGCTGAGCCCCTGCTCCTGAGGCTTCACTGGAGGAGGACAGTCCCAGACCGTGAGAGGCCCGTCCAGCCAGGTGTCTTGAAAGAGGGGCGCTTGTTCAAGATGGGGCTGGCGAGGTGAGGGGAGCGGGCTCGGTCCTGGCCTTGGGGTGTAGTAAGAAGCTGGGTGTTCACCTAAGCTCAGCAGACACCTGCTGAAGGGTGTGACGCAGACGGGGTGGAAGTGGCGTGGGTGATCTAATTTTTGCTTCTGAATCCCTCTGGCTGCCAGGTGAGTGGGCAGTGTCAGTGGAGAGCCCCTGGGAGGCTCCCCTGGAGATGATGGTGACTGGACCGGTGTGGTGAGAGAGAAGATGGGTGGAATCAGACAGACTCCAGGCGTGTTTTGAAGGTAGAACTGAAAGAACTCTCTGAGGAGTTGGCTGAGGGCGTGAAGGGAAGGAAGGGATCAAGGACTCCCCTTGGGGTTATTTCTTGAGCAAGTGAACGGCTGGTTGCCGCTGACTAAGTTGGAAGGAGGAGCAGTGAAGGGAGGGGATGTGCACCTCGAAGCGGAGATGCCGAGGAGATGGAGAGCTCAGTGAGTCTGGAGCTCAGGGGGACCTCGGCCTGGGATGTAAATGTGGAGTTGTCAGCACCAACCTTTTTAAGGCTCTGAGAATGGTGAACCCCCTGGGAGAGGGGTGTGGACGGAGAAGAGTAGAAGCGCTAGACACACCCCCAGAGACACCAGTGTTCAGAGACTGGGAGCAAAGAACGGCAACCGGATGGAGAGCGGGACACAGCAGGCATCCACGTTCGCAATGGGAACGCTGGGCAGTCCCAAGAACTGAACTGTTTGATTTCACCTTCTTTACCAAGGACCACGTGGGGAGCCCTCTCGTGGCTTTGAGGAGACTAGCCCAGCATCTGTCTGAGAAGGCTAACCCCTGTTTTGTAAAACCACTGTTTGGAATTCTCCGCTATTTTTTAGATGACCTCTTATTCTAAAAAAATAACTTTGCTTTCTAGCCTGCTTGCATAATGAGGAAGATAAACTTAGCCATCTGACCTTGTAGGCCAGAGACTAGATACACCCATGCTCTCAATGCCATGCCAGGTGTATTTTTTAATTGGATTGAACTGTGCTATTTTCAAGGCCAGCAGCCAGATAACCACTAAGCACACAGAGGGCTGGCTCTTTAATAAAAAGGGAAGTTGTAGCTTTGCTTAGAATTTGAACTCATTTTCTCTAAGCCCACCTCGGTGAATAAAGCATGACTCCAAACTCTCTGAGCATTGCTCGATTTATTCCGGTTCTCTGTAACATATCAAATCATCACTGCCAGTGGGCGGATAAAGGCTGAACCTGCAAGCCACATATCAGATGCACCCCCATGCCTTCCTGTCCTGTTCACACTCTTTATGTGGACCTGTTACTCTAATAACGCTGTCATTGCGTCCCCAACGATTATTTCCTTATAATTTGTTCATTGCTATTTGTTTATTGATTTACATTATCACATTCGATTTTTACACATGGGAGCCTACAGGGAACATCTTTGATGATTAGATTATAACTTAAAAATGAATATTTTATATACGGAATCATTTAAGACAGAGGCAGGAAAACTCTTAACCCAGTTTTATTTTAATGCTGAAATTTTATTGCCACTAATTTTCCAGCCTCCAAGCACTATGCAAATAATCCTTGTGGGATGGTGTTATCAATTATTAATAACGATTAAATTAGCATGGAGTTTCAGCCTAAATATGTTTCATAACCGAGAAGCAGGGAGAGGGCGTGCTCCCTCTTGGCTCTCCTGCTCAGACAAAGCGAAGCCTGTCCAGGCTCCTGGGCTCCTGGGCGAGCCAATCCCTGAGCCCACAGTGACTGCCCCTGCTCTGCAGGCACCCCGGGCCTAGGACATCCTCTTGGAGGGAAGGATGAGCCCATATTCCAGGGAATTTCTACAGGGACATGTGACCCCAATGTTCTCCACAAGCCAGAGACGGGGCTGTGTTTGGACTTTGTCTTCCATGACTTCTGTATGTACTGAAGTGTGCCCCCCCCCATTCATATGTTGAGTCCTAACCCTCCATACCCTGGACTAGGACTGTGTGTGGAGACAGGCCCTTTAGAGAGGTAATGACGGTAAAATGGGTTCATTAGAATGGCCCTAATCCAACCTGACTGATGTCCTTACAAGAAGAAATTGGGAAACAGACTTCACAAACAGAAGGACAACCACCTGCAAGGCAAGGAGAGAGGCCTCAGGAGAAAGCAAGCCTGCTGACACCTTCGTCTTGGCGTCCAGCCTCCAGTGCTGTGAGAAAATGAATTTCTGTTGTGTAAGCGGCCTAGTCTGTGGTGTTTGTTGTAGCAGCTGAAGCAAACTAACACACCACCTGTGTCCCACCCTTCTGTCAGGCCTGGAGTCCTTATGAGTGTCCCTCTGTCCAACTCTGTCCCCAAGGCGGCCCCAGCCAGCCGCACCCTGTGAGATCTCCCTCCTATCTCCCTTCTAAAACGTGATCTGGGAAGCTGTGCTCTGATGACTCTTAAAGTGTAAAGAATTGGGAATAACTTAATTTATTACCCTGATCGTGAGAGTGACCCGCCCAGAAAATGAGAAACCAGGTTGAGAGAAACTTTGAACCTCATCAACGATCTTCCGACAGAGAGTGGATGGTGGGAGCAGAAGAGCCCTTCCTTCCGTTCTGTCCCCACCCCCTGCCTAAGGCCACACCTTGCACCGGCCTTGTTTCCAGGCATGTTTCCAACCGCTATTCCCAGCCCCACCTGGATGCTGGTCCTCTCGGGAAGCTCTGGGATTTGGGCCTGTGATTAAGGAGTGGAACACTCAGGCTGTTTCCCGTCCTCGTTAAAGAAATTGGGGTCTCCCCTTGCATGGAGATGCCTCTGGAGGAGGATGGGAGCGGGCTTAGGAGACCGACCCCCACACCTGGACTGGAATTGGCTGGGGAACTCTTCACCTGAGCAACTATCATGATTTTTTTTTTTTTTTTAAATAAAACATTCCACATCCGTGGTTGGAAAGAGCACAGGAAATGGAGCTCTGACAGTTTGTTGCTGTTTGGGTATTTCTTCCTCTCACTGGGGCCCCTGAATTTCAACAAATAATTAGTTTGGTGGAGCAAACTAATCGGTCGTGGAGCCGTGTCAAAGGGGCCTGTTCTGGAAGCAGTGGGGAGTGAGGCTGAAGGAGCAGGAAGAAGGGACCAACGGTTTGCCCAGATTACTGGCTCTGCAGAGCGTGGGAACAGCTGGTTATTGTCCGTCTCAACACAGGGCGTCTGTGAGGAAGCTAACTTCCCTGACCAGGTGTCCAGTTCCCAGGACGGATTAGCCGAGGAGAGGAGAGGCGCAGACGAAGGGCGGCTGCTTTCCCGTCAGGTCAGCCTTGGAGAGAAGGAGATGATTGGGTCTAGCCAGAGCGTCACCTCCTCCCAGGTGCTCTGCACGCAAACCTTTCAGAACCGCCTGGGTAGAAGGAAACAGTGGGTGAGGCCCATGATTCTGAGCTCTCCAGCCCTCTCAGCCTCCCTGAGCCTTTGAGATCTTCTCCCTGCTCTGCTATCACTGATGTGAGAAAAACCACTTCTGTATCTATAAATATAGAGATGTGTATACATAGATGTATGTATCAGAGAAAGTTATAGCTGTTTTGACAAACACGAAACCACAAATAACCCTCCGTTACAGAATGGCACTCTGTATTCTCAGGCAGGACGGTTGAGAAGAGCAGGATGAAGGCATCTCAGTGCCCTCAGTCATCCCTGAAGAGCCTGCTCCCTGATGGCACCTCCTTGGCATTAGTCCAGCCTCCCGCACACTGTGCATTTTGCAGCCTGTCTTTCTGTTGGGCGTGTGGGCTGCTACGACCCTCTGCTCTGTTCTCAGTGGACAGCATAGAAAATGCAAGAGAGACGGGCTTTGAAATCAGATTTGTATTTGTATCCCAGATCTGCAATTTAATATAGAGGGTGAGTTCATTACGTCTGCGCCTCAGCTTCCTTGTCTACAAAGTGGGATAATAGTAATACCCCTTCTTTTGGTGTTCTGAGACCATTTTCAATGTGTGTGGGGATGTGTTCCCCCACGCCAACAACAGGCAATGCAGCAACACCAGCGGGTGTCCTACAATTCAACTTAACTCTCACTGTCTCCCCACAGACAGCACCAGGTCTAAGGGTAAGGGCTCAGTTCTACAAGACTGCCCCCACCACCACCTTCAGAGGCCCGTCACAAGGCCAGGCTGTTACCTGAGCTTAGGACGGACACGCTGCAGATTGGAGGTTCGTTCCCACCACCTCCTCCCTGGGTTCCACCTGCTAGCGCGGCTCCCCGAGCTCAGAGAAACGTTTATGTGCTAGGTCACTGTTTGTTGTAAAAGGCTGTATGTAATCAGCCGGAGGGAAGAAGTGCATGGGCCAGGGTATGTGGGGAGGCAGGGAGCTCCTGCCCACTCCAGACACGCCCCCTTCCTGTACCTCCTCAGTCAGCAGCCCAGGAGCTCCTCCCGCTCTCTCTTTGGGGTGTTAAGGAGGCCTCCTCACTTTACTTCTCACGACTGATTAACTCATTGGCCGTTGGAGATTGGTGGCGGGTCTGATCTTCAGCCGCTCTTCCCTCTGGGAGGTCAGGGGGTGGGACCAAAAGTTTCAAGCCGAAAATCACATTTGGCTTTCCTGGCCACTGGGGTCCTTAATTGGGGTCCAAAAGCTGCCTCGTTAACATAAAAGAGACACCTTTATCAGTCTCAACACTTGGGAAATTCCAGGGGTTGCTGGGAGCTGGAAGTCAGGAGCTAGATGAAAAAACCAAGTTTCTATTTCCTTTTTTCTTTTTTTAATATATTTTATTGATTTTTTTTACAGAGAGAAAGGGAGAGTAATAGAGAGCTAGAAATATCGATGAGAGAGAAACATCGATCAGCTGCCTCCTGCACACCCCCCACCGGGGATATGCCCGCAACCAATGTACATGACCTTGACTGGAATCGAACCCGGGACCTTTCAGTCCACATGCCAACGCTCTATCCACTGAGCCAAACTGGTTTCGGCTAGTTTCTATTTCTTATAAATCACAATGTCACACTATCTCACAGGGTTATGAGGATTAAACACTTAGCACATTGCAGGAATGTTCGGTGGTATTGTCATAGTGACTAGCTGGGTGAACCTCGGTTTCCTCATCTACAGCATGGGGCTGTTGTTAAAATAATTAAACGAGGTACTGAATGTCAGACTCCTGGCACATAGGAAATGCTCAACTAAAGTTTCTTCTCTTTTTCTTTCTGCTATTTTAGGGAAGGCTAACAATGTAGTCACATGTCATCTGGCAGGAACATCCATTGACCCTTGACTTTATCCATCTGAACCAGCCGAAATGAATGCCACGCTCCGAGGACTCTGTGTTCTGCCCTTCCCAGACACAAAGTTCTTTTGAACACTTTCTGTGAGTCATACAAAGTGAGCCAAGAGCTTCATCTCATTTAATCTTATCACAACACTGTGAGGTCAGTGGCATCATTCTGGCCTTCAGATGAGGAAACTGGGGCTTAGTAAGGAACTTGCCCAAGGTCACAGTGGTGTGTCTCAGCGTAGCCATCAAACCCAGGTGTCTACCAGAGTGGAGTGCTCAGCCTCTCTGACTCCATTTTGTCCAGGTCTGCATTGTGCCCATGACCTCCAGGCCGATAGCTTCTGCTTGGCCTCACACAGAGACCTGCTAACCATTGGAGGAATTCTAATGAGGCTTGAGTTTTACAAAAACAGCCCCTTACCAGAGGTGTGTTTCCTGAGGAGATAAGGGAAGTATGTACAAATAAAAATAATATCCAAGGATTGCAGGAACCAAACTCACATCAACCTTCCTGGAACCCCTGCTTGTGCCCAGATATCACCTCTTGCCCCTCCCCTTTCCCCTTCCCTGGACATGAAAGAAGCCTGAACTCGGGCACGATGGGTCTGAGGATTAGGCCCCTCATCCTCCTGGTTGGCACCTCGCGATGGATAAACCATGCCTCACTCCAGACTTGGACACTCTGATGTTTGGCCTTTCCAAGCAGCAGGAACACAGACTTTGGAATAGTAAGTCTATCTGACTCCTGAGCCTGACCTTGAACCTCTGGTTTCCAGAATCAGAGCTGATCGGAAGCAGCTGAAGCTATAGAGCCTGTCACAGACAGGCCCGCGGATGAGAGGGATAGGATACAGCAGAGCAGCCCAGGGTGAAGAGGAGCCAAGAATCCTTTAGGGATGAATCGGAGCTGCTCAGCTCCTCCCCAGGCCGCTGTGCCATCAACCGTCCTCATCCTTGTCCAGGTGTTCTTTCTCTTCTGCCACCCCATTTTTTTAAATATGTGGCTTTATCGAGATTTATTTCTCATACCACAAAATCTACCCATTTAAAGTGTACAATCCAATGGCTTTTAATATAGTCACAGAGTTGTGAATCCACCACCACCACAATTATTAGAACAATGTCATTCTCCTCCCTCGCCCCTCCCCCCAAAAAACAACAACAAAAAGCCCACACCCCTCAGCTTTCCCTGGCCCAGTCCTAGGACAGCAGTCTACTTTCTGTCTTTACAGATTTCCTGTTCTGGACTGGCTTCTTTCACTTACCATCAAGACCTGGTTTTAAAGTCAATAAAAAATGGTTAAAGTTCAACGTACAACGCTTGGCGCGAAGTCGAGGTGCTCCATAAGTGTACATTGAATTGCAATTAGTCCTTCATGGTCGCCCTGAGCCATCAGGAAGAGGCTATATTCTTCTGCCCATCACCTTCCTCGGGAAGGTGGAGAAATGGGTGATGCCTGTTTGAAAACTGTCCATTGGAAACAGATAAACACACGACATTAGTGCTTCAAGGTGTCTCAGTGGCTGGAAACTCAGCTCTCTGGAGGGACGCCTCTTGGGGATGCCAGGTGGTGCATGTTTCACTATACTGTGTTCACCCCATGTTTTTATTTGCGCGATTCGTCTGTCAGTGAAGGTGCCTGGCTTCATTCTATAGATCTGTGACTACGGGTTTCTCAGTTTCTGTCTCCCGTCTCCCTGGTGAGTTAGTGTGTTAGGAAGTTCTAACTGCACGCTAGGTCATCTCTTTTGTTCACTTATTCATGCAGCATCTTCTCTCGTTACTGAGAGAATGGCAGATACACGGGCCCGGCCAGCCTCTGAGAGCACTGCCTGTTTTCTAATGCTCACACTTTGACCACAGTTTTCTGGTTTGTTGAATGGCTTACGTGGAACAAGTTTAACCTTCTTTCAACGCTAAGATACATCATGTATACCACATGTAAACAACAGCCTTTGGCTTACCAAGCTTAGAACCAGTGACCAGTCTGACAGGGTTTGTTATTGCCAAAGCCATATTAAGTAATACTTTGTATATATTCCTGGGGAGGGTTGAATAGGATTAGGTGTTTTCCTTTGTGATGACTTTGAGAATTATTTTCACTAGTTTCTTATAGTTTCTCACATTGCTAATCTGCCAAAGTTACTAAAATCAATGGCAATTGTTTAGGTGCTGTTAATCTCTGGGGCTTTTGGTTTGTGCATATCTCTAATTTAAATACATGTATATTAATTCTCTTTTTAAAATATTTGTATTGATTTCAGAGAGGAAGGGGGAGAGAAAGAGATACAGAAACATCAATGATGAGAAAGAATCATTGATTGGCTGCCTCCTGCATGCCCCCTATTGGGGATCAAGCCTGCAACCTGGGCATGTGCCCTTGACCGGAATCGAACCTGGGACCCTTCAAGTCTGCAAGTTGAGGCTCTATCCACTGAGCCAAACCAGCAAGGGCTGAATATTAATTTTTTACTTCCAGACGATCTTCTCCAAATTCCTAATTGAATTGTAATGTTGAATTTTCACATGACCTAGAAGCTGGCCCAGGCCAACCTGAGGGGGGACTGCCTGCCCATTTCTCCCCACACCCTCAGTGGCGTCCTCTGAACAGCTCCAGGGACTTGCAGGACTGTTCTCAGAGGCTCCACTTAGAACCCTGGCCTCTCTGGAAAGCTTGTGATTGGTTGTCTCCAGCAGCTGCGGCTGCGGCGGGATAGCTCACCCAGCATCGCAGACCCGGGCGCCTGCCGCAGCCTTTCCTGGGCCCTCAGTCCTGTCCCGGCTCCTTCCGCCATGTGCCTTCACCCATCCCGGACCTTGGTTCACTGCTGCTTCAGATCTGTTCTGTGTGTAGCTGATTACAATGGGCAGGCAGCCAGACGCCTCAAACTTCAAGGGCTCAATCGGGTTCCCTGTGTGGGCTGACCGGCACCTGACACTTGCAGGGAAATTTCTAATTCCTGGTCCTTCATTGTGTCTGGGCCCCCGGGCTGACGAATGGTTCCCGCTGTTGGTGCGATTCTCTCTCTCATCCAGCCCACTCCCAATTTTCTGTAGCCCAGCATTCTAAATGCAAAAATTAGAAAATCACATAGAGTTTCATAAAAATATGTACCTAAAATCCATCCACTCTCAATCCACTACTTTCAAAATCGTAGGTGATCTTTTGTTTCTGAGACCAGATGGTACAAAAATTATTCACTATGGTAATAGAAGACATCATCAATTGTTATAATCTTTGAAAAATATGATTTCATATTATGTGTTAGGACCACTTCAAAGCTCTGGAAATTAGTCATCCCACTCCTAGGAATTTATTCTAAAGACATCAACAGATGTGTATGAAAACTTGTGTACAGGATATCATGTGGCATATCTATATTGAGAAAACTTGGAAAGAGTCTAACTGCCCCAAAATAGGACTAAATAAAATATGGCACACCAATATAGCAAAATGTTCTATAACCACTCAGTCATGTTTTAGAACAATATTCTTAAAATAAGAGAAATTCCAAAACTTGAAGAATATTTTTTTTTAAATGAGAGTATGTAATTGAAAAGTGAGATATGACACTTTCTATAATACTACCCCAAGTGTTTAAAGAAAAATGGTTGCAGGAAGGCATGCTTAAGACAAATACAAAAACATTAATATTTTACTACTCAGTGATAGGATTACTAGTTATTTTTAAAATATTTTTTCTATAATTTTCAAATCTTCTACAATATATATGCTATTTTCCTAATCAGGAACAATTAATGTTATTTACTGAAGAAATTAGGCCACACAAAAAAAGGCAAAAACATGCAAAAACACAGAGGGCCTCTTACCTGTCTTTTTATCCTCAACTGTTGGACCCATCCTTTCTTGTTCACATAGGAAAAGGGGAACTAGAAGCTATGATGAGTAGAACCTGTTTCCTTCTGATGGCTCTGAGAGGCACATATTTGTCTCATTTTAAAGGAAAGGAAACAAATGACAAAGAAAGGGGTGGGAAAACCACAGCGCGAACAGGGTCAATTGGTTCTTTCACTTCTATATTGTCCCCATTTGTGGTTTCTGTGGGTTTTTTTTCCCTTGAGTTATAATTGATATACAATGTTACATTAGTTTCAATTATATGACATAATGATTCAATATTTGTATATGTTGCAATATTTGTATAGTTGCAAAATGACCATCACAATCAGTCCAGTTAACATCCATCACCATTCATAGTTCCAATTATTTTCTCGTGTTGAGAACTTTGAAGATCAGTCTTCCTAGCTACTTTCAAATATGCAATCCAGGATTAATCACGATAGCCACGATGCTCTCCATTCCATCTCCATGACTTACGTACGCCATAGCTGGAGGTTTGTACCTTTGGCCCCTTCACCCATGGTGGCCACACCGCATTCCCTGCCTCAAACAACCAACAATCTTCTCCGTATCTATGCGCTCAGTTTTGTTTGTGTGTTTTTCTAGATTCCAAGTATAAGTGAGGTCATACGGTATGTGAAGTTCTATGACTTATTTCATTAGCATAATGCCCTGGAGGTTTATCTGTCTTGTCACAAATGGCAAGGTTTCATTCTTTTTGTGGTTGAATAATACTCCATTGTATTTTGTATCACACTTTCTTTATCCTATTCATTCATTGATGAATAGTTAGGCGGTTTCCATATTCTGGATGTTATAAATATGATGCAATGAACATGGGGGTGCATTTATCTTTTCAAGTTAGTGTTTTCATTTGCTTCCAATAAATACCCAGAACTAAAATTGCTGGCTCATATGGTAGTTCTATATTTAATTTTTTGAAGAATCACTACACTGTTTTCTATGGTGGCTGCACCAACTTACAATCCCACCAGCAGGGCACAAAGGTTCCTTTTATCCCACATTCTCACCAACACTTATTATTTCTTATCTTTCTTACAATAGGCACTCAGACCAGAGTGAGGTAATTGAGGTTTTGATTTGCATTGCCATGATAATTAGTGATGTCTAGCACTTTTTCATGTACCTGTTGACCACCTGTCTGTCTTCTTTGGAAAAATATCTACTCAGGTCCTCTGCCCATTTTTTAGTTGAGTTGTTTGTTTTTTTGTTGCTGTTGAGCTGTACGAGTTCTTTATGTGTTGGATATTAACCCCTTACTAGATAGATGATTTGCAAATGCCTTTTCCCATTCAGCCTTTTAACTTTGTTGATGATTTCCTTTGCCAGAAGCTTTTTTTTTAGTTTGACACAGTCCCACATGTTTACTTTTGCTTTTGTTGCCTTTGCTTTTGGTATCAATTCAAATAATCATCTTCAGGACCTATGCCAAAGAACTTAACTTCTATGTTTAACTTCTAGAAGTTTTATGGTTTCAGGCCTCAGATTCAGGTCTTTAATCCACTTTGAGTTAATTTTTTGTACGTGGTGTAAGGTAGTAGCCCAGTTTTATTCTTTTCCAGTGGCTGTTCGATTTTCCCAGCGTCATTTATTGATGAGACTTTCTGCCCTTTGTCTATTCTCGACACCTTTGTCATAGATTAACTAATTCTATATATGTTACTTTATTTTTGGCTCTCTGTTCTGTTCCATGGATCTATGTGTCTGTTTTTATGCTAATACCATAATGTTTTGATTACTATGTACTTGTAATATGGTTTGAGATCAGGAAGTGTGGTGCCTCTTGCTTTATTCTTTTTTTTTTTTTTTCAAGATTGCCTTGAATATTCAGGTATGTTTTTTCCATACCTACTTGTAATATTTTTAAGTTGCATTTAACTCTGTTCCCAAGCTTCCCAATTTTATCATAATAAACTTCCCTTTGGTGAGAAAGATATTCTACTTTCTGTAAAAGTCTCATTCTAGCTAACTTTCTTTAGCTAAGATTTTAACCTAAAGAGTGTAAATTCTTTGAATTGTTATATTAAAAAGACACCCTAGTTGATCTGAATAAAATTGCACAACTAAATGGTCAAATGAGCTGGATACAGCATTTTTGCATGTGTCTTATTATTTCAGTACAGTAAGAATAGTAAACAAATGTGCAACACATACTCTCACAGAAGTGAAGGCTGAAGAAGCTGTCATCTCCCTAGTTCCCAACAGAATATGCTTGGGGCTGGCAGCATGAGCATTCTGCCCTGACAGGTTGCAGGAAGCCCTACATGGGGACTATCAGGGTTCGAATACTCCTGCATGTCACCCCAAAGTCCAAATGGTTATGAAAAGTACCAATAATCACCCCTGTTCTCTGGAGTTGAGATACAACCTGTAATTATGTCACTTGTGTCATTTTGCCATTTGTCTTCCCCTGTAGTTACCCAGCCACTGTGTAGCAATGATCACTGTGTCCTACGAATCTGTTACCGTCAGACCTAGGAGAGTGAGCAGGCATGCATAAGTTGGGCAAAGTCCCACTGCTATTCTTCACATTTTACAATAAGGACCTGGGGACCAGAGAAGTGAAGCAGTGTGCCAAGGTCATGCAGCCCTGAGTGCATCAGTCTCTGAGCTGTGCTGTTCAGTAGGTGTGTGGCAGCTGCCCTGTGTGGCTATTGAGAACCTGAAGTGTAGCTAGTCCAAATTCTAATGCATTATAAGTGTAAAGTTGACCTTGGACTTCGAAGACAGTCTGGAAAAAAAGAATCCTATCTAATAAAAGGATAATATGCAAATTGATTGTCACTTCAACATACAAGATGGCTGCCCCCATGTGGACACAATATGGCCACCACAAGATGGCCAGCAGGGGAGGGCAGTTGCGGGCAGCCAGGCCTGTAATGGAGGGCAGTTGGGAGGGACAAGGCCTGCAGGGGAGGGCAGTTGTGGGTGACCAAGCCTGCAAGGGAGGTCAGTTGGGCTAGGGGGGATAAGGGGAGAAAACCAGGCCTGTAGGGGAGGGCAGTTGGGAGGGATCAGGCCAGCAGGAGAGAGCAGTTAGGGGCAACCAGGCTGGCAGGAGAGAGCAGTTAGGGGGGACCAGGCCTGCAGGAGAGAGCAGTTGGGAGCAACTGTGTCAGCAGGGGAGAGCAGTTGGAGGAGAGCAGACCTGCAGGGGAATGCAGTTAGGGGCAACCAGGCTGGTAAGGAAGGGCAGTTAGGGGTGACCAGGCCTGCATGGGAGGGCAGTTAAGGGTGACCAGGCCAGCAGGGGAGGGCAGTGAGGAGCAATTGGACTGACAAGGGAGCAGTTAGGCATCAATCAGGCTGGCAGGGAAGTAGTTAGGGGGTGATCAGGCTGCCAGGCAGAAGCAGTTAGGAACAATCAGGCAGGCAGGCAGGTGAGTAGTTGGAAGCCAATAGTCCTGGATTGTGAGAAGGATATCTGTCTGCCTGTTTAGACCTGATTCTACCAGGATTGGGCCTAAACAGGCAGTTGGGCATCCCTCAAGTGGTCCCAGATTGGAGAGGGTGCAGGCTGGGCTGAGGGACACCCTCCCCACCCCCACCCCGCACACACGAATTTCATGCACCAGGCCTCTAGTGTGAAATATCTCATTTGCAATATATTTTATAGAATTACATATTTAAATGATGGTTTTGGATATATTGAGTTAAACAATATGGATTATTAAAACTCATTTCACCTTTTCCTCTTTACCTTTTAAAAAATGTGGTTACTAGAAAATCTTAAATAACAAATGTGACTCACAGTATATTTGTATTGGATGGTGTTGTCATGGAACCTGTTTCTTTACCTGCCCCACAAAGTTCACAGCGAGAACACAGGGAACGTGCCTGAGTCAGCGCTACTCCATCCCTGTGTGTGCTCCTCCCCCACCACTTTTTATGACAGAACGTCCAAGCCTCCTGACTTCCATGTGCGAGGATGTCCAGAGACTTCAAAAGAACCTTTGTTCCTCTATTTCCATCAGATTCCTCTTTAGAAAGGGCATTTTTCTAGTCATGTGTTATTTGAAATCTTGTGATGTGCAGTTTGTAAATAGCGAGTCAGAAATTGGAAATTCGAGTCAGGATCCTGGACCTGCCTGGCTGGAATCAGAAGCATTAGAGAATGCACCACGCCTACACTCACCACAGCCCCGGTGAAACGACAGACCGGCGTGCAGACAGGAAATGCAATCCGCCACCATGGACACCAAGTGGCAATCTGGTTGTGGCGGAATTGCTCATGCATGCCCGTCAGGGCACCCCGATGTCAAAGGTCGCTTTCAGGCAGGATCTGTGCTGAGCAGCTGCGTACAGGGCAACACCCCCGCTCCCCTCCAAGTGGCCCAGAGACCGAGAGGTCAGCCACGACGATGAGGCCTCCTTCTCCGACTGCCTGGAGAGGGTGAGTCCAACACGCAGCCAGCCCAGCGCTCCTACGGGAGACGCGGAGGTGACTCACAGAACTGATGGCTGCTCTCCTCTTCTCACAGGAATTCCTGGCGGCTGAACTGACAACAGCGTCCTCTCACTTCATGTCCCAGCGGGGAAGGGCCACGTGCTGTAGGTCGTTCTATATTCACATGCCATAGGGCCGAGCAGGTACAGTGACGAAGAGGAAGGCGACAGGGCGGGGCGGGGGTCTCCTGCAGGGAGGGGTGCCACCCCGGGAGCAGCCCCTGGCAGGCGGTTGCTTTGTGAGAAGACACATCTGGGCTGGGGGCATCCTCTGATTTTTCACAAGAAGCCAGATGCCCAGGTTTTAATGTGGAAATCTCCTGATTTTTAAATTTTGAAGTTGAATGAAGCCTTCCATTGGCCCAGGTCAACCAGGCTGCTCGCAGCCTCTGACCCTAGGTGCTGACCTCCATAAATGGCAGGCTTCTCTGGGAAGGGACTTTGTCTATGCTCTCTCCACCTTTCACCACTCCTTGCATAGTGCAGAGCATTTATATCAGTTTTGTTTTTCAAAGTTAGACACCAGTTTACCTCCTTAATAGTCGTCCCGCGTTCTTTTTCTTCCTATTATTCCCTTGTGTCCTTCTCCTTGTTCCTTGACGTTCTCCAGACAGCAAGACGGAAGAGGAAGCAAGAACAGGATTCAGTCATGGCTCTTTTCTGACCACACTTCCCCGTTTTCTGGAAGACCAGGTGGATAAAACCCCCTTCCCGTGCTTTATTTACCTTTTGCATTGCCAGGGCTTTGCCAAGGTGCCAGCGGCTTAGGAGTAAAGAGGGGAGGAATCTCTCATTAGGGTCCAGAAGGCCTCTCTTTTGAGCTAAGGCAGTGCCAGAGCAGTTAGGGCATGCTCCGCCCATTTCCACACACTGCCCCCCTCCCCCCGCCCTGCTCCCAGCCCTCCCGTGTCCACTGTCTTTGGAAGCTCGTGCCCTTTCTGGGAGGAGGGCCCACTGCCCCCTCGTGCTCTCCCCATTCAGCCAGACATTGTCTTTGGGGACACGCGCTGAGGTCCGGGAGAATCTGAGGCTGCTTCTGCCCTGGTACACAGAGCCTTAACGGGTGGGTAACTGGCCACATGGAGTCTCACAGGAAGCCTGTCCGGTTTCGGTGTTTGAGTATTTGTCTCTGAGAAAGCCGCAGATAGACTTCTGTCCATAGGAAACAGATCCTGGCCACCTCTTCAATTCATGCTCTGGAGCCAAAATTTTGAGAACTACAAAGTAGCTATGAAAGATGTCAACATACTTTTTAAGGAATTGAAAGAAGACAGCTGTATGTTCAGGAAATGAGTGGAGAAACACTCAGTGAGGAAGACTTGCTTCCACTTGTGCAAAAACCTGGACATGCAGCGGAAGTGTTTGTGCACTCGAGGCCTCACCGCGAGGAGATGCAGCATGGCTGGCGGCAGGGGTCAGACCGTTCTGCCAAGTGCATCTGCTTCACTGCTAAAAACACAGGAAGGACGGCTTCCGGTAAAGTCCTCTCACTGGTAGGGGAAGCGTTGGGTGCAGAGCCAGGATTGTCTGCTGTCAGAGACCCGGCACACGGCAGTTGCTTTTCAAGAGTTGTGCCCACCCAGTCTTGGAGCTTGTGGACTAATTTGGATTTCTGCAGCTCAGATGCCGACACAGACATTTCGAAGTTGTCTGTAAGGGAAGGAGACACCCACTTTGAGAATATGGGATATTCAGAGACTGTGTTTTATATCTGAGGGCACCCACTTTGCCTCCATATTTTGTTTTGGGCAGTATACACTCACCTACATATATCTGCAAGTATAGCTACACCTACCCCTATACGTCTATCTATCTATTGGTTGCTTGATGTATCTCTCTCTCAGTACATTGTATACACTCACAGGAGATCATGCAGTACACACTACTGGATAACTTTTTAAAACTGAACATATCAGCCTGGCTGGTGTGGATCAGATGGAGCTACTAACCTATGGATCACAGTTCAATTCCCGGTCAGGGCACATGCCCAGGTGGTGAGCTCAATCCACAGTGTGGGGTATACAGGTGGCAGCTGATCAATAATTCTCTCTCATCATTGATGTTTCTCTCTCTCTCTCCTTTTCCTTCCCTCTGCGAAATCAATAAAAAATATATATATATTAAAAAAAGAAAATGTGTATTTAAAAAAAAAAAACTGAACATATCCTGGGCATCTTCCCATGTCATTTTCTTTTACTATGTATAGCCTGCAAAGTTATTAGTAACTAATGCATAATATCCCAGATAGCCTACTTTTTACCGTCGCCTGTTGTTCTCGGAATAAACTCCCCCGGTGGTCCTGAGGGGAACGGGAGGCTCTGCTGGCCCCGGCCCTGCTTCCCACGCGGCTCTTTCTGTTCCTGCCCGCCACAGGCTGGAGTGGGCCAAACTAATTCTGCCGGTCTCGTGTTGTCTTGTGCTCTTTATGTTTGGTTTAAGAAATCTCCCTGAATTCATGCAGGTGTGCTCCTGTGCCTGCTTGTTTTAGGCCCTGGTCAGTCAGGCACCCCGGGTGCCGGCAGCGACAGCTGCACCGGGGGCTGAGGGCTGCCGGCCCAGGGGAGGAGGCTGTGTCTGTGAGCTACGGCCTTCAGCTGCGAGGGACAAAACCCGGAAACGGGGTGCCTTAAACACAGTAGGGCAGTGACTCTCAGCGTTTGGAAGTTTTAAAAGCGGGATGCCGGCTGCCCCCGCCCCACTTGATGACACCAGACTCTTTTGGGGTGAGATCCAGGCAGGAATCAGGTTTAAAGCTCCTCTGGTGAGTGCGGGGTTCCACTGGGAACCCCGCCCTGCGAGGGGGCTGCCCCCTCACATGGCGGGAAATCTGAGGGGGCACGTCCAGGCCGGCGGCAGCTCCCCAGCCTCAGGGGCTCAGGCCTCCGAGCCCTTCGCTCTGCTGCCCCCGGATGGCCCCGGTCCGCAGGGCCACAGAGTGAGTGACTGCACAGGCTGGGCACCGCGGGGAGGAGGAAGAGCCGAGGGAAAGCTTGCTTCACAATTTCTGCGTAACTTCAATGGCAGGAACTTCCTCAGAAGGCCGCCCACGTTGTAAGGGGGCTGGGAAGCGTGTCCGCTCGGTCGGAAGAATGAGAACTGCAGGCGGATAGGAACTCTGTCTGCCCAGAGTGCGTGTCACACAAACTCCAGCACTGACCCTCGAGGCCCCTCACGGCCCCGGAGGAAGGAACGTCTGTGCCACACAATCTGATTACAAAGAAAATAAAAAGATCAGACGGATGGTGGGTTTCATTTTTGCACATGCCGTGTTGAAAAGAGGGCTTCCGCTTACAAAGGCATCTCTTTTCCCGGACACTTTCATTGCACAGGCCCTTTAGGATTTAAAATCGTATTTTTCCAAGTCGTCGGAGGAAAAAGCAGCAGGTGTGTTGAGGGGAAACATGCGGAGGTAACGGTGGTGAGGCAGGAGCTGCATGTCCTGGGCCTGCTTTGCGAGGCGGCTCCGGAGGCTGGGCCCCCTCCTGTGAGGTGATGGGTGTTCCCACCCTGCTCCCAGCCTTCTCTCAGGTCCTCTACCTGTGGTGCTGGGTGACGCCGGTGTGTGCCTGTTTCTCGGTTTCCATTTCTCGGGAAGCCCAGCAGATCCCCTGTCTGTGCTTCAGCTAGATTGCGGGGTTTCTGTAACACTTTGCCGAAGGCTGAGACATGAGGGCTTGTCCTAATGAGGGGACAGGAGAGAGGAGGGAAATCTGTACAGTTAGTGACAGGCAGGGCTAGGCAGGCAGCTGACTCCGTGCCGGGAAGGGGCAGAGACTGAGGCTGAGGCAGAGGCTGAGGCTGAGGCTGAGGCTGATGCAGAGGCTGAGGCTGAGGCAGAGGCTGAGGCTGATGCAGAAGCTGAGGCAGAGGCAGAGGCTGAGGCTGAGGCTGAGGCAGAGACTGAGGCTGAGGCAGAGGCAGAGGCTGAGGCAGAGGCAAGGCTGAGGCTGAGGCTGAGGCTGAGGCAGAGGCAGAGGCAGAGCCTGAGGCAGAGGCTGAGGCAGAGGCTGAGGCTGAGGCTGAGGCTGAGGCAGAGGCAGAGGCAGAGGCTGAGGCTGAGGCAGAGGCTGAGGCAGAGGCTGAGGCGGAGGCGGAGGCTGAGGCGGAGGCGGAGGCAGAGGCAGAGGCTGAGGCTGAGGCAGAGGCTGAGGCAGAGGCAGAGGGAGAGGCTGAGGCAGAGGCTGAGGCAGAGGCAGAGGCAGAGGCTGAGGCTGAGGGTGAGGCGGAGGCGGAGGCGGAGGCGGAGGCGGAGGCGGAGGCAGAGGCAGAGGCTGAGGCAGAGGCAGAGGCTGAGGCAGAGGCAGAGGGAGAGGCTGAGGCAGAGGCTGAGGCAGAGGCAGAGGCTGAGGCAGAGGCAGAGGCACAGGCAGAGGCTGAGGCTGAGGGTGAGGCTGAGGCTGAGGCAGAGGCTGAGGCAGAGGCAGAGGCAGAGGCAGAGGCTGAGGCTGAGGCTGAGGCAGAGGCTGAGGCAGAGGCTGAGGCTGAGGCAGAGGCTGAGGCTGAGGCTGAGGCAGAGGCTGAGGCTGAGGCAGAGGCTGAGGCAGAGGCTGAGGCTGAGGCAGAGGCTGAGGCAGAGGCAGAGGCCGAGGAAGAGGCTGAGGCTGAGGCAGAGGCAGAGGCTGAGGGTGAGGCTGAGGGTGAGGCTGAGGCGGAGGCTGAGGCTGAGGCTGAGGCAGAGGCCGAGGAAGAGGCTGAGGCTGAGGCAGAGGCAGAGGCTGAGGGTGAGGCTGAGGCGGAGGCTGAGGCGGAGGCTGAGGGTGAGGCAGAGGCAGAGGCAGAGGCTGAGGCAGAGGCCGAGGAAGAGGCTGAGGCTGAGGCAGAGGCAGAGGCTGAGGCAGAGGGAGAGGCAGAGGCAGAGGCTGAGGCTGAGGCTGAGGCTGAGGCAGAGGGAGAGGCTGAGGCAGAGGCTGAGGCTGAGGCGGAGGCGGAGGCTGAGACAGAGGCTGAGGCAGAGGCAGAGGCAGAGGCTGAGGCTGAGGCCGAGGCCGAGGCTGAGGCTGAGGCGGAGGCTGAGGCGGAGGCTGAGGCAGAGGCAGAGGCAGAAGCTGAGGCTGAGGCCGAGGAAGAGGGTGAGGCTGAGGCTGAGGCTGAGGCGGAGGCAGAGGCTGAGGCAGAGGCAGAGGCAGAGGCAGAGGCTGAGGCTGAGGCCGAGGAAGAGGATGAGGCTGAGGCTGAGGCTGAGGCGGAGGCAGAGGCTGAGGCAGAGGCAGAGGCTGAGGCTGAGGCCGAGGCTGAGGCTGAGGCCGAGGCTGAGGCAGAGGCTGAGTCTCAGTCACTGTGAACTATGGGGAGGGGAAGGTGTATGTTGGAGAATGATGATGAGTTCCATTTTAGAATGGGAAAAGGGAGGAAATGAGCCCTAATATTCACCCAGAGGGAGCCCCTGTGGGCTGGCTCTGTGTGGGCACAGTCTCCAGTGGGGCACAGTCTCCAGTGGGGCACAGTCTCCAGTGGGGCATAGTCTCCCATGGGGCACAGTCTCCGTGGGGACAGTCTCCGTGGGGGACAGTCTTCATGGGGGACAGTCTTCGTGGGGGACAGTCTCCGTGGGGGACAGTCTCCAGTGGGGCATAGTCTCCAGTGGGGCATAGTCTCCCATGGGGCACAGTCTCCGTGGGGACAGTCTTCGTGGGGGACAGTCTTCGTGGGGACAGTCTCCATGGGGCACAGTCTCCGTGGGGGACAGTCTTCAGGAGGACAGTCCCCGTGGGGGACAGTCTCTGCCGGGGACAGTCTTCGTGGGGGACAGTCTCCGTGGGGGACAGTCTCCGTGGGGGACAGTCTCCGTGGGGGACAGTCTCTGTCGGGGACAGTCTTCGTGGGGCACCGTCTCCGTGGGGCACCGTCTCCGTAGGGCACAGTCTTCAGGGGGACAGTCTCCGTGGGGGACAGTCTCCGTGGGGCACAGTCTTCAGGGGGACAGTCTCCGTGGGGACAGTCTCCGTGGGGGACAGTCTCCGTGGGGCACAGTCTCTGTCAGGGACAGTCTTCAGGGGGACAGTCTCCGTGGGGGACAGTCTCCGTGGGGCACAGTCTTCAGGGGAACAGTCTTCGTGGGGGACAGTCTTCAGGGGGACAGTCTCCGTGGGGGACAGTCTCCGTGGGGCACAGTCTCCGTGGGGCACAGTCTCCATGGGGGACAGTCTCTGTGGGGACAGTCTCCGTGGGGGACAGTCTCCGTGGGGGACAGTCTCCGTGGGGCACAGTCTTCAGGGGGACAGTCTCTGTCGGGGACAGTCTTCAGCGGGACAGTCTCCGTGGGGGAGTCTCCGTGGGGCACAGTCTTCAGGGGGACAGTCTTCGTGGGGACAGTCTCCGTGGGGACAGTCTCCGTGGGGGACAGTCTCCGTGGGGCACAGTCTCTGTCGGGGACAGTCTTCATGGGGGACAGTCTCCGTGGGGGACAGTCTTCGTGGGGGACAGTCTTCGGGGGGTCCAATCCCATAAAGATCTGAAAGCGGCCCGGCACGGCTGCTATGTGGCTGCTATGCTGGCTAGCGGAGAGGGCTGCTGGGGCGGAGGGGGTGGAGGACCTGCTGGAGGAAGGGACAAAGGACTGGGGGGAGGGTTGGGGGAGAAAGGGTGGAGCACCTGGGACAAAGGACTGGACCTCAAGCCACTACTGTCAGTGCAGGAGGAGGCATCACTGCAGACTTGCAGGGCTCAGAGCAGCGAAGGCAGGCCCAGCAGTGGTGGTGTTGGGGGGGGGGGGTTGAGGGGTGCCTTTCGGGGCCGGGCAGGGCAGGGTAGGGCAGGCAGGGCAGGGGTGCAGACTGAGAAGGACGCCTGGGCCGGGAGTTCCTGGGAAATCTGCCCTCTGGGAGCGTGGCCTCCACACTCACTGGGTCTCCCGTTGGTGCATTCGGTTCCTGGGTCCAGGGAGAGAGCTCAGAGGAAGCCCCGGGAATGTCCGGAGGTCTCTGTGCCTGTGCCTGAGCGCCGGGGGCAGAGGAGAGGCTGCGGGAGGCCCTGAGCTGGCTGGCTGCGCGGTGAGGCGCTGGGCAAAGCGGGCTTGTGAGGAAAGGCAGACTTTGTGAAAAAGACAGGCTGAGGGCTTTTCAGTTACAGTTGACATTCAATATTATGTTAGTTTCAGGGGTACAACGCAGAGATTAGACTTTGTGTAAATCACAGAGTGATCCCCCAGGAAACCTCGTGCCCAAAGGACACCTCCATAGTTGTTACAATATTCTTGACTGCATCCCCTGAGCTGCACCTCACATCCTCCTCGCTGTTCCGTAGCCACCAATCTGTACCTTGTAACCCTTCACACTTTCTGCCCACCGCCTTCTCCCTCCCTTCCGGCAACTGCCAAAATGTTCTCTGTACCTATGAGTTCATTTCTGCCTGGTCTGTCTGCTTATTTTGTTTTTTAAATTCCACATATAAGAGAAATCATATGGCATTTGTCTTTCTCTGTCTGACTTATTTCACTTAGCAGAATAGCTTCTAAATTCAACCATATTGTCCCAAATGGCAAGAATGCCTTCTTCTTTATGGCTGAGTAATACTGTATATTTTTACGTAAAAAAAAAAAAAAGTAAATGTTTTTGTATTTTCCTTAAATCGTTCAATTTAATTATACAGATAAAGTGGCCTCAAACATAATATAGCTCCAAGCCAAATGCAAAAGATGATTCCTGAGTAGAAAGAACTTCTCTCTCTCTCTTGCTTATGACATTAAATGCCACCCAAAAAGCCTTGAACAGTTTGGGGAGAGACCGTTATTTTGCAAAATGTGCTTTTTGTTTCCTGGCCTGTGTGTAGGGCCATTGAGGCGGCGGCCGAGCTCCGCACAGGAAGTATTTTGTGGGAAGTTATTTCTGCAGGAGACACCCCTCTGGTGTTTCCCGTCCCCGCACTCCTGTTGGCAGCGAGACGGGACGTGTGAAGATGGGGTGGTCACCGGCTGCCGCTCACACGCTGAGCGTCAGGGGTAAAAAGAAGTGGACGGACCCTGGAAAGGACCAGACCAGCCATGCCACGGATACAGATATGCGCTGTTTTGTGGGGTCCGTTGTAGGCAGACAGAAGTGAGCAGAGCGAGGCCCAGGGGCAGAAGGCCGCCAGGGTGGAAAGCCCCGGGTGCCTAGCAACCCACCACCAACCACAGAGCAGGACCTCCCCCCAGGGCGCCGTTTCCTCCCCCAGCACATCACTGGCCATGCAGCTCGGAGCCCTGACCTTCCTCCCCAGAGATAACATCTGGGCCTCAGGGAAGCTCCAGCTCCAGGCCTGGACAAGCAACAGCACCAGCGGCACCGGCTGCCTGAACAATGACCCTGCCTGGTGCTGGCTGGCCAGTCAGTGAAGGCCACACCCTGAACGGACAGGGCTGGAAGTCTGCTGGCCACTCTATGGAGATATTTCCCTGGAGCACAACCGTTTCTTCCCCTCCCTCCCCCCATACACACTCCCTCAGGCACAGTTACCATCAGCTTCCTCACTCCCAAGCTCCAAGGGCCCTTCCTTTCCCTCCATAACTTGTCTCCTAAAGCCCCTTTCTTCGAGGAATTACTTTTCCTACCTCTGTGATTTACCCAGTAAATGCTCTCTTACATGTTGGGTCTTGCTCTGAATTCTTTCCTAGCCAGAACCCAAGTGCCAAGGTGGCTGGACCCAGGTTTGGTCTGACCCCACGGGTCAGGTGGCCGCTGGCGCGGTTCCTGCCGCCCACAGCGGATCCAAGAGGCTTCCCCTGGGGCTGTTTTCTTGCTTTCCTAGTGGATCGCGAGGAGGTCTGTGGCGCTGCTTTTGGATGTTACTCCTTTAACTGCCACTCATGTGCGGATCAATGCGTTCACTTAAACACGTTTCTTAATCGCCCGTGCGCTAGACCTCATCAGCACTTGCTTCTGGGTGCAGGCTGTGTAAGGAGAGAGGGAGTAGGAGGTGGGGGTGGGGAGAGAAAGGAAATGAGTCATGTGCTCATCGTATGGTGGCAGAAAGGAATCTGCACACTCAGGATGACCCCTCGGGAAAAGGCCGGAGGTGGGCTGCAGCCTGAGCCCGGTGAGTTTCCCTCTCCCTCACCCTGAACTGGGCTCCAGGGTGAGCTGCCCGCAGCCCACCACCTGCCTCCTCCCCTGGAGCTCTGCTGGGTGTCTGAGTGCAAAGACTCAGGGTATTGAGTCACCTCAGACTTACCTTGGCCAAGCCACTGCTGCTCCTGACGGTGGTTCCTTTTACGTAAAGAAAGCGTTTGGGGTTCGTCTCCTCCACGCCCTCCATCCGGGGCTTGTGGAGGGTGTCGGCAGATGGCTCAGCTCTCCCACAGAACTGTTTGAAGTGAGTGATGTTGAGCTTAGCCTGTGTCATTCTCGACAACGACCCCGTCTGTAAACCAAGGAAGGTGCTCTACGGTTGTGGTTTGTTTCTGCAAAATCCCCAGGGCTCCTTTTGTCTCTCTGCATCGTGCATCAGAGCACAGATAGCCGGCAAGTGGCCCAGGCTGGATCCTCAGGTACTGCCTACTGTGCGAATGCAGGCACGTCATTGAATGTCTCTGTAAAAAATTGAGGGGCTCAACCTTTTAGGGCCTTTGTGAAGGTTACATTAATATGTATAAAGTTCATAGTATGAAGCTGGCAGAGTGCAAATATTCTGGGAATGCTAGCTATAGTGACCCTTATTTCACTCTTGTTTGCAATGATAAAAAATAAAAGTAGCTGAAACCGGTTTGGCTCAGTGGACAGAGCGTCGGCCTGTGGACTGAAGTGTCCCAGGTTCAATTCCGGTCAAAAGCATGCGCCTTGGTTGCAAGCACATCCCCGGTGGGGGGTGTGCAGGAGGCAGCTGGTCGATGTTTCTCTCCCATCGATGTTTCTGACTCTCTATCTCTCTCCCTTCCTCTCTGTAAAAAATCAATAAAATATATTTTTTTAAATTATTAAAAAAATAAAAATAGCAGAAGCACAGTGAATGGTTAGGAATACCACGCTGGCAAACCCAAGGGGCAGTGCTCGGAAGGATGGAGCTAACTTGGGGGAGGGATTTGGGCTTCATCCATTACATTCCCTTTTTCTCAATCTTCAAATGTTTGCGATCTTAAAAATAAAGCTAGAAAGCCCTCATTCACTCCACTCTGCACAAGCATAGCCAACGCTCCTTGTCTTCACTGCCTTCCCACCCACTCTGCCTTCGCAAACGGCCACATGGTCTGTCACCAGGACCTCTCTGCTGAGGGGCAGAGAGGAGGTGGCAGGACCTGGTCCATAAACCCCACAGCTTCTACCCGCCTCTCATCCCTCTCCATCTTGCTGTGCACCTGATCTTTCTCTCCTTTCCCTCTCCAGTCAAAGGGCAACGTCTCCATGTCTCTTAACAACCCTAATTAGTAGAGCCAACATGAGGTCATCTTCCTCCCCTCTCCACCGCTGTGATTTGGCTTGGAATGCTGTTAGCCCCCTCCCTGCGCTCCAGTCCCAAAGCCACCTGTGCCCCCTCTCGCCTGCCCCCCCAGCCACCCTCACTGAGCTGATTGGCTGGTGCTCAAATGACCCACTCTCCCTTCCTTCCACCCATTGTGCAGGCTCTGGCCTTTCACCCCCAAAACGTGCGATGACCTCACACAGTCTGTGACAGTCCAGTCTCCTTATCCTGCCAGCAGAGCCTCCCTGACACATCTGAGCAAACTGCTACTCAGCCCCAATAGCTGTGCAACCTCATTTCCTGCTCCGTGTCTGCCCTTTCCCCGTGCGCTCCACATACGCTGAAGATCCGTGTCCCACTGTGCGTGTCACCAGAAAACGGTAAGCACTCAGGACCATTTGTTGAACAGGAAAGAAATGACATATAGTCACGTAGCAACTGTGACATATAGTCACGTAGCAACAGTGCTGAGATTTGCGAGGAAGAACTTTCACGTGTGCTAAATATTTGCTCTCCTCAGCAGAGTCTGAGGATGACTTCCCGTAAGCGTTTGCGAGGGGAAGATGTTGGCACGTGTTTTCATTGCAAGGTTGACACTTTTACTTGAAAGGAGAATTCTCTCCTGTTGCTGGGCAGACGGCGCTTTCATTATTACAAAGACACGTGACAGACACGGAAATGTCATGGCCCCTCTGGGAGAGCGATGAAATGGTAAACTGTAAGCACAGCTGGATGACGACGGGGGACTTTTATTTTTGTTACTCTTATCAGAGTTTTCTAATAAAGACTCAATTCTCATCTCAGGAGAGTTCTGTGGGCACTTTCCCAGCACAATGCCAATTTATTTTTCTATTTGCTGCGGGCAGTTTTTAATTTTCCCCATTACCAGCCCTGGTGCCAAATCCACATCCTGCTGGAAGTCTGAGTCCACCTCCCCTGAGTTTCTGGTCGTTGCTCTCTGTGTTCCTGTGAAATGGCAGCATAATGTGGCTAACGAGCTGGGATTCACACCGGGAAGTTAGGAAGCTGCTAAAAAGTAGTATCTCACGGGCAGTTCCAATAAATGCCAAAATGCAAGATACCTGTGTGAGCTCATGTTTGGGTTTGGGGAAAATGAATGGAACTATTAAATTATGATCATTATTAGAAATTGACCTGTCCCCCTCCCCCCCCCTTTACGTGATGATTTTAGAATCTGCATCAATGTCAGACATTTATCAAACCTTGGCCTGGCTGGGTCGCTGGCTACCCTGATGAGGCCAGAGAGTTTGGCCTCTCTATCCCTTCAATCCGTGCCCAAATTGTCTTAAATTCAAGTTTCAAAATGAAAATAAGTATAATTCCCTACTTTTTTTTTTTTTTTTCAACTAATGGGTGACAGGAGTGTGGAATAATAGAATACATAACATGAACCATAGATAATCTAAAAAGGGTGTATATGTCTTTGACTCTAGAATGTTTAGGTTTTGTCTTTGAATCTGCATATGTGATCTTGTAAGAGCTCACAGTCTATCATAAAAAACATTGCAGTTCTAATGATGAAGACCTGGCAGCCTTCCTCAGATCCCTGACCCCTGCTCTGCCCTGTGTACAGAATCACGTGATGGTAAGTTTTTTTGTGTTTTTTAAAATATATTTTATTAATTTTTTTTACAGAAAGGAAGGGAGAGGGATAGAGAGCTAGGAACATCGATGAGAGAGAAACATTGATCAGCTGCCTCCTCACCCCTCCTCCCCCACACACACACTGGGGACGTGCCCAAAACCAAGATACATGCTCTTGACCGGAATCGAACCCGGGACCTTTCAGTCCCCAGGCTGACACTCTAACCACTGAGCCAAACTGGTCAGGGCATTTGATGGTAAGTTTTGAGAAGAGCAGGAATCCACTCTTGCAGCTTCATGGACAAGTCAAGCCTGTCTGTGCCTGGTCCCATAGCAGCTCAGCCCTGAGAGCAGCTCCAGCTACTGCCTCTCTGGAGCCTCCGCTGGGTCTCTGCCTCTCTCCCCGCCGCTGCTGCTCACCCTCTCATGGCTCACTTCCCTCTACTTTGCTCTCCACTGTGCCTCCTTTTTGCTCATGGCTTCTGCCTAGTCTAGTCTCTGTCTTTCTGCTTCTGCCCTGACATGGAATGAGACGACCTGTCTTTGTTTCAGAGAAGAGATTTCTTGAGTTCTGTTGGCCCCACTCCAGGTTAAGTCATGCCCCTGGGGGAAGGCATGCCAGCCAGTCTGTAAATGGCTACCATCTTTGAGTGGGAAAGCTTGTGGCTGTGAATCAGAATTTTTGATTAACTGTCTGTCAATCTGTCTATGTATGTATCACTTGCTTAATAACAGAAAGAGGATTATGCAAGACATTTAACTTGCTGGGTATGCA
The DNA here is from genome assembly GCA_036971965.1 of Nyctalus aviator. Classification (NCBI taxonomy): domain Eukaryota; kingdom Metazoa; phylum Chordata; class Mammalia; order Chiroptera; family Vespertilionidae; genus Nyctalus; species Nyctalus aviator. The sequence goes on from CM072932.1 coordinate 5,792,172, forward strand.
AAAACTTTAAGTAACATAGAGTCCTTAGGAGAAAAACCACCAGGAACCAGAAAGGTTGCCAGAAATGAAAGGATGGGGCAACTGTTCAGTTGGTGAAAGAAGTCAGCATCGGAGGAAAGCCTGGCTGGCTGGACGATGGCTCGAGGCTGTGAACCAGGCCGCAGGGCCCACAGGAAAAGGAAAGGGAACTCAGCTGGCACCAGACTGGCTCCTCTAAATGAGGCTCTGTGCTCAGGCTCTTTGTACTCCCTTAAGATTGTTCTCGTGCCCCCACCCCCTGTCCTGGGAATAACTTGGTGATATCCCCCTTACCTCCAGGATAAGATTTGAACTTTACCCTCCAGTCCCTTCCCATATAGAACCAGAGGTAGGTCAGTCTCACAGTGTGTACCTTTCAACAAGCATTTCTTAAGGAAGCAGCAAATTGCTGTCCAAAAAATTTTTGGAGAATTAAAAATAATAATTTTATAAGTAATTATGTGGAGATTGTCTTGGACTACATATGAAAATTTTTTTTAAAATGTACTGAGTTAGAGAGAGAAACGATTTGTTGTTTCTCTTATTTATGATTCTTGTATGTGCCCTGAAGGGACGATGCTGTAACCAACTAAGCCACTGGCCAGAGCTGGAACGTTCTGCTGACGTGTCCGAGATTGTGCGCTCAGAGGATATTCAGGTCTCTTCTGCCATTTCTACCGCCCCAAGCTCCAACATGGAGGCCAATTCGAACAAGCCTACTGAACTGAGTGTCAGCATCCCGGAAGATCTTTGCTCTGAAGGGACACCTCGGTTTTCAGTACAGCTCATTTCTGGAGTGATAAGGCATTTTCAGTTGCATCTGAGACACTAATGTTAGAACCTTCATCTGATGAAGAGAACTGTCTTTCTCTCCTTTCTCTGAAGCCTTGTGATCTGATCCTAGACAATGTACAATTTAAAGTAGAAAGAAAAACCAATCAGCAAATATTTGCTAAGCACCTTTCGTAGAGGTATGCAGCTGAGGCTCATAGAAGCAACTCAGTTAAACTTATTTTTGTTAATCCTCATCCGGGGATATGTTTTCCATTGTTTGGTTGCCTCCTGCACTCGCACTGACTGGGGATCCCAGAATTGAAGCCATGACCTTTTAGTCTGCTGGCTCACCTTCTAATCACTGAGCCAAACTGGCTAGGGTTCAGTTAAATTTTTTAAATAATCATAATACACCCCTCCCCTTTCTTTTGCATTCAGGTAAAAATATTACAGCAACTCTGGTTCATGTCAATGAATGAGGACAACTCTACTCTTTGTTGTTGTTATTAATCCTCACCCAAGGATATTTTTCCATTGACTTTTAGGGAGAGGAGAAGGAAGAGGGAAAGACAAAGAGAAACATCCATGCGAGAGAAACACATTAATTGGCTGCCTCCTTCACAAGCCCCAACAGGGCCCAGGCCAGGGCGGAGCCTGCGGGTGAATATGCCCTTGACCAGAATCGAACCCTTTGGTCCACAGGCTGACGCTCCATCTACTGAGCCAAACTGGTGAGGGCCAGTTTGAATTTTCTCTTGTTATAACATTGTTTTTCTATTCATAAATCTTCAGTGCTTTCCTCTTGCCAGAGCCTGAGGTCCAATCTCTCCTGGTTCTCATGTTCTACCATATTTCCCATGGTGCCCCTGTGCATGGCCTGCTGCCCGGCGCTGTGAACACTGAGCGAGCATTTCCCTCTGTGTGGGGGGGTGTGTGCTCCTTCTCTGGTAACGCTGACTTCCTTCTCCCTCCACCTGCCCAAACCAGCCCCTGTCCTTCCAGGCTCAGAGCAAGTGTGTCCTCCTTTACCAAGTCCTCCTCCTTTCCGTCACCCAACACGCGCAGAGCCCCATGGGCTGCCCCACGGTGATGAGTAAGGTGGTCCCTGCTCCAGCAGCAGGACAGCTGAGTGGAGGAGGCAGGGAAATCAGCAGGCAATTATATTGGTGCTATCCAGCTTATTCACTTAATAAAACACAGAGAAAATGATAGTGTCCATCATGGTCCTCAACGCTGCTTGTAGCTACAGAGTTCCTGCTGCCTCAGATCAGACCCAGCCACGCCAAAGGCGGAGAGGTGCCGAGGGGTATCCTTCCTCTAATCAGCAGCAGCTTTGCCGCTCAAGGTGATGGTACAGTGTGACAAATCCACTGCCAGAGTAGGGGCAGAGGGCAGTGGGTCCTTCTCCAGTTTGCGAAGGGAAGGCTTCCCGGGGAAAGTGGCATCAAGCTGGGTCTTGAAGGACCTTAGCTAGCCAAGGGGCTGTGGCGTGGGGATGGGGAGTCCTCTGCACTGCGGGAAGGGAGGGAGAGGTTCCGCATGGCCCGCTCCACTCTGGGGGCAGAGAGAAGAGTGTAGCTCCACTGGCGAGCAGGCATGAGATGAGGAGGGTCCAGGGTTCCTCCACTCAGGCGGTGGTCTGTTTGAGGGCTGAGGCCACGTTTTATAATGTGCCTTCTAGCCCGCTGATTGCGTAAGGGCTCAGTACAGCATCACGGATGGAAAATCTCTACTTGCTGTTAGCAGTGCCGTGATGGTGGCCACCCTCTGTGGACAGTTTCTCTAAGAGCGATGGGAAGGCGAAAGGTGTGCTCTAGACGGTGGTTCCACTGGGTGGCTTACCCTGCTCCCTTTCCTCACATTTCTAGGACAAGCTTCTGGTTTCACTTGAGAGAATGCCAAGCATGGTTTTTGTTCCGACACTGGGCTGGTTACTTACTCACGTCTCTAGCCCCATGTGTCGCTGCCTTTCTGTGGTCTGCTCGGGGATGCTGGAGCTGCCTGGAGCCAGTTCCTGGGCTTCCTGGTGCTGGCTTTTTGTTGGCATCTGCCAATGGGGTGCTGGTTGGAGATCAGAAGGCAGAGGAAGGAGAGAAGCTTCTGGCTTCTGCCTCCAATGGTGTGGCAGTTGCTGGAGGTTGTTGGCAACAGGTGCAGGTGAAGAGGGACTGGGGATTCCGGGCTCCAGCCACCCAGGCCCAGGCAGCATCCTTTCGGGGATCCAGAACCAACAGCAACCGTCCTTCCATAGTGCGCCTCAGCAGGCGCAGGCGCAGGGTGCATCCAGGGCCGCCAACAGCTCCCATCTTCGGGTTTCTGTCCAGCTTCCTCTTCGTTCTTCATCCCTGTCTTTCTTCTTTCAGCCCTTGGCATCTTTGCAACCAATCTCGTGTATATTATATAACACTCCCTCTGTCCATAATACCTACAATACCTTCTTTTTTCCTCTCCTTCCTTCCTCCCTTCCTCTCTCTCCCCTCTCCTCTCTCCCTCTCCCCCTCCCCACACTGGTCCCTAGCTGATACAGGCATCTACTTGGAGGGGTATGTTCAGTTGCTATAAAAGAGAGTAAAGAAATATAGTGGCTATAAAAATGGTGACATATATTATGTTGTCCAGATACCCATAACTCCAAATGGCCTAATATTTGGCAGTCATGGTCCTGGGTGCTTTATTTGAGCAAAAGTTTTTATCCTGCTTGAAATGTACTGATTGAGTAGCACAATTGAAATGCTCAGATTGGTTTTATGCTTGGATGGATTTCAGATGCAGGTCTGTTGATCTAACATCTTCTACAAGTACCAAATTCACCGAAAAGAAAAAGGTCTCCCAAGATCTGTAATTCTCAGGCACACGATTCCATCCCACCGTGCCTTCAGCGTATACATCTGTACAATAAAAGCCTAAGTGGCTGTTATGGTGGAACAACCAGAATGACCAGTTGCTATGATGCGCACTGACCACTAGGGGCAAATGCTCAACACAGGAGCTGGCCCCGGTGGTCAGTGTGCTCCCACAGGAGGAGCGGCTGCTCAGCCAGAAGCCAGGCTCCCAGCTGCAAGCGCAGCTGCGGTGGTGGGAGCCTCTCTCACCTCCGTGGCAGTGCTAAGGATATCTGACTGATGGCTGAGGCTCACGCAGGTAGCAAGTCTAAACTAACAGTTGGACGTCCCAAAAGGGATCCCAGACTGTGAGAGGGCACCCCCCCTCAAGTGCACAAATTTCCTGCACCAGGCCTCTAGTTAATCCATAATTTCTAGCCACATAGCCCGGCTTTTGTCTGCATAAGCAGATAGGCACATCTACCCCCAAAGTGTGCCTGTGAATGAATGGGAAAGTCACCTTTCAAGAGTTCTCTCACATAGAGATGAGCAAAGGTGGGGAAGTGTAAACATAAAAAGTAAAAATAATGCAGCTCTCTGCTGTCCTTCCTCTGAATGAACCTTACTTTCCACCTAGAGTTGAATATTAAATGTGGTGGTTGATTCTATTTGAATTCACTCATTAATTTCTTGGACTACATGCGCCCTGTCTACTATACAACAGAAATAGTTTGAACACTGTATTTGAAACACCCTGCAGCTAACAAAGTGTGCATGAAGAGTTACCACCCATCCTGATCTTAGTTTTGCTGTGGCTGCTGGCTTACAGAGATAGAGCACATCGTTCAAGTAAAGTGAGAGGTTTACAGCCTCTAAACAAGCAATTCTAAAGAGCCAGGAAGAACCTCCTGATGTCTTGAAGCCTATATGATTGAGAAAGATCCACTAGAGATAGTAGCCAAGAAACCCAAATCACAACATGTAGAAACACTCATGGATGATGCAAGTTGGGGTGTTAACCCCCAGAGGGGGCAGCGGTGGAAGAGAACTAAAGATCGTGGGCTTGATTTCTTAGAAGCTGATTGCTGGAACCATGGCCCCACCAACTACTCACCATCACAAGCGACAAAAGGAAAAGGGAAGCTTCTGTGTGTGCTCTGCTGTTAGCTCAGATGTCACCTCCAGGAAACACTCCTGCCCGAAATCTGAATGACAGCCCCATCCCATCGTCTGTCCGAGGACCTTAGGCATACGGCTTAACTTATGGCTTAACTCCTTACCTGCCTCTCTCACTCGTCTGTGAGCATGCCACGGTCAGGCACCAGCTGCCTCTGCACATCATACACACTCAGAAAATGTTCGTGGAAAGGACAGTGACCACAGAGCACGGGCAGAATATAGGATGCAGGTACAGAACTTCCATTTCCACTTCCCCCATTTCCACAATGATGTGAATTAAAGGCCTGGAGAGGACAAAATGAGAAACTGCAAGAGTAGAGAAGAAACAAAAAGAGAATAATAGAAAAGGAGAATCCTTGTGGAAAAGAAAAAAAGAGGAAAAGAAGTAGATTAGATTCAGTGGGGTTTGAAACAATTGCCTTTGATGGTTTATTAAACAGGCTCTACACTTGGTTGGAAAATCCAGGATTGTGTAACCTGCAAAGATAGGATGAATGATCAACCAATTCTAACTCACCCTCGGAGGCTTGTATTCCAGGCCGTTCTAGTTTCAGGACAACAAACTGAAGCCCAGACTTTCCTGAGCTAAAACGTGAATGGTTTGTGACAAGCATAGCTGTGTCGCCTGATTTCTTCCAAAACCTGCCGCCTGCTGCCAGATAGAGTAGAAACAAATTATTAAAAAGGCCCCAAAAGGAAGGCAGTTACAGCTTTTTTCTGCCTTTTTTGTCTCCTGCTGTGGGCTTTGCCATAATCAGCATCCAGAGGGAATTCCTGCTGTCTTCCTCAATGATCCCAGCGCAAGTGTATTTGAAGCCTGTCCTTCCAGGCTTCCTTTCTCCTCTGACATGTACCCCTGTTTTAGCATGTTTGTGAATGCTTTCATTTCCTTCCCTCACTAAAAGAAAAAAAATGGAAATGGTGGAAATATATATTTTAATATTCATTCACTCAACAAAAGCTTGTCAGTCGCTGAAGGTGGGGGCAGTGTGGTGGATGGTGTAGGGGCTTTGAAATCAAACAGCCCTGGGTTTGAATTCAGTTGGATCACTTACTAGCTGCCTAAATGACCATGTGTACCTGCCGAAATTAATCCCTTCCTTGCTGCCCTTGTAAAATAGGGATAGTAGCTACCTGTGCTATCGGGCCTTTGGCCTTCTCCATCACTCAAATGGCAGCACTTTCTTCATCCGCAAGAAGGCGTTTGCTTTTTTGGTAAGAGCATAGTATAACAAGATCTAGGATTGTCCATTCCCAAGAGATATTTTAGGCAAAGTATGTCAAACAATGGATCAAAGGTTGTATCCTGGAATGGTCTCAATCTTTATGGCTTACATCTGCTCATGAAATCCATTGCCAGCTTGCCACTAGGAAATGTCCTCGTCATAGAATACCGGAAATCTGGCTCCCAGGCTCTCAAAACAGGCAGAAAAGTTGTCATTTGATGTCATGGCTGTCATGTTCATGGTCCTGAATAATGGTTAAACCTTTTTTTGTCTGCTCCCCTGAATCAGAGGGGAATGACAGGAGAATCCAATCTTGAACCTTTAAAACGGTTCGACAGTCGTGGAGAGAAATCTCACCATGGGAGAGTTGAGAAACCCATGCATGTCTTATTAATTACTTTCATCTTGAGACAAAATGAAGGAACTTTGCTGGGGGAAAAACCATTCTGATGGATGGTTATCTCTTAGTGTTTTGAACCTTTGAATTGCCGTTTTCTGAAAAGAGCCTATTTATTACTTTGAGAGCTTGGCAGGAGCAAGGATGTTTTGTTGATCTTGGGCCCCTACCTCCCCGTAAATATTAACTGGCAGGGTGGTTGTAAGGATTATTATAGTTGGTTAAAATAACACATCTCTGGTGTTTGAATCCAGACCTAAGACCAGCTGTGTGGCCTTGGGCAAACTCTCTGAGCTCATTAAAATCTTAGCATCTTGCCTGGTTTATGGTAAGTATCCAAAATATGATGTACCCAGTGGTAGTTACTATTACGCAAGTCATAGCACATGCAAATACTAAGGAAAAACAGGGAAGACCACTCAGGCTTTCTATAGATGACTATTTGGTTCCGAAGTTAACCTCAAACCTTGCGAAACCGTGATCGATTAAGGAAATGGGACTCAGGCGAGAGGGGCAGAATTGCGTGGTGTGTAAAAGCCACAGGCTTTATCACCTCCATGACCTGCAATTAAATTCTAGTTATATTTCTTGTTCGTTCCCAGTGGATTAAGCCAGTCCTTCTCCCTGGGGACCGGTCTCCTCGTTGGTAAATTGGGGATAACGATGCCTGTGGCTGGTTGGGGTGTCGCGATGGTCAGAGACAGAGGTGAGGTGCCTGGGACCTCAGGGCCCCGGAGGGAGGCTATGGTTGGTTCAGGGCGAGATCCACCCTCGGACCTGTCACCGGGAACGGCCGGGAGCTCGCGGCGGGGGCAGGGGCCGGGCTGGGGCCGCCGAGGGCTCCGGGCCTTTTGTTGGCCGTCGGAGCTGCCTCTCACACACCGGAGGAGGATTAAAGCCAGATGTGGCGGCGGGAGAGCCCAGGCGCTCGGGAATCTGGGACCAGAGCACGGGACGCCGCTCCGCACCCCGCGGCGACAATAATGAAGGGGGGGCGTGCAGATCTCACGAGAGTTATATAGGCTGCGAGACCGCGCCCCTAAGTGACAGCCGCGTGGGCCACTGACGCGCGCGGCGCGGCCGCCGGGGGGCGCCCAGTGGACGGTGCGCAGCCCCGGCGGCCAATGGCTGGCGGGGTCGCGGGCGGGGCGGCGGCGCTCCGGCACCGGGGGCGGGGCCTCGGCGGAAGGCGGGGCGCCCGGCGGCGGCGGCGGCGGCGGCGGCGGCGGCGGCCACAGCAGCCTCGGCGGCGGCCGCGGATGGAGCGGCCAAGGTGAGGGGCTCGCGGCGGCCGCGGGGTGCGGGGGGCTCGGCGCCGGCGGCGCAGGGCGGCTGCGCGGAGAGGCGCGGGGCGGAGGGGCGGCGTCGGCGGCTGGGCTCCGAGGCGCGGGGTCGCGGGAGATCCACCTGCTGATAACGGAACCGCCGCGCCGCGGCCCGGCCCGGAGCTCGCGCGCCGGGGCTGCTGCGGGGCCGGCGGGGCGGGCTGGGCCGCGCGGGGCGCGGGGCCGGGCGCCCCGGCCGCCCTGTCAGCCCCGCGCCGCCGCCCCCGCGGCCCCTCGGCGCTGCGCGCTCCCGGGCGGCGGGCCGGGCTCCCGGGGCGTCCCCGGCACCGTCCGGCGCGGGAGGTGGGTCGACTTCGGGGTAAAGTGGAGGAAAGAGTGGTTTTGGGGGTGCGGAGAGGGAGCGAGAGTTGTCCGCGGACGGAGCGGGGCTTCCCGAGGACCCGCGCCCGGCGCTTCCGCGGGGCGGCGGAGCAGGTGGGGTGGGGGCGGCGGTCCGGGGCCCGAGGAGGGGCTGCTCCCGCCGGGGAGTGGAGGCGTGCAGCCGGGGCAGCGAATTAACCTACAAAGTCATGTCCGGTGTCAGGGAGCAGCCTGGTCCCCGTCCCCCGACCCGCCTCAGCCCCCACCCCGGCCTCAGCCCGCTCAGGGTGGAGCTGCGGGGACCCGGCGGCCGCGCCAGGTGATGCCCGGTGCGCCAGGTGTGCCCGACCGGCGCTCCCAGCCTCGGCGCCCGCGCTGCTTCCTCGCGCGGCGTGTGCTCCCCGGAGCCCGTGCGTTGCCTACAGCCCGGGTTGCGAAATAGGAGCGGGCACGGTGTCCGTGCTCAATGCTTTCCCTGTATTTTGCTGTTGTGCTTTTGCTGTTGGACGAATTCTGCTCTAATGACAACGCTGTTCGTTTGAACGTAGGACCTAAATTTAGAATCAAATAATATGCGTTGTATGCTTTATGCTTCCTTTTCTGAAGGTTTTAAAAACTAGTTTTACTAACCAGGGTATGTATCGTGGCATTGGTTTCTTTAGCTCACACGTGTAAGTCTGAAAACGCATTGGATGATGAAAGTACATAAGCTGTATTGAAAAAAATGCTAATCTTTTTATAAAAGTAAAATACATGAATTTCAACGTTATTGCTGTGAGTTTACATCTTGGATTTCACGATTGTGCCTTTTTCTTCAAGCAGTCAGGTTCAGCAGACGTATACTTAGCCATGGGACATTGAACATTTCAGAGAACACTTTAAAGTAATTTATCATCTAATAATAAAATACAGGACTTCGGTCCTTGGAGATCTGTTAATAAAACACTTTTTTTTCAGCCTAAGATCTACAGTTGAAAGTTCCATTCATTTTGGTCAGAAGAAAATGATTAGTAGTTTTAGCCACCCCTTTTTTGTTGTTAAGGATTCATATGTGTAAAGGGATCGTCTCAGAATAAAATTTTTGTGAATGTGGACATTTTAAAATATAGGGTCACATTGTCTCTTATTTGAGGTAGTCGATCCTGAGGGTTTGGCCAGCTTATGAACTGCCTCCTCTGGTTAAGAGTTCGGAGATCATGCCGAAACCGGTTTGGCTCAATGGACTGACGGGTCCCGAGTTCAATTCTGGTCAAGGGCGTGTACCTTGGTTGAGGGCACATCCCCAGTAGGGGGTGTGCAAGAGGCTGCTGATCGATGACTCTCTCTCATCATCGATGTTTCTAACTCTCTATCTCTCTCCCATCCTCTCTGTACAAAATCAATAAAATATATATATTTTTTAAAAAGTTCAGAGATCATTAGTTTTGCTTCACAACACTGTGCAGTTCAACTTCACTAGTTTGCAAACCCTAAGTAAAAATGTGCAACTACACCTTTCCCGAGTAAAATGCTCTGGTAGTTCTCTTCCAGAATCCCAGGTCTTATTTATTAGAATTCATTATAAATATCATCTTTAAACCGGAACTTAATAACTTCCCGGAAACAATAAATTATATTCCTTATGTTTTTCAAGAGTATATCTGTAGTCTACTTTGCTTTTAGAATTCATTCACTTTAAATTGTCCCTACTTACTTATGCTGAATTTTATCATAGGAGCTTTATTTGTATTTAATAAAACTATTTTTAATTATCCTTTATTTTGTGATTTTTCTGCTTCTATACTTCCCCATAATTATTAATTGAATGTTTACTCTAACCTATACATTTTTAGATCTTTTACCAGGACAGATCCTTCCTGCAGTTATGTAGAACTAAGTATATAGCAACAGAAAGTTATACACATTCTTATATAATGTCATACCAGGATTAAAGTTAGAAGTTATATAATTCACTTCTCTTTTTATCACCAGAACTCATTATTGAGTGCTTATTGATATAAAACAAGATATTAGACATTTGATGGAATTTAGTTGAAAATATAGAATATCACCATGAAGATTTTAAATTCTGGACTGTAGACATGGGGTCATTTAATGTTAACTTGTCTTACCATAGAAGGTGCCAACTGAGTTTCCAAAACAGTGATGATAACTTGTGAGAATATCTTTGGAGTTTCTCGTTTTCAGATAGTAAGAGTAAGCAAGGAAGTGGTTGTGGTGGTGGTGATAGTGGTGGGGGTGGGGGTAGTTCTTTGCTTCTAGAATATTATACCACAGTTAGAGCTGCTGGTGAGGAGGGTTAACAGGCATGCCTGAGGATGTGGGCGGGCATGGGTTTATGCACCGGATAGGGAAGGGGTTAGCCAAAGACTACAGGAAGTGAGAAGTTTCTTCTAAGTTTTGAGTTTAAACGTTGAGGTTTCTTATTAATTTTGCAGCTTATTTCATAATAGACCCATGTTTGTTATCGAATATAAAATATTTTTAGTTTCACACTTAAACTGTTGGGTAAAAATTAACACCTTGGGGACATTCTTCTGTAACCTGAGACTTGGGAGGCTCCTGTCTAGGTGCAGGTGGCGAGTCTGAGAGGCAGAGGGTCTGGTAGGTAAGAAAGCGTAGACTTTGGAGTCATACAAATGAGGGCTGTCTTTGGGCTCATTTTCTTGATGTAAAATAGGGTTTATAATGCCTGCCTCATAGGATTTTGTGAAGATTTAAAACATATAATGGCCAAGCATATAGGAAACACTGTGAGTTGTAGTGTCTATTATTATTACTGATACAATGCCCTAGCGACCTTTTTTCACTAGAAGAGATTGCTAGAATGTTCACTTTTACAAAGTAGCTGAGATGGTTTCAGAATTGCCTATAAATGGCCACTTTAACCAGCCATGTCCTTCTACTGAGGGAATGTCCCTTGGGCTTGGTAGGCCTTTTTGGAGATGCATTAACTCACCCACCAGAGTGTAATTTGGTATATTGTGAAGTGCGTCTTGTGGTTGGTCCCCTGGAGGCCACCAGGAATCAATGCACATCTGAGTGCTGCCAGGCCCCCAGGGAATGAGACCTGCTATGCAGAGCGGATTGAACCAGGGGCTGGCTGTAGGGTTTTTTGTTTTGTTTTGTGTTGGGTTTTTTTTGTCTTATTTTTAATACAGTTAACATTTATTGAGAACCTATTTGTGCTAGGCAGTTATGTTCAAGTACTTTTAAGGACTTCATTTGATTCCATTTTTTTCCCTACAGTTTTATTAGATCACCTGGTTTTCCAAAGTTAAAGCAATGATAAGTAATGGGTTCTTTCTCAGTCATTCAGTATCCTGGTTGGATGGCTGCCTTTTTTTTTTTTTTAACCCCTAAACAGTCCCAATTTACATCCTGGGAGTAGGTTAATCACAGAAAATACTACATTTGTTCTCTGATGATGATACATGACAATAATAATTGTAACCTTTTTATGATTTATGGTAACATGTGAAAGAGGAGCCGGGACAGGTTGCATTTTGTGAATGAAGAGGTAAGGCCTATATAAGGGACATATCTTGCCATGTGAATAATGATGGAGCCAGTGCCAGGACCCAGGGATTGTGTACATTGTAGTCTGTCACTTTCTTAATGTTTTTTAGAATAGCTGTTGTGCTGTAGGAAAACTGAGGGTAGTGAAGGTTATGTTACTCAGGAACCATTGTGTGATCATTAGTGTTCTCAGCATGGAATCTGGTTTATTGTTTATTTAATGAGCCCCACAACTTCCCTTCTTAAATAAGTAATCATAACTTTCTTTTCTCGGACAAAACCAAATCAAGGAGGGAGTAGTTTGATGCTTTTTCCCCCCTGAGGAAGAGAAGCCTACATCCGTACTGTATTAATGAGGGGTTTGGTGTGGGAATAATCTTCCTAGATACAGGTTAGCCCCGCCAACAGTCTATTTGTAATGGTGGGACCAATAAATGAAGAAACCAATATTTTGCGATTCTGAACAAGTTTTTTCTTCCTGATTTCCTCTTGGGTAGGAAGAAGACCTGAGACATCAACCTATGAAGACCGCGAAGACAATTCTGAATAGCGGGTGTGACTGGTGTTGCTGTCAAACTTACTCTGCAGAGCGTCTGAAATGAGCCTCTCTCATTGATTGTTTTCATTGGTCCGGAGCCAGGAGTAGCACTGGATTCAGTTGACTTCGTAAATGTATGAACCAGTGTGATGGTGAAATGAGATGAGGCTCCGAAATGGAACTGTAGCCACCATTTTAGCATTTATCACTTCATTCCTTACTTTATCTTGGTATACTACATGGCAAAATGGGAAAGGTAAGGAAAATATTTCTAAAAATATGCATGAAGTATTTTCGGCTTTGTGCTTTGTTTATGGTACATAAATACTTAGGTTTAATACCTCAACAGTCTGCATATTGCATGCTGTCTGACAGTTTCTTTCTGACATAAAAATGAAACCGTATTCTTGGACAGAAGAGATAAACTTTCTAATTTGAATGGGGTTTGTTTTGTTTTTGGTTTCTTGCACTTTGAAAAACAGATACTGATCAGTGGTTTATGTTATATATGACAGCCAAGTTGTATAACAAATACTTTTGTTTTGGCACACTTTTTATTACTAAACATCATAAATGTTTAATAAGCATCTTTGTACTAGGTATTTTATAAATGCCTAAGAGAACTCAATCAGCAACTCCATGAAATTTACATGCTGATTGTACTAATTATTTTGTGCTGTATAGTTAATGATTTAAAGTGCACGTGTTGACAGATTGCTCTTTAGACAAAAGTATGCAGTAGATGAGAAATTCTGATTGGAAAACAAAATTTTTTTTAAAATTAATTGTGTTAGACTGTTGAACTGTGTTTTAAAGGAAGGTTATCTGTTCAGTGATTGGAACTATATTCAGAGATAATTAAATTTTTTAAGAGAAATTATTTGGAGTGAATTTCTACCCATACTTTTTACCTTATAATAATCTAAAGAATGCTGATGGCAAGAAAGATGGACGTGTTGAGTGCATATTTGGTTTGTTAAGAGTCCAGTGAGAGCATAACCTGGTTATTTGATAATGCTGTTGCTGGCGTTATTTTATTGACTTTTACAAAGATAACTGAAACGATGGGTTCATGACTTATTTTTTTTCTGGTGTGTGTGTATAGATATGAATATTTAGATACTTATACACCTCTGTGAGATATGTTTAAAACAAGCTAATATAAATGAAGAACATATGCTTTGTGCTTGAGCAAATGTGTTGTTTTTCTCTTCTGTGTATTGGGTTCTAATTTGGGGGGAACTCTTTGGGGACAAATGAATGAAAAACTTGAAGACCTTACTTTGTGAACTAATTTATGTATTTTTTTATTTTATTTTATTTATTTATTTATTTAAATTCTTTATTGTTTAAGTATTATGTAAGTCTCCTTTTCCCTCCATTGACTCCAAACGTCCCACCCCCAGCACATGCCTCACCCCCCTACTGTCTGTGCCCATTGGTTATGCTCATATACATGAAGATAAGTCCTTTGTCCAATCTCTTACCAACACCCCCTCACCCACACTCCCTACCTCCAGCCCTGCCTTTGCTCTTAGGTTGGACGGTCTGTTTGATGCTTCTATGACTCAGACTCTATTTTTGTTCATTAGTTTATGTTGTTCATTATATTCCACAAATGAGTGAGGTCATGTGATATTTATCTTTCTCTGACTGGCTCATTTCGCTTAGCATAATGCTCTCCAGGCCCATCTACGTTGTTGCAAATGGTAAGAGTTCCATCTTCTTTTTCACAGCAGCATAGGATTCCATTGTGTAGATGTACCACAGTTTTTTAACTCACTCATCTGCTGCTATGCACTTAGGCTATTTCTAAATCTTAGCTATTGTAAATTGTGATGCTGTGAACATAAGAATGCATATATCCTTTATGATTTCTTGGAATATAGTCCTAGAAGTGGGATTACTGGCTCAAATGGGAGTTCCATTTTCAGTTTTTTGAGGAAACTGCTTACTGTTCTCCGCAGTGGCTGCACCAGTCTGCATTCCCACCAGCAGTGCACGGGGGTTCCTTTTTCTCCATATCCTTGCCAGCACTTGTCGTTTGTTGATGATAGCCATTCTGACAGGTATTTTGATTTGCATCTCTTAGATAATTAGCATGTTTTCATATGTCTCCTGGCCTTCTGTATGTCCTCTTCTGTATATAGTTTGCTCATTTTTTGATTGGATTGTTTACCTTCCTTTTGTTAAATTGTATGAGTTTCCTGTAAATTTTGGAGATTAGATCCTTATCTGAGGTAACATTGGTAAATATGTTCTCACATGCAGTGGGCTTTCTTGTTGTTTTGTTGATGGTTTCTTTTGCTGTGCAGAAACTTTTTAGTTTGATGTTTTTTTGTTTATTTTTTGTTTATTTTCTCCTTAGTTTCCATTGTCGTAGGAGGTGTATGAGTAAAGAGATTGCTACCACATACGTCTCATATTTTGCTGCATGTGGATTCCTCTACAGTTTTTATGGTTTCCTGTTTTACATTTAAATCCTTTATCCATTTGGAGTTTATTTTTGTGTATGGTGTAAGTTGGTGGTCTAGTTTCGTTTTTTTGCATGTATCTGTCCAATTTTTCCAACACTATTGACTCCATTGTATGTTTATTGTCTCCTTTGTCAAATATTAATTGAGCATAATGGCTTGGGTCAATTTCTGGGTTCTTTGTTCTGTTCCATTGGTCTATATGTCTGTTCTTGTGCCAGTGTCAGGCAGTTTTGAGGACAGTGGCTTTGTAACATAGCTCAATATCTGGTATTGTGATCCTTCCAACTTTGTTCTTTCTCAGGATTACTGGGGCTGTTTGGGGTCTTTTTTTTTTTTTTTTAATTCTGTATCAATTTTTGTAGAGTTTGTTCTAGGTCTTTGAAATATGCTCTTGGTATTCTAATGGGAATTGCATTGAACCTATAGATTGCTTTTTGGAGAATGGATATTTTAGGGATGTTGACTCTATCAATATCATAAACATGGTATGATCTTCCATTTGGTTATGTCTTCCTCTATCTCTTTTTTCAACGACCTGTAGTTTTCTGAGTACAGGTCTTTTACCTCCTCACTTAAGTTTATTTCTAGGTATCTTAATTTTTTTGGTGCAATGGTAAATGGGATTATTTTTTAGTTTCTCTTTCTGTGAGTTCATTATTGGTGAATAAAAAAGCCATAGATTTCTGGGTGTTAATTTTGTATCCTGCTACATTGCCAAGTCATTTATTAAGTCTAGTAGTTTTTTGATGGAATCTTTAGGATTTTCTATGTACAGTATCATGTCATCTGTAAATAATGACAGTTTTACTTCTTCTTTTCCAATTTGGGTGTCTTTTATTTCTTCTTCTTATCTGATTGCTATGGGTAGTACTTCCAGTACTATGTTGAACAGGAGTGGTGAAAGTGGGCATCCCTGTCTTGTTCCTATTCTTATGGAAAATGGTTTTAGTTTTTGCCCATTGAGTATGATGTTGGTTATAGGTTTGTCATATAAGATTTTTATTATGTTGAGGTATGATCTCTCTATTCACTTTGTTGAGAGGTGTTTTTTTTTTTATCAGGAAAGGGTGTTGGATTTTGTCAAATGTTTTTTCTGCATCAATTGATAAGATCATATGATTTTCCCCTCTTGATTTGTTTATGTGATGTATAATGTTTATTGATTTGTAGATATTGTACCATCCTTGCATCCCTGGAATACATCCCACTTGGTCATGGTGTATGATCTTTCTAATGTAATTCTGGATCTTATTTGCTAGAATTTTGTTGAGGATTTTAGCATTTATGTTCATCAGGGGTATTGACCTGCAATTTTCTTTATCTAGTTTTGGGATTAGGGTTATGCTGGGTTCCTAGAGTTTGGAAGTATGCCTTCCTCTTGAATTTTTTGGAATAGAGAAGGATAAGTGTTAGTTCTTCTTTAAATGTTTGGTAAAATTCCCCTGTGAAGCTGTCCTGTCCAGGGTTTTTGTTTGCTGGAAGTTTTGTTTTTGTTTTTTATTACTGTTTCAATTTCATTAGTAGTTAACGGCCTATTCATATTTTTTGATTCTTCCTGATTGAGTTTTGGAAACTTGTACTTTTCTAGGAATATGTCCATTTAATCTAGGTTGCCCATTTTGTTTTTATAAACCTTTGTATGTCTGTTGGGTTGGTTGTTATTTCACCTCTTTCATTTCTGATTTTATTTGAGTCCTCTCTCTTTGTTTTTTAGTGAGCCTGGCTAGGGATTCATCGATGTGTTTTATCCTTTAAAAAACCAGCTCTTGGTTTCATTGATCTTTTGTATTGTTGTGTGTTTGCTTTTTTTTTTTTTTTTTTTTTGTCTCTATGTCATATATTTCCTCTCTGATCTTTATTATTTTCTTCCTTCTAACTTTGGGGGGGGGGGTTTGTTTGTTTCTTCTCTCTTTCTAACTTAAGTTGTAAGGTTAGATAATTTATTACCATTTTTCTCGTTATTTTTGAGGTAGGCCTGTAGAGCTATGAACTTCCTTCTCAGGACTGCTTTCACTGTGTCTCATAGATTTTGGATTATCATATTTTTATTGTCATTTGTTTTGAGAATGTTTTTTATTTCTTCTTTGATATCTTAGTAACACAATCATTGTTTAAGCACATGCTATTTAGCCTCCAAATGTTTGCTTTTTTTTTTATTGTAGTTGATTTCTAAGTGTATGCCATTGTGATCTAAGAAGATGCTTGATATTATTTCTATCTTCTTGAATTTGAAGGACTTTGCCTATGTCCTAATATGTGGCGAATTTACTTGAGAATAATGTATATTTCATAGCTTTGGGAGAAATGTTCTGAAGATGTCAAATAGTTACATCTGATATAGTGAGTCACTTAGAATTGTTGTTTGCTGATTTATTGTTTGAAGGATTTATCCAGTGGTATCAATGGGTTATTAAAGTCCCTCAGTTATATCATCTTGTTGAATTGTCTTTCTTTAGGATTATGATGTGGCCCTCCTTAGCTCTAGTTATGGCCTTCACTTTGAGGTCTGTTTTGTCAGATATAAATATTGCTACCCCTACTTTTTTGTCATTTCCATTTGCCTGAAAAATATTTTCCATTCCTTCACTGTCAGTCTGTGTGAGTCCTTTGATCTGAGATGGGTTTCCTGTAGACAACAAATATATGGGTCATGTTTTCTACACTGTGCCTTTTGATTGGAGCATTTAATCCATTTATGTTTACGATTATTATTGATAGGTACTTGTTTGTCACCATTTTAATTTTTTATGCCAGTGTTTCTTCTTTGTTTTCTATTTCTTCTTTTTATAGCAGACCCTTTAGCATTTCTTGCATTGATGGTTTGGTGGTGATAAACTCCCTTAGTCTTTTTTTTGGTCTGTGAAGCTCCTGATTTCACCCTCCATTTTGATTGATAATCTTGCTGGGTACAGTATTCTTGGATTCAGCCACTTCCTTTCCATGACTTTGTATATTTCATTCCATTCCCTTCTGACCTGATGTGTTTCTGTTGAGAAATCAGTTGATAGTGTAATGGGAGATCAGTGTAATGTAGGTAACTTTCTGTCTCTCTTTGGCAGCTTTTAAGATTCTTTGTTGGTGGTGTTTGCCAACTGGTGTTGGTCTTTTTGGGTTCATCTTGTTTGGGACTTTGTGTGCTCCTTGGACTTGTGTGGCTTTTTTCTTCCTAGCATCATGGAAGTTTTCTGTCATCATTTCTTCAAACAGGTTTTCTATTCCTTGCTCAGTTTCCTCTCCTCTGGCACCCACATTATGCAGGTGTTATTTTGTTTCGTGTTGTCCAAAAGCTCCCTTAGACTCTGTTCCTGCTTTTTAAATTTTCTCTCCAGATGCTGCTGTTCTTTGGTGGTTTTTCTACCTTGTTTTCTAATTTGCTGATGCAGTCCTCATCTTTTTCTAGTCTGTTGAAACTTTCCATTGTCTTCTTTATTGCAGCTTTTGTCAGTTTTCATTTTCTCTTGATTCTTAGACATGTTGACTTTGTCTTCCATCCTTTTCAGCATCTTTATAACCATTGCTCTGAATTCTTTCTCTTACAAATTGCTTGTCTCCATTTTTTATTTCCTTTTCTGATGATTCCTCCTTTCTTTCAAATGGGGGTTGTTTCTTTGCCTCCTCATTTTTGCTGTTCCTTTGTGATTGTTTCTATGTATTAGACTAAACTGCTATGCCACCCAGATTTTTTGTCTTATATAGTAAATGTTTTAAGGGACCCAGTGGTGCAATTTCTCTGATTTTCTGGGCTGGTAATCTAGGGATGCCTCCTATTTGGGATATTTAGTTTCTCTTGATGTAGTTGGGTCTTGAGTGTTATTGTCCGTTTGTGGATGGAGTCTCCTTTCAGGGTGTCTGGTTATGTGGCTCACTCTCTACCACATATTCTATAAGACACGACACAAAGGGAACAAAACACAAATATACTCACAACACTGATAACCCCAATATAAGTGACCACTAAAGAAAAGAGAATTAGAGAGAAAAGAAAGAAAAAATAATATCAAGAAAATAAAAATCAATAAGAGAGAAAAGAAAGAAAGAAAAGGAAGAAAATAAACATATGGGGAGAAAAAAATCACAGAATAAACAGATAAACCAAAAAATGCAAACAACGAACACCCAGGAAAAAAGTGGGGAGGGGCAGAGTCTGTAGCAGCAGAGTTTATATACAGAAAGTAAGGTAAGGAATTGAATGAGTATGGAGGTAGGAAGAGAATGAGTGGGTAAGAAGAAAAAAATTTTTAAAAATATAATAAAGTAAGATAAAATAAAATAAATATAAAAATACAAATTGAAGAAAAAATAATGCCATAAAAAAGAAAATTAAGGAAAATTTTTTAAATAAAAGGTTAAAAAAAGGTGAAGTATCGTTCCTTTTGGCCAAGTTTTGATGCCCCATGAAGGCTGGTTTAAGATCCCACTTTCTGCTGCCACTTGTCAGTTTCCTGTTAGGTAGCCAGTAACATGTTGAAGTTCCAAGAAAACCACTGCTCTTCTGTTTGTCTTATCTCTGCAGCCTAGCCTGCAAGCAGGTGGGACCAGTCTGCCCACTTAGCCTGATGCCTGCTTTCAATCTTAATCTCTCAAGTGCTGTTTCTAATAGGGCTTTAGGTGGGGGTGGTGCTGTACTGCTTTCTGGTACTGAACTGCCTCTCTTCAACCCAGTTCCTGAGGGCTCTTTGGTGCCATTCAGAGTTTTTGTGTCCTTTGTACCACTCAGAGTGAGTTTGGGTGTGACTGTATTACCTTTCTGGAGGCTGCTGGGAGGGGCTGGTTTTCAGAAGAAAAATGGCTGGTTGGTCCGGCAGATCAGGACTGTCCCAGTGCTGGCCGCCACTCTGGGTTCAACATCTCCTGGCTGTGGCCTTACATCTAGAATCCCCCGTCACTAGCAGCCTTGTGGACATCCTTTCCACAGTCAGATGTTACGCATTTACCCAAGGGACACGGACTTGGTGCTGGGCAGCTTTCTTCTGACCCTCTTGGCTCAGAGGCCTTGCAACTCTCTCCAGCCCAGATCCTCGATCCTGCCATTCTCCAGGTGTCCTCTGCCCTTCCTTGCTGCTAATTGTCTGCCGGCTGTGTCTACTTTACCAGTTTTGGGTGGCTGTTATTTGATTTAGATGCTCCTTCTGGGATAAGGCTCGGGGCACATCTGCCTGTTTGGCCACCAATTTATTTCCCTGCATAATCTAATTTATGTATTAAGTATTTTTTTTTATTGTACCAAAGGAAGAATGTTTATGTAGGGAGAATGGTGGTTAATTCAGCTGTTGATTGTCTCTGATATAAACAAAACAGATGACTACTCTTTTAGGTCTAATTATGAAATAAAGAAATTAACCATAAGAAGGGCTTATAGATTTTTTTTTTGAATCATGAAACTTACCTATTCAGAGAGTTAAAGTAATGGAGAAACTTGACCCTTCTTATCATTGTGTTATTTAAAGGATTAAAAGTTTTTGAATCTCTGTTCCATTGGTTTTATTTCTTATATAAAGCTATTATAGGCATTTTTTATTAAGCTATTTTTAGACTCAAAATTAATTTTAAAAACATAGGATATTTTCACCATGTGGTTTAGATACACACACACAAAGTCTCTGCTCCTTGATGTTCACTCCTTGAACAGCTCTGTAACGCTTCCACGCATACTCTTCTGCTCTGTTTGGCTGCTTAGTGTTTTGTTCAGACTCTTTCAGGTATCAGCAGGGACCTGTTATAGGTATATAAAATCTCCTGTGTTGTAATGCTATTGTTTATGTAACTACCCTAACTGCTGAGCATTGTATTCTTTCTAGATTGTTCTAGCAGTCAAACAACTTGGATTTTCCTGAGCAGACCTAATTTCAGATATTCCAGTATACCTATTAACCATGTGCTCTGATTTTTATATTTGAAAGTATTGTTTTCTTACTCATTGAGATTGCTGGACTAATAGTTTTTATTTTTCATTTATTCATTGGTTTCTTTTATGTATCTATCCTATGCCTAGCACTGTAATATTTTATGTTATGGATACGAGAGGGAATAAGAAACTTCACACCTTTGAGAAGCTAAAGGGTTGGTAGGGAAAATGCCTGCAAAAAATATGTACCATCAGATTGAGAAAGAAGCAATAAACAACGCTGTGCTTGTACAGTTACACACATGCCACATGTTGTGTATTCTCTCTTTTAATCCTCATAATAATCCTGGGAATTACTATTGTTACCCCCTTTCTGTAGGCGAAGAAAGCAATGGAGAGTGGCTGAGAAACTTGGCGTGGTCAGACATTAAGCGATAGAATGAAGTTTGAAGTTTAATCTCTGAAGATTCCAGAAATAATGTGTCTTGCTACTGGTCTATTGACCAAAATAGCAGGGACAGAGACTAGACTAATTTTTGAGACAGTCACAGAGGAGGAGTAAATGTGAAGGCGGTTCAGGTAGAGGAGGGGCAATGAGTATGTCAGGTAGACAGCTGCAAGTGCCGCCATGGAGTTCAGAGTATTTGTGCTTCGGAATTGTGAGATGCTCATTGAGATTGGCAAATGGGATTCCTAGACTGTCTCAAAAGTTAGCTGGTAATCAGTTTCCAGGAGTATATCTAGGTTGTCATAGGTCTTCCTTTGCCACAATATGAGAGCTGAGCCATGGGATTGGTATGAATTTGGGAGGATGTTAGGAGCCCAACCAGGGAAGCTGGAGTTTTGACCAGAGTACCAGTTCCAGGGTATACAGGATTCCCATATAAAAACGAGCAGAATTCAAAGTATTTGGCATGGACAGGTTAAAAAAGTTGAAAGTAGGTATTGTGAAAATGGAACAGGAGTGATTTACATGTCTTACTTGCTGATGGGGTAGGACTCCTAATGACCTTCCTCCTTGGGTCAGGCACAATCCAAAAACTGGGCAAGACTGAGCAAGAAGTTGTAGATCCCTGTCCATGGGAACATACAACATTCATGTACATGTTTCTATATGGACATATGCTTTCATCTTCCTTGGGTATTTTTTACCCAATGCTTGGCCATATTGTAACTTGCGCTTATTCATTTGAAGAGCCAGACAATTTTCCAAAGCAGCTGGACCATCATGCCTTTCCTCCAGCAGGGTATGAGAGTTTTTATTTCTTTACATTTTTAACATTTATTATTTTTTATTTTTTTAAAGTATTACATATAATAGTACATATGTCTCTCTTTCCCCCACTGACCTTCCCCCGGCCTCCTCTACCCCTTGTCGCATGCCCTCATCCCATCTCCCCAGTGTCTTGTGTCCATTGGTTGGGCTTATATGGGTGCATACAAGTCCTTTGGTTGATCTCTTTCCCCCTCTACCCAACACTCCCCAGCCTTCCCGCTGTAAGTTGACAGTCTCTTTGGTGCTTTTCTGCCTCTGCATCTGTCTTTTGTTTCATCAGGTTATAATGTTCTTTATTTTCCATAAATGTGTGAGATCATGTGGTATTTTTCTTTCATTGCCTGGCTTATTTCACTTAACATGCTCTCCAGGTCCATCCATACTGTTGCAAATGATAAGAATTCCTTCTTTTTTATGGCAGCATAATATTCCATTGTGTAGATGTACCATAGTTTTCTAATCCACTCATCTGCTAATGGGCATTTAAGCTATTTCCAAATCTTAGCTATGGTGAATTGTGCTGCTATAAACATAGGGGTGCACATATCCTTTCTGACTGGTGTTTCTAGTTTCTTGGGATGTATTCCTGGCAGTGGGATTACTGGGTCAAATGGGAGTTCCATTTTTAGTTTTTTGAGCAAACTCCATACTGTTCTCCACAGTGGCTGCACCATTCTGCATTCCCACCAGCAGTGCACGAGGGTTCCTTTTTCTTGGATCCTCGCCAGCACTTGTCATTTGTTGATTTGTTGATTGCCATTCCGACAGGTGTGAGATGGTACCACATTGTCCTTTTGATTTGCATCTCTCAGATAATTAGTAACTTTGAGCATGTTTTTATATGTCTCTTGGCCTTCCTTCTGTCTTCTTTCAAAAAGATTCTATTTAGGTCTGTTGCCCATTTTTTTATTAAATCATTTATCTTCCTTTTGTTAAGTTGTACAAGTTCCCTGTAGATGTTGGAGATTAGCTAGAATTTTGTTGAGGATTTTGGCATCCGTGTTCATGTGGGATATTGGCCTGTAATTCTCTTTCATTGTGTTGTCTTTCTCTGGTTTTGGTATTAGGGTGAACTTGCAAGTGTTCCTTCCTTTTTAATTTTTTGAAGTAGTCTGAGGAGGATAGGTTTCATTTCTTCCTTGAATATTTGGTAAAACTCTCCTTTGAAGCTGTCTGGCCCTGGGCTTTTGTTTGCTGGAAGCTTTTTGATGACTGCTTCAATTTCTTCCATAGTTATTGACCTATTGAGCGGCTTAGATTCTTCCTGATTGAGTTTTGGAAGGTTGTATTTTTCTAGGAATATGTCCATTTCCTCCAGGTTGTCCATTTTGTTGGAATAGAGCTGGTCATTGTATATTTTTTAACAATCCTTTGTTTTTTTGGTGTTTTCTGTTGTTATTTCTCCTCTTTCATCTCTGAATTTGTTTATTTGGGTCCTCTCTCTTTGCTTCTTGGTGAGCCTTGCTAGAGGTCCATCAATCTTGTTTATCCTTTCAAAGAACTAGCTCTTGATTCTGTTGATCTTTTGTATTTTTTTTTTGGTCTCTGTCCTTTATCTCTGCTCTGATCTTTATTATTTCATTCCTTCTGTTTACACTGGGCTTTTCTTGTTGCTCTTTTTCTAACTCTTTGAGTTGTAGGGTTAGGTAATTTATTAGCATTGTTAATTGTTTTTTGTAGTAGGCTTGTAGAGCTATGAACTTCCTTCTCAAGACTGCTTTTGCTGTGTCCCATAGATTTTTGATTGTTGTGTTTTCATTGTTGTTTGTTGCCATGATGTTTTTTATTTCTTCTTTGATCTCTCTGGTAACCCAGTCATTGTTTAATAGCATCCTGTTTAGTCTCCAGGTGTTTGATTTCTTTGGATTGTTTTTATTGTAGTTGATTTCCAGTTTTATGCCATTGTGATCTAAGATACTTGGTATGATTCCTGTCCTCTTGAATTTGAAGAGACTTTGTTTGTTACCCAGTATATGGTCTATTTTTGAAAATGATCCCTGTGCAATTGAGAAGAAGGTTTATTCTGTGGATTTGGGGTGAAATGTTGTGAAGATGTCAATTAATTCCATCTGGTCTAGTGAGTCATTTAGGATTGATGTTTCTTAGCTGATTTTTTTATTTAGAGGATTTGTTCAATGGTGATAGTGGGGTATTAAAGTCTCCTACTATGACTGTATTGCTGTCAATCTCTCCCTTAATATCTTCCAGGAGTTTTTTTGTTTTTTTGTTTTTTTAATGTATTTGGGTGCTCCTGTATTGGGTGCGTATATGTTTACCAGAGTTATTTCTTTTTGTTGGATTGCTCCATTTAGTATTATGAAGTAACCTTCCTTATCTATTTTTATGTCCTTCACTTTGAGATCTAATTTTTCAGATATAAATATTGTTATCCCAGCTTTTTAAAATTTCCATTCTCCTGAAAAACGTTTTTCCATCCCTTCACCCTCAGGCTGTGTGCATCTTTTTTTTTTTTTCCTTCCTTCCTTCCTTCCTTCCTTCCTTCCTTCCTTCCTTCCTTCCTTCCTTCTTTTTAAATATATTTTATTGCTTTTTTTTACAAAGGGGAAGGGAAAGAGATAGAGAGTTAGAAGAGAGAATCCTGGATCAGCTGCCTCTTGCACACCCCCTACTGGGGATGTGCCCGCAACCCAGGTACATGCCCTTGACCGGAATCGAACCTATGACCTTTCAGTCCACAGGCTGATGCTCTAGCCACTGAGCCAAACTGGTTTCGGCTGAAATTCTATTTTTAATTTTCGTTACTAAAGAGACTGTTCTTTCTTCATTATATGTTCTGGCTTCTTTGTTGTAAATTAATTTACAACATAAATTTGTAATATATACACATATGTACATATATATATGTATGTATATATGTATATATAATATATATACATACATATATATGTATGTATGTATATGTGTATATAACAAATTTATGTGTGTGTGTGTGTATAGTTTTTTGGGGGGGCTATTCTGTTTCATAGTATTATGTATCTGTTTTTATGCCATTGTCATACTATTTTTAAAAAATATGCTTTTATTGATTTGAGAGAGAGAGAGAAAGGGAGAGGGAGAGGTAGAAATATTAATGAGAGAGAAACATCATCGATTGCCTCCTGCATCCCCCCCACTGGGGACTGAACCTGCAACCTAGGCATGTGCCCTGACTAGGAATCAAAACAGTGACCTCTTGATGCATGGGTCATTACTTCTACCACTGAACCCAATGTCATACTATCTTGATTACTATAGCTTTGTAAAATAGTTTGAACAGGGAGCATGATGGTTTTGTATTGTTTTCCCCCCCTCAAGATTACTGTGGGAATTTGGGATCTTTTGTGGTTCCATGCAAATTTTATGATCATTTGTTCTAATTCTGTGAAAACTGCCTTTGGAATTTTGGTAGGATTTGCTCTAAATCTGTAGAATGCTGTAAGTAGTATAGACATTTTAATAATAATAATTCTTACAATCCATGATCACAGAATCTCTTTCCATTTATTTGTGTCATCAATTTTCATTATGTCTTACTAAAGGCCTGGTGCATGAATTCTTGCACAGGTGGGGTCCCTCTGGGTGGTCTGCAGGGATCAGACTGAAACCCGCAGTCCAGTGCTGCCTGCAGCTCCTACCTGCTGCTCTCGTTCATCCCGGCCCACTGTGCCTGCCACAGGCTCGCACCCAATCGGCTGCGATCAGGAGAGGCTCACACTGCTGCAGCAGCACTCCATGAGCCCTGCCTCTGGCGCCCTCTCAAGGGAGTGGCCTGTGGGAATCAGGTTGAATGTAGCTGCCCATCATCCCTCGAGGGGTTCTGGATTGCTAGAGGGTGCAGGCCAGGCTGAGGGACCCCCACCGGTGCATGATCGGGTTGTGGAGGGACAGTGGGAGGGCTCCAGGGATGTCTGGCCCATCCCACTCAGTCCCAATCAGCGGGATCCCAGCAGCAGGCTAACCTACCAGTGGGAGCATTTGCCCTCTGGTGGTCAATGCACATCATAGTGACTGGTCAACCATTCGACTGTCTGCTCCCTGGTGGTCAGTGCCCATCATAGGGATCCATTTAGCAGCTTTAGCATATCATTAGCATATTACACTGTGATTGGTTGTTTGTTCTGCTGTTTTGTCTATTTGCATATTACCCACTTATTATATAGGATAGTTTTCTGTACTAGTCTTTCATCTCCTTGGTTAAAGGTATTTTAGGTATTTTATTTTTTGGCACAATTGTAAATGAGATTGTTTTTAGTTTTTCTCCCTGGTAGTTCATTATTGGTGTATAAATAAAAACCTCCTAACTGAAATGCTACAGATTTCTGTATATTGATTTTGTATAACTTTTCGGAATAAAATAATTCTAACAGGTTGTTGTTGTTTTGGTGGAGTTCTCAATATATAGTATCAGGGCATCTGAAAATAATGACAGTTTTATTTCCTTTTAAAAAAAATTTTGATTTTTTAAATTTCTTTTTCTTGCTGTACTAATTGTTATATTATGTTGGATAAAAGTAGCGAGAGTGGGCATCTTTGTCTTGTTCCTGATCTTAGAGGAAAAGCTTTCAACTTTTTGCCATAGACTGTGATGTTAGCTGTGGGTTTGTCATAGATGGTCTTTATTATAATGAAGTATGTCTCTTATACTCTCTCATTGAGATTTTTTTTCATCATGAATGGATGTTGAATTTTGCCAGATGCTTTTTCTGCATCTATTGAGGATCAGATGAGTTTTTATCCTTCCTTTTGTTTATGTGGTGTATCACGTTGATTGATTTGCAAATGTTTAATAATCTTCATATCCCTGGAATAAATCCTACTTGATCATGGTATATGATCCTCATAATGTACAGTTAGTTGAATTAGGTTTGCTAATACTTTGTTGAGAGTTTTTGCATCTCTGTTTATCAGGGATATTGGCTTGTGATTTTCTTCTGTTTTGATAGTATCTTTTTTCTAGTATTCGTATTAGCAAAATGCTGTCCTTGTAGAATGAGCTTTGAAGCATTCCCCTCTCTTCAGTTTTTTTTTTTCTTTAAAGAATTTGAGACAGGTATTAAATCTTCTTTAATTTTTGGTAGATTTCATCACTGAAGCCTTCTGGTCCTGGACTTTTGTTTGTTGGAAGGTTTCTATTTTATTGCTGATTCAATCTTTTTAATTCAATTGGTCTATTTAGATTTTGTATTTTTTTCTTGGTTCAGTCTGGAAGATTGTATTTTTCTAGGAACTTATTTCTTTTAGGTTGTCCAATTCATTGCCATGTAATTGTTCATTGTAATATCTTATGATCTTTTGTTTTTCTGTAGTATTAGTTGTGACTTTTCTTTCATTTTTCATTTTATTTGAGCCCTCTCTTTTTTTCTTGGTGAGTCTAGCTAAAGGTTTGTCAATTCTGTTCATCTTTTTAAAGAACTAGCTCTTAGTTTTATTGATCTTTTCTATCGTTTCTTTTTAAAAATGTTTTTCTTGATTTTAGAGAAATAGGAAGGAAGAGGAAGAGAAGAAATATCGATGTAAGAGAGAAACATCAAGAGTTGCCTCCCCGACATGCCCTGACCTAAGATCAAAGTGTTAAACTTTCAGTGCACAGGTCGATGCTCAAACACTTGAGCCACACCAGCCAGAGTGAGAAGAATGTATGTTCTGTTGTTGTGGGTAGAGTGTTCTATAGATGAATGTCAGCTCCAGCTCGTTTATAATACTTTTCAAGTCTTCTCTGTGTTAACTTTATGTGACGTTGTTCCATCCATTATTGAAAATGGTATATTGAGGTCTCTAGCTATCTGTACTAATAAAAGGGTAATATGCAAATTGGTGGGGATGCCCTCACACAACGACCAAACAGCAGGCTGCGTGGGGTGACCAGGCCAGCAGGGAGGCCAGTGAGTTGCGACCAAAGGCCTGAACAGCAGGCTGCGTGGGGTGATGAGGCCGGCAGCGGGGGCAGCAAGGGGTGGTCAAACGACTGAACAGCAAGCTGTGTGGGATGACTAGGCCAGCTGGGGGGCAGTGAGGGGTGACCAAATGACTGAAAAGCAGGCTGCGTAGGGTGACCAGTTCAGCAAGGGGGGCAGTGAGGGGCAACTAGGCTGGCACGAGGGGCAGTTACAGGCGATCAGACTGGCAGGCAGGTGAGTGGTTAGGAGCCAGCAGTCCTTGATTGTGAGAGGAACCTAAACCAGCAGTTAGACATCACCCTAGGGGTCCCAGATTGGGGAGGGTGCCGGCTGGGCTGAGGGACCCCTCACCCATGCACAAATTTTGTGCACCAGGCCTCTAGTCCTATATAATAAAAAGGGAATATGCAAATTGACCATTACACCATCACAAAATGGCAGTGCCCACAGAGGAGGCGAGGTCTCTGTAACACAAGATGGCTGCACCCACAGCAGAGTCTGAGTTCCTGTAATGAGCCTTAAGGAGCAGTCAGCAGGGGCCTGAGGCTCTGTGGTGCTGGGCTGGGGCAGAGGACCTGAGCCTGCTGCTCCCGCCCAGTGGGGCTCAACTGGGTACCTCAAGGCGTGTGCCCCCTGCCCAAGTGCATGAATTTCATGCACCGGGCCTTTAGTATTTAATGAAGGAATTTGGCAATGTAGCAGGATATAAAATTAACAGCCAGGAATAGATGGCATTTTTATACACCAGTAATGAATGCTCAGAAACTAAATAAACAATCCTACTTGCTATAGCAACAACAAAATTAAGATACCTAATAATAAACTTTACCAAGGAGGTAAAAGAATTATACTTGGAAAACTACCGGATGATGATAAAATGAGATAGAGGAAGATATAAACAAGAGGAAGAATATACTGTGTTCATGGATTGGTAGAATTAACATCATTTAAATGTCCATATTATTTGAAGCAATTTATAGATTCAGTGCAACACCTATTAAATTAACAATAGTATATTTCACAGATCTAGAACAAATACTCCAAAAATTTATATGGATACCAAAAAGATCACTAATAGCTTCAGAATGTTGAAAAAGAAGAACAAAGTTGCAGGGATCACAATATCAGATATGACCTTAAACTACAAAGTCACTATAGTCAAAACAGCCTGATACCGGCACAAGAACTGACATATATTTCAATGGGACAGAACAGAGACCCCAGAAATCACCCAAACCATTATGCTCAATCAATATTTGATAAAGGAGGCAAAGGTATACAATGGCCTCAAGACAGTATCTTCAGTAAATGGTGTGGGGAAATTTGGACAGGTACATGCACAAAAATGAAACTAGACTACCAACTTACACCATACACAAAATAAACTCAAAATGGATAAAATATTTAAATGTAAGACATGAAACCATAAAAATCCCAGAAGAAACTATAGGGAGCAAAATCTCAGACATATGTGTTTGCGGATACATCTCCTAGGGCAGAGGAAACAAAGGAAAAAAATGTACAAATGGGACTGCAAAATAGAAACCTTTTGCACAGCAAAAGAAACCATCAAAAAAAACGAAAAGGGAATCCACTGTATGGGAGAACAGATTTGGCAATGATCCATCTGATAAAGTGTTAATTTCCAAAATATATAACTCACATATAAGAAACTCAAACAAATTAACAAAAGGAAGATGAACAATCCAGTTAAAAAATGGGCAAAGGACCTATATAGCCACTTCTCCAAAGAGAACATAGAGATGGCCAAGAGACATATGAAAAAATACTTGTGCCGAAACTGGTTTGGCTCAGTGGACTGCGGACTTAAAGGTCCTGGGTTCGATTCCGGTCAAGGGCATGTACCTTGTTTGCGGGTACATCCCCGGTAGGGGGTGTGCAAGAGGCAGCTGGTTGATGTTACTCTCTCATTGATGTTTCTAGCTCTCTATCTCTCTCCCTTCCTCTCTGTAAAAAATCAATAAAATATATTTTAAAAAATACTTGCAGTCACTTTGCAAAATAAAATGACAATGAGGTATCACCTCACATCTGACAGAATGGCTACCATCAACAAATGGCAAGTGCTGGCGAGGATGTGGAGAAAAGGGAACCCTAGTACACTGTTGGTGGGAATGCAGACTTGCAGCCATTATAAAAACAGTATGGAGTTTCATAAAAAAAATTAAATATGGAACTGCCATGTGGCCCAGTGATCCCAATTGTAGGCATATATCCTAAGAAACCCAAAACACCAACCAGAAAGAATGTATGCACCCTTATCTTCATAGCAGCACAATTTGTAATAGTTAAGATCTGGAGTCAGCCCAAGTGCCCATTAGTAAATGAGTAGATAGAAAAGCTGTGGTACATTTATACCATGGTATATGTAGCATAGAAAAGAAGGATCTCTTACCCTTTGAGACAGCATGGAGGGAACTGGAGAGTATTATGCTAAGTGAAATAAGCCAGTCAGCAGTCAGCGAAAGACAAGTGTCTCATCATCTCACTTATTTGTGCAATGTAGGGAACAAAATAAACTGTTGAACAAATTAGATCTAGAGACACAGAAGCATGGAATAAAACTGTTGAATCCCAGCGGGAAGGTGGAAGTGGGTGGGTGGGAAGTGATCAATGAAAGAGCTTGTATGCATATATGGACATAGACAATAGGGTGGTGGAGGCCTGGAGTGGGGTGTAAAGGCAGGCTCTAAGGGGCAGTGGGAGAAAACGGGACAGAAGTAATACTTTCAACAATAAATATTTTTTTTAAAAGACTAGACCTATTAGAGTATATTGAGGGTTAGTGTATTTCAACGGTAAAGATTTCTTTAAAAAAAACTGCAACTATTACGATAGTGTATTGAGCTAGACAAGAGTGAAGCCAGCTAGCTAGAGATTAAAAAAATAAAAATCAAATAAAATGAATGGGCTTCAAATAGGATCATCTTACATTTACCTGATTAAGTTTTTAGGGATCAGGAATGTGACCAAAGGCTGGCCTAGGGAAATCTTTGTAGAATAGGAAGTACAGAGGAAACATTTAGCCTGTGGAAATTAATAATTGTGCTATATCAGACGAGATCAGGCACGTTCAGGGTGGTGCTGTAAGAGGATATATTTATTATGCCATCTATATATATAAAAGCCTAAGTGATTGTCAAACTATTCAACTGTCCGTCTGGTAGCTATGGTTTGCACTGACGACCAGGGGGCAGATGCTCAGTGCAGGAACTTCTGAGCTGCGGTGGCTTGGCAGTTGCGGTTCTTGGGTTACACGCCGGAACCAGAGTGGAGGGAGCCCAATTCCCGGGTGTGTCACCCGAGAACCACCTTCTTGCAAAATGGCACCCCTTGGGGGATGTCAGAGAGCTGGTTTAGGCCCGATCCCTTCAGGCCAGGCTGAGGGACCCAACCAGTGCACGAGTCCATGCACTAGGCTTCTAGTTAGATATATTATCATCAGTTTCAATGCCTCATTCCTGTCTTTTTACATCTTTACAGTTGTTTATGCCTTTTGAGAAAGGATGTTAATATTATTCTTGAAGTGTTAATTTTAAAAACTTTGTCTTTTTCTCCCTATCTTTTAATTTCTAAAATGTTCACATTCTGACAGATACGAAGAGCACACTTACTGGTGCTTTGTTATATAACTCATCAGGGATCCTTTTTATTTTCAGTTCTGTTTTATGTTGTTTGTTGTATTTTTTTTTTTATAAATACACTAATAACTTTTGGGTTTGCTTCTAGAAAAACTGGTTGCTTATCAACGAGAATTTCTTGCTTTGAAAGAACGTCTGCGGATAGCTGAGCACCGAATCTCACAGCGCTCTTCTGAGCTAAGTGCCATTGTACAGCAGTTCAGGCGTGTAGGAGCAGAGACAAATGGAAGTAAGGACACATTGAATACATTTTCAGGTAAAAAGTATATTTTTAGTTTTATAAGAAGATTATATTTTTAGAGGGTTCTGTGAAATACTTTATTTGAAAGTTACAGAGTAGCTTATCAGCTAACATTTGTTACCCTTTTTAGAGAGATTAATCATCACAGAAAATTTTCTATTATGGTAAATTATAAAGCAGTTTTTATTAATTTAAGAGAGTAATTAATGGGTTAAAATTTAATTGTGTAGGTTTAATTGATAATAGTGTTTTTAAAATCATATTCAAAATGAGATAAAAATGTAACTTTGCATTTATACATGCTTATGTTGTGACTTGTGTGGACCTCACATGAACTCTGGAGAATCTTTGCGTGCTTTGATCTGACTTATAAGGAAAAAAAATATTAAGTTTTATAAAGGGTACTTTTAGAGATATTTGACTTTTTTCTCTGAGAACTTCTGGTTAGAATATGATGAGTGCCAATAATCACTCTGTTTCTGTACCATTCTTATTCTAATAATCAAATTGGTATGTGTATGATCAGTTGCTTTAAAATTTACATATTATTTCAAGATTAATGTACTTTTAGCATAATCCGTTCTAATCCTTTACCATTAATTTCTCTTGTCTTAAGATTCACTACCTTACCTTACTTTAAAAATTTCCTGCTTAATCATTTTCCCTTCTGATTATGAAATTGTATTATGGCACAGTAACATGTAAATTATGGAATGGTAACCTAGCTAGAGTGGCTCAGTTGGTTGAGCGTCATCCTGTGTACTGAGTGATTGCCGGTTCATATAGCTGGGTTGCAAAGTTCGATTCCTTTTCGGGCATATACAGAAGGCACCAATTGATGTTTCTCACATCAGTCTCTCACTCCCTTCCTTCTTCTCTCTAAGCATGTTCGTGTGAGGATTAAAAAAATAATAATATTAAAAATAAATAAAAGGATGGAATGGTATAAGTAATAAAAATAAAGTAATAAAGTTTTCTGCCAAATGATTTCAGTTAACTTTTTTTTTGTTTCTGTCTAGTCTTTTTTTATGAATATTTTCCTTCAAAATTGTTATTGTTATAGCCCGATTTTTTACTCTTGAAATTATGTATTAGAACTGACTATATCATTGAATATTCTCCAAAAATACCATTTCTAATGGCTGTATAACTTATCAGATAATTATTTACTGTAATATATTAAACATTTTCTAATAATCAGGCAAGTAGATTTTTCTGTCCCAGTTTATAGCTCTGTGATAAACATCTTTGCATACTAATCAGTCACACTTCTAGTAGCTCTTATGTTATTTTCATTAGATTATGCCTTTCTTAAAAACAAGATCTATGTTTTGATGACCATTGAATTTTAACAACACAGCACAGTGGCTGGAACAAAATAGGTAATCACTAAATATTCATTGAATGCATAAAAGTTAAATTCCTAAGAGGGAAGTTATTGAATAACAGGACAGAGATGTTTCAGGGTTTTTGATTTTTTCTGAATAGCTGAAACATTTATCACATTATCACCAAAATTTAATATTAATATTTAATTTTATTGCAAAGGCATCTTTTTCACTTCAAATGGAGATCCCATTCACCAAAGTATAAAATTAGGAAAGAAAATTCTTTAGTTCTAGTTTTCATAAATTTTACTGCTGTGTTTGTAAAAACTAAAACTTCTGTAGGTAAGGTGTCTTGTGCAATAATTACACTTCTGTGTTTCAGATAATACCCTAAAGCTATTAAAGGAGTTAACAGGCAAAAAATCTCTCCGCGTGCCAAGTATTTATTATCATTTGCCTCATTTATTGCAAAATGAAGGAAGCCTTCAGCCTGCTGTGCAGATCGGTAACGGAAGAGCAGGAGGTACGTTCATTTGGTTTCTTATTGTGGTTGTACTGCTAGTCTTAATGTGTGTATTGGAGTACTACGATGTCAGAAGTTTGGAGGTCAAACAATAAAAATCATTTTTCTGTGCACAGTAACTTAGGACTCATTCTAAAGTTTATGCTAAGAGGAGTTGGACATTTTTCTCCATAGACAAGATTAGTAGAGCTGAAAAGGATCATGAGAAATCTAGGTCAAACTCCATCTCTGGGCAGAAAAATGTTTAAACCTTTGTCTTTTTGTTGTTAATCCTCACCCGAGGATATTTTTTCTTCATTGATTTTTAGAGAGAATGGAAAGAGTAGAGAGAGAAACATTGATGTGAGACAGACACACGGTTTGGTTGCCTCTTGCATGCACCCTGACCAGGACTGGGGATGGAGTCTGCTACTAGGTACATGCCCTTACCGGAACTAAGCCCAAGACTAACCATTAAACCAAACCAGCGAGGGTAACATCTTGGTCATTTTTTATTTTGAATATTAAAATTAATCCATATCCTGACCCTCCCACAGTATTTGCAGAGGCAGGCTGCTGTCTTCCAGAGGAGATGATAAATCTTAAAAGAATGTGTTCAGACTATGATTTAAGAAATATTTATAATTTAAGAAATATTTTTTAGAAGGTACTAGATAAAGACTAAGGAGATGTGTAGCATAATCAAAAGTATTTTTTTTTAGAACATTGATCATTATTTCTGAAGCTGATAATTGTATCTCTCCCTTTAATAATCACTATTTAGGTAGATGCCTTAAGCCATTTAGTGAACTTGTTGGTTTAGACTTCGTTAATCATTAATAAAAATACTGAAGGAAAGTACAAGTGTTTTTAAAGTAATTTAAAACTATAGAGTCACAAATATATTCTTTTGTAGTAGTCTGTTTTTATTTTATAAATGTGACATTCTGTTCCTTTTGAAGATACTTATTCCATCCCATTTGCTTATAATTTTATCCATCTTAAATAAAATGAAATCTTGGCCAACCAGCTTTCCTGTAGTTAACATTCTTTTTGTTGTTGTTGTTGTTAATCCTCACCTGAGGATATTTTTCCATTGATTTTTTTAGGGAAAGTGGAAGAGAGAGGGAAAGACAAGGAGAAACATCTGTGTGAGAGAAACACATTGATTGGTTGCTTCAGACCAGGGCCAGGGCCCAAGGAACCTGCATCCAAGGTAGTGCACTTGACGGAATCGAACCTGGGACCCTTTGGTCCACAGGCCAACGCTCTATCCACTGAGCCAAACCAGGGAGGGCCAGTTAACATTCTTATCAAGCTAGCACTATTTTTTTGGAAATAGAAAAATAAGACAACTCAAAGATAAAAAAGAAAATTCTCACATTTGCTTTAAAAAAACAAACCTCCCTCCTAATTCCTTAGGCAATAATTCTTAACACTTTTATAGTCACAGAAACCTTTGGATAGCCTGGGAAAGCTGTCAAGACTTCTACTTTAAAAATGCACATAGAAAAAGTAAATTTGTGTATAACTTCTGGGATTTTGTGGAACCCAAAAACCTAGTTAGGGACTTTATACTAAGAAGGTAGTTTTTTGATGAAAGAAAAAGTGCTTCTTGCTAAAGATCCTGTTCTTCAGTGGTCAGACTGATTAAGGAACAATACTCAGACCAGCTTAGCTAAGCCTTCGAGGAGTGAAGAGGGAGAATAGTGCTCCAGGCAGCTCCTCCTCCTCTAGAATTCTCACATCCCAGAAGGAAAAACTGTCAGCCCACTCCCACCACATGCAGTCCTCCCACAGCATTTGCAGAGGCAGGCTGCAGTACACAGAACAAGCAAGTACAGGTGGGTAAAAGGCCATCTTGTAAACTAGATTTTCCAAGTAGTTCAGAAAATTGACATCATGAATGACCTAATACTCGAGGAAATGAATTTGTAATTTCAATGTAGTTTAAAAATAAAAATAATGTATATTCTTAATTTTTATTTATTGATTAATTTTAGAGAGATATAAAGAGGAAGAGAGAGATAGATAGAGATATCAATTTGTTCTTTCACTTATTTATGCATTAATTGTATGAATCCTGACTGGGAATCGAACCCCCTAAACAATAGAGCTACTTGACTAGGGCCAAAAATAATATATTTTTAGAGGGAAGAGAGAGGTCAACTCATAACTGATTTTCATAAAAGGATTAGCTAGAAATCTTTGTGTTTTTACTTGAATGGTTATATTTAAAATTTTCACATAAATGGATTGATAATCAAAGTAGACACAACTTAAGGTCAAATTAGTGATCAGAAAAATTGAGCTGTGTAGTTCTTCCAGACTGCAGCAAAGAATTGGGGCAGACAAAAGTTTGAACATCTGTCTAATAGGACTTTCAGGAGAGAATGAAGAGAGTGAAGAGAAGAAATAATCAAATACATAATTGAGGAACATTTCTTTGAGTTAAACACACAGGTCTTCAGATGAAGGGCCTATTCAGTGCTGAGCAGGATGGCTGAGAAAGACCCTCCTTAGATACCTGCCAAAGTGGCATATTGGTTGGTAGAGGACAGCAGGCCATTCTTCACGTAATTGCTAAAATAAAAAAACCCATAAGCACATGCTGTGTGCCAGGCATTTAGCCAGGAACTTTGGTTTATAAAATTAGACAGGGTCCCCAATCTTGTGGAACTTCAATTCAAAGGAGAGTGCATTAGTTAAATAATCAATTATATAAACAGTTGCATAGTTACTGCTTTAATTGGTGACATAAAGGATGTGTTGAGTATGTACATAAAGGGCTTTTGATTTAAGTAAGGACTATAGGGAAGTTTTTAAAAATACATTTGAACTGAGATCAGTAGAGTATGTAGTTCCCTGCTAAAGATGGGTGTATTTGCTTTGTATTTCTGCTATAACAAATTACCACAAACCCAATGACTTAATACGATACAAGTCTATGATCTTATAGCTTCGGGGGTCAAAAGTCCAGAAAGTAAGTGTGTTGACAAGGACGTGTCTCTTTGGGAAACTTTAGGGAGGAGCCCATATCCTTGCCTTTGTCAGCTCCTAGAGATCACCTGCATCCATCAGCTCATGCCCCTCCTGCATCTTCAAAGCACAGCACCTTCAACACACTCTCTGACTCCCTTGCTTCCATTGTCACATTACCTCTCATTCTGACTCTCCCGCCTTCCTCTCATAAGGACCCCTGTGAGTACATTAGGCTCACGTGGGTCATACAGGATAATCTTCCCATCCGAAGACTCTTCATCATCTCTGGAAAGCCCCTTTTGCCACATAAGGCAATATGTTCACAGATCCCAGGAATTAGGGCATGGGCTTCTTGGGGAACGGGGCAGTATTCCACATGTGAGAAAAGGATACAGTATTCCAGAAAATGAGAAAAGCACTACAAAAGCCTTGAAGGAAGGGAACATGGAATAGTCTAGAAAATGGAGTCAGCACTGTAGATGAATTATAGAGTGATGGGAATTATGGAACAAGATGAGACTAGAGAGGTATTGAGCCCCTACCATGCAGGGCCTTGCAGACCAATTGTAGGGTTTTGGATTTTTATCCTAAAAGCAGAAAGAAGCCACTGATGGGTTTTTAGCAGGGCTTACTTTGGATGAGTTCTTAAGATTTAAATTTTGCAAAGCTCACATTTGATGCAATGAGAAAAATGATTGAAAATGTGGGAAGAAGAGTAGATGTGAAAGGACTCAGTAAGAGACTATTGTAGTGATCCACTGGAGAGAGGGGGAGCTTGGGCCAGGTGGTGGTAGTAGTAGGGATGGAAAGAAGAAGATTTACGAATTGTTTGGGATGTATGGGAATATAGGCATGGGAGGACATAGTGATGGACGGTTTTGTGGGCTAAGGTAAGGGAGTAAGTAATCAGGGATAGGACCTAGATTTATGGATTATATAACTGGGTGGCTGGTACTATTCATGTGGTAAAGGACAACAAATGTTTTGTAATATTAGTTTCGAAGCAAGACCATACATTAAATTTGGGTTTAATTTTATGATTTATCATTTGCAAATAACTGGTTTTTGAAGTACAAAGGTGGATGATATCACCCAGGACCTACAACTGAGGACCTAGAACAGTTAGTTTTCAGGAAAAAGAAAGATGAAGCCACAAAGACAGAGAAAGTGCAACTGGACAATAGAGAGAAAACTGTTGTCATGGACTATAAGGAAAGAAATGGGAATAAATGACTAAAATCAAACCAGAGGAAACAAGATAGGATAAAAATATTTGATTAGCAATGAATATTGAAAAAGAAAAGCAATTTAGTTATAACTGAAGGTAGACTAGTAATTGAAGATTCAGAATGCCAAATTAAGATTGTCCTTAATTTTTTTTTATCATAAAGGAAATAAATACCAGAATTTGTAAACTTCCCAGAAAAGTTGAAGAAAACGGAAATAATATCAGTTGCTATCTCTGTCAAATTATAAACACCATGAGGCGACAGCTTTACCTATCTTATGACTATATTTAAGATAGTCTATTACATATTTGATGTATTATAGGTACAGTTAATACTTGAGTAGGAAATATTGGATGATTAATTACTGGGACAAAGAACTTGGAACAACCCTTTGTCTCCATTCCTGTTCGGTTCCTTGGTCCACCTTGCTCCTCCACAAAAGGATGATATGTCTGTATTGTTCTCATTGCTGCCGTATTAGTTCTGAACTCTTACTTATCCCTTAGTATGCATACATTTTTAGATTGTAAGCCATAGAAGGACGTTTCATCAAACAGGACCAGGACAGGCTGGGTTATGCAGTAGAATTAACAACTTCAAATCTCAGTGGGTTAAGTAATACAGTTATTTGTTTATTTACTGCTCAAAGTATTGTCCATCAAGGTTGGCAGGGCTTTGTGCATCATTGCTCACTCAGAGATCCAGGCCGACAGAGCAGTCAGCATCTTGAACCTTACTGGTTGCTCTGCTGAGGAGAAAGGACAGCTCTGAAAGCCCTCACTCTGCAGTACCAGGGGCTCAGCCCCTGACTTACCTGTGGGATGACTCACTCTTACTAGTCACACCCTCTCCCACTGTT
This sequence comes from Nyctalus aviator, assembly GCA_036971965.1. NCBI lineage: Eukaryota > Metazoa > Chordata > Mammalia > Chiroptera > Vespertilionidae > Nyctalus > Nyctalus aviator. The sequence goes on from CM072932.1 coordinate 5,830,589, forward strand.
CTCCCCAACCCTAAGGGACAGGAAGTGCAATCCTACCTGTGACCAGAGGCTGGAAAAACTGTCTTTGTGTGTGTGGTAATTTTGAGAAATACCACAAGCGTGGATACTCTAATTCTGAAAGCTTAGCTGAAATTAGTACTTTCATTTTTAGTGTTTTTGGAGTCTTGTTTTAAACTAAAGAATTTAAATTTCAGCTCCAAAACACTATATCAGGAGCTTCTCTGAACATGCCATCTAAACTTAAAACAGAAACAAAACAACTCCAGACAGTGGTAGGGAATAGAGTTTCATTATAACTTTAATACCGTTTGTGTTTGCATACTTTGGGTCAGCATATATTTTTGCTTTTTCCATACACAGAATTTTTGAACTCCATATGAGTTAACATTTCTTAGGAATGTTTTGTATCATAGATGATATATTTTTAATCTGTGTTCTAAATATTTAAAATGTTTTTAATTTAAATTTTGAGATAGGTTGAAGTATATGGAAATTTGCTTCCAGGGTAACTCATCCTGCCTTGAGGCATTTCAGAGTAACATGCTCAAAACAGTGTGTTGTTCTCATAAAAAGGTCCTCCATCCACTTAAGTCATCCTTCAGTCCTCCTCTTCCTTTGTCTCTAAGTCCCAGGGGAAAGGGGTCTTCAAAATATGTCCTAGCCCTGGCCTCGTAGCTCAGTTGGTTGGAGCATTGTCTCGTACACCAAAAGGTTGTGAGTTCAATTCCCAGTCAGAGCACATACCTTGGTTGTGGGTTTGGTCCCTCCCTTTCTCTCTTTCTGTCTCTCTCTTCCTCTCTCTAAAAATCAATAAGTGTATCCTCTAGTGAGGATACCATATATCCACCCACTAATCCAGCCACTCATCTCCATCTTTAAATGCCCTAATTCAAACTACCATCTTTTCGTTTAATTACTGCAATAGCTTCCTGATTTCTCCCTAAATGCTTTTACTCTTAGCACTTTTGTTTCTGTTCTCCACAAAATTTAGTAAACTTTTAAAATTAACAAATTGGGTAATGTCACTCCCCTATTTATAGCTTTATAATTGCTTTCTCTGAATTAAAAACTAAACTTAAGGTTTCATGTGAAATGACCCCTAACTACTGCTCTGAATCTAGGCTCATTCTGCTTTAGATATATTCTGTTCTTGGCTCTTTCTCAGTTGTGTTAAGATCATTGTCTCTTCAGGGCCTTGCTGTTTCTTCTGGAATGTTTTTCCTCTGCTCTTTCTCATCATTAATTACCAGAGAGGCCCTCCATGACCTCACTGTCTATAAAGGTACCTTCCCTTAACCCTCCCTCTCTTTCTAATATTGCCATGTTTTAATTTGTATAGTACATATTACCTCTAAGATTGTATTATTTTATCTTCTCTTCTAGAATGTAAGTTCCATGAGGGTAGGGGCCTTATCCATGCTCTTCACTATTCTATTACAGTCACTGATATAATGCCTTACATTTAATAGGTGTTTAGTAAATATGTTCAGGAAAATGTAGCAAATCTCTTTTTGAGTTCTTGTAAACTCTTTGTCCCAAAATGAAGAGAGGAGTGTGAAACTTGGGCAAGTTTCTTGAATTATTTGGATCTTACAATTCTTATCTGTAGAATCATGGTGATAGACTTGTAGATCCATGATCTTTAACTTTCCTTTTAGCTTTAGAATTCTGAGGATTTTAAGTATTTTATAGTATCTCCAATTAATTGATAATACTTAATAATTTAAAAAAATATATAGAGTATTTTTCTACTGATATCTAATATGCAGTATACTAAGACTTCTTAAGAGGTGATATTTTTAAAAACTTTCTGGGACATACAGTCCTACTGTAACACAATATATGCATTCCTAAAAATTACTGCTCTATGCAGAATTGTGCAGCAAACTGAGAAAAATGGGATTAGGTTCACAACACTCAGCACTTTTGCCTGTTACACATATAAAAATATAAGAACTTAAAAATGGTAGCATAATTCTACACTTGTTAAGTGATTAATAAATAGAAAATTGCTGCAATAAATGTGGTATCCGCCTTGTAATGGACCTCAGGTTTGTGTGTTAAAATGGGTTTCAGAAGGCGTGCAGGTGGGAAGCTCTGAGAAATGGTGCAAAGGGAGCCTGACAGGAAGTGGCCACACCAGGTGAGGGGAGTGTGGTTGTAGCGGGCAGTGAGCTGGGGCAGTGTGTGCATTTTGTGCGTCCCCACAATGCTCCTTTCAGTTTCCTGAGCTCTGTTCCAAAAGGTGCAACTTCCTGTGAGTGTTTGTTCCAGAGGAGAAGTTGCACATAAACAAATGTGAAAACAGTGTTATGCTGAAATGGCTTCTTAATATACTAATCACACATAGGGACAAGTTTGCATTTCAAAAAAGGCATAATAGTAGACATGAAATTTTAGACTTAAAAACAATTACATAAATAGTACAACTTCCATATAGTTCCTCTAAACATTTACATCTTAAATAACCGTAGTACCATGTTCAAATTCAGAAAATAAACATTCATGTTATACTGTTATTTAACCTTCAGTCTTGTTCACATTTTGCCATTTTTTTAATTAGTATTTTGTTTGTTTCTGGATCCAGCTCAGGATCCTGTGTGTGTGTATATATATATAAATATATAAATATATAGATATATCAATATATTAATATATTAATATATATTAATATATTTTATTGATTTTTTACAGAGAGGAAGAGAGAGGGATAGAGAGCTAGAAATGTCGATGAGAGAGAAACATCGACCAGCTGCCTCTTGTACACCCCCTACCGGGGATGTGCCCGCAACCAATGTACATAACCTTGACTGGAATCGAACCTGGGACCTTTCATTCCGCAGACCGACGCTCTACCACTGAGCCAAACCAGTTTCAACCAGGATCCCATATTTTGCTCAATTATCATATCTTAGTCTTCTTCAGTCATGGACAGTTCCTCATTCTTTCTTATTTTTCCTGATCATGATACTTTTTAGGGAGTACTGACCAATGAGTTATTTTGTGATATAGTCCCTAACTTGTGTTTGTTTCTTCATGGTTAGATTGAGGTTATTCATTTTGGGCAAGGAAACCACAGAAAAGATGTCATGTGGCCTTCCCTGTGCATCATATATATGAGATTTGGGACATTAATTTTTAAAAATACATTCTTTTTTATTTTAGAGAGGAAGGGAGAGGGAGAGAGAGAGATAGAAACATCAATGATGAGAGAGAATCATTGATTGGCTGCCTCCCACTAGGCATTGAGCCCCCAACACAGGCATGTGCCCTCACTGGTAATCAAACTGTGACCTCCTGGTTCATGAGTTGATGCTCAACCACTGAGCCACCACAGCTGGGCTGGAACATTGATTTTTAAGATATGTTTCATGTTTCTAAGGTTTAGTTGTATAATTAAACTTGTTGTTTATACTTTACAATCACTTTTTAATATGAGTTTTAATATCGTTCATTTTTATCGGTTCTTTGACATTATTTCTTTTTTCTTATGGACTATTTCTTTCCTTAAGTTCTGTGAAAAAGAATTATAGTATTATGGGTAATGCCTTTCTATCCTTTGGTTATTTTTCTTTCTGAAATGTAGTATATTTTGATACCTCAATTATTTTAATCAATTTGAAGGGTATAATATTTTTGAAGTAGTAGTATTTTTATATATTGTCTTTGTAAAATCTTATGTAATTATAATTTTGTTTCAGTTTCAGTAGTAATGGGAATTCCTACTGTGAAGAGAGAAGTTAAATCTTACCTCGTAGAAACTCTTCATTCCCTTATTGATAATCTGTATCCTGAAGAGAAATTGGATTGTGTGATAGTAGTCTTCATAGGAGAGGTAATTATTTAATTGTTGTGATTTTTACACCTATAATCTATATAATCTATGACCAATAATCTATAAGAGTTAAAACTATAATTGAATATTTGAATATACTTTTATGAGCATTTAAAAAAACATGAGTAAAATTTAGGTAATATATTCTATCCAATGATTAAATTTAAGTCTTAATTTAATGTTTGCCTTAACTTTTTTACTGCAGCTACAGTTTAGGATAATATCACACACATAAGTCTTTCAGAACAGAGAGTTTCTGTTTCTAGTTACAGGACCTAAATTTGGAGATTTGCACTGGTGTTCTTTGGGAGTATAGGAAGCTGAGAAAAGTTTAGCTCAGACATGGGTTTTATCATCTTGTTATTCTCTTGACCCCTTGAGTCTGTACTCTCAAGATGCAACCATTATCCATTATTGAAAAGGTCAAAATATCACAAGAATGAGGAATATTATATTTATTGTATTTTAGTTTCCTCGAAAGTTCTAGGGAAAGAATAAATCTTGAGCAAGTTTTTCATAAATAATGAGAAAAATCACCCTGAAGTAATTATTTTCTTAATTATTATATAGAATTTCAGATTGTGAAAGGATTTAGGACATCAGTTGGTTCTGGCCCATTTATTCCCAACTTTTCAAGTGTTTCCCCATCTTTCTAAATGAAAATGTTCTTAATGTGTTTCTTAATACAAAAATAGAACAATTGTTCTCTAGAATAATAGAATTTAAAACAATTACAGAAATGTGTAATGAAAACTTAGCTGCTATTCCTTCATACAGATATAATAATTAGATATTCTGAAATATATCTTAAGAAATATTTCTTGCCTTAGCAGGTTTGGCTCAGTGGATAGAGTGCTGGTCTGCGGACTAAAGGGTCCTGGGTTTGATTCTGGTCAAGGACACATGCCTGGGTTGTAGACTTGATCCCCAGTGGAAGGCTATCAGGAGACAGCCAATCAATGATTCTCTCCCTTCTTCTCTGAAATCAAATATATATATATTTAAAAATAAAAATAAAATATAAAAATGAGCTACTATTTAAAAAAAGAATAGAAAGAAAAGAAATATTTCCTGTTGCTTGTGTGTGTATGTGTGTGTGTGTGTGTGTGTGTGTGTATATATATATATATATATGTATATATATGGATTTTAATATTTTAATATGTGCATTTAAAAATATATTATTTCAGAGAAGAAGTTAGAGGGAGAGAGTGATAGAAACATCAGTGATGAGAGAGAATCATTGATTGACTTCCTCCTGCATGCCCCACACTGGGGATTGAGCCCACAACCCAAGCAAGCGCCCTGACTGGGAATCGAACCATGACCTCCTGCTTCATAGGTTGACACAAACCAATGAGCCATGCCAGCTGGGCTCACAGCCTTTTTTTTATGTTAAGAATAGATATCATAGCATCATTTTTTTCTGGCTATAAAATATTCCATTGTATGGTTTTAACACATTTTCTTTAATTTCTGATTGCTAGACATTTAGGCTGTTTCCAAGTTTTTTTGTGTTATTTTCAGCGTGGCATAAATTTTTGTGTCCTTTGTATAGTTACTGAGGTATGATCAATTCCTAACTGTGGAATGGTTTGGTCAGAGTCCACACACATTAAAATGTTCGTGCGTGGCCAAAAAGCCCAACAGGAGTAGAGCCAGTTTATCCCTCTTCTAACATTCTGCGAGAAAGCTTTTTCCCTATCCCCATGCTCTACTAAATAATATCAGCTTTTAAATTTTTTTGTCAGCTTGATGGATAAAAAATAATACATGGCTTTTGCTTATTTGGATTTCTTTACTGATGGGGTTAAATGCTGATTTATAAGTTGTTTTTACACCATTTGTATTTAAAATTATTTTTATAAACTTTGCTCTTTTTTATTTGTAAGAAAATTTCATATACAAAAGGAATAAATTATTTGAAATATTTAGTTCAGTTTGTCTTTTGCATGAACTTTGTATTTTTGTCTGTTATAGAAATTTTACATCTTAAGTAATTAAATTTGCCAATTGCATATTGTATACAGTAGAAATTGATACAACCTCCTTATAAAGCATTTTGGTAATAGCTATTAAAATTTAAAGTATACTCTGTGACCCAACTTTCTGATTCTAAAATTGATTCACTAGTAACATTTGTAAGAGTGAAAATCTACTCAAGCGTATACACATATGGAAATAGCTCCTGCATGCATTAATAAAATAAGTAGAGAAAATGGTCTTGTCTAATATCCTGTCAACTATTAGTAGTCAGATATCTTGAGAGTTGGAATTATGGGAACATGCCATTTTCTGTTGCATACAGTTTTATAAAATTGAAATTTTTTTTTACAATGAACATATATTGATTTTTTCTCAGAAAAAAAGTCTTATTACTGTAAAAGAAGAAAACTATCCTTATACACTTGAAAAATAGCGTTCAGTATATGGACAAATTTGTGTACAGAAAAATTTAAGACCCTCTTCCCATAGCCATATATCTGATAGTAAGATGTAGTAACAATAGGTTTGGAGTTGGATGAGCTGAGTTCAGGGCCTGGATTCTGCCACTTACTGCCACTTGAGCAGGTCCTTTTTCTTTCTTCAGTCTCAGTTTCTTCATCTCTAACATGAAAATAATGTTATTGAGCCTTTTGAACTCAGTGTTGGTGCAGGGGAGCACAGGAGATCACAGAAGGAGAGGTGTTGTAAATTCAGGTGTGGGCAGTATTCTGATCTCTGAAGACTCCTCTTCCTGAATTGCAGTGTTTATATATGTATCTGTATAGAATTTTAATATTTGGAAGAAAATCTGTACTGAAAGAAGAATTAATTTACAGAGTTGATTGAATTGCTTTTAGGCAATTTAAAATTTTGAATTCTTATATTTAATTCTACCTTAATTAGTAGTTTTAACCTAAATGTCTGGTAGCTTGGGGCTTATTAACACCAGTAGCAAGTGATAGTCTGTATAAGATTTCTTATAGCATTATATCATTGTTTATGTTATTTCTTATAGTATTATATCATTCATGATTATTTCTGACAAAACATTTTCCTACATTGTACTCTTAAGTTTTAGCAAAAGTTATTTTTCCTGTCCCATTCTTATATTTGGAGAATTCCCTATTTTATGAATCTTGGTAAGAGGAAGGAACTACCTCCCACCCACTATTGAAACTAAAAATGTCAGGTGTTTCCTTTACTAATTCAGGCATATGACCTGGGCTCAGCCACTTGGTTATTCCTGCTCTGGACTTGGAGTGGAGATTTATTATTTCCAGTTCACACAGAAAATCCAAAGGGATAAGTACACAAATTATTAAATTACTAGAGGCCCAGTACATGAAATTTATGTGCAGGGCAGGGAGATCCCCTTGGCCCAGCCTGTACCCTTCCCAATCCTGGATGGCTCGGGGGATGTCTAACTCCCGGTGTAGGTTTGAACCTGGGGATCGGACCTAAACTGGCAGTCAGACATCTCTTTCATAATCCGGGACCACTGGCTCCTAACTGCTCACCTGCCTGCCTGCCTCATCGCCCCTAACTGCCCCCCTGCTTGCCTGGTCACCCCCTACTGCCCCCCCTGCCGGCCTGGTTGCTCCTTACTGCTCCCCATGCTGGCCTAGTTGTCCCCAATTGCCTCCGCCCCCCACTGGCCTGGCCACTCCCAATGCTCCCCCTGCAGGCCTGGTTGCCCCATGTAGCCTGCTGTTCAGTCATTTGGTCGCCTCTCACTAACGCCCCTGCCAGCTGGTCGCCCCACACAGCCTGTTAAGTTGTACATTCAGTTGCAATGTTCTCTTAGGCTTTTATATATATATTAGAAATAATGGGAATTTATCAGGGTAGCGGGATATAGGATCAACTTATGTTTCTAAATGCCAATAACAATAAGAAAATAACATTTAGGATAAATCTTTTCCTAAAGAAGCAGAGATTGTGGACAGTCCATTCCGGTGATAAATGGTGGCAGTGGGGGTGTCTTCCCCAGGGTCACAGGGGCAGGATTCAGAGGCACTGAAAGCTGATCAGGGCTTTGCAAGTTGTAGCATTGGGAGCATTCTGTGATTTCTGGCTGTGTCCAGCTTTATTTCTGCCACCTTCCAAGCCTGGTTCCTCTGCCTAACTGGAGGTCCTGTGAGTCCTACCCATCATCTTTCAGTGTCTGACTATTCTGCCAGTCAGTTTCTAGTGCTATGAAGGTCCTGACTGGTACAGCTTACAACTTATCAAAAATACCTCAATTACTATAAACAGAACATGCAATCAGCATGGATGTGCAGTGCTAGGTGGCTAAATGCTATTCCAGTGGAAGAAATAAAATCAATTTTTAAGGTACGTTTCAGATAGAATATTGCCAAATTTATAACAGCCACATTATGTTGACCATAAAAATTGCTGAGGATTTGGAAAGAGAGCTTTAATTTTTTTGTTGTTTTGTTAATCCTCGCCAAAGGGGAAATTATATATATATCTATCCATTGATTTTTAGAGAGTGGAAGGGTAGGGGAGGGACAGAGAGAGAAACATTGATGTGGGAGGGACACATTGATTGGTTGCCTCCTGTATGCGCCCCAACGGGGGCAGGGGATCCAGCTTGCAACCAAGGTACATGCCCTTAACCAGAATCTAACCTGCATTCTTTCTATCTGAGAGCCAGTGCTCTAACCTCTGAGGAACTGGCTAGGACTGGTAAGAGAACTTTAGATAGCATATCTTTACATAGCATATCTTTTATGTCATCACTAGAGGTCCATTGCACGAAATTCGTGTAAGGGGCTTGGCCCCCCCCTCCCCACCCACCCACCATGGCAGCTGCCTCTGCCTGGCTTCCGCCTGGCTTCATCAGGAAGGTTGTCCAGAAGAGCATCCGGTTTAATTAGCATATTTCGCTTTTATTATTATAGATGATAATTCACATTGTTTCTATAATTTGCCTGAAAACATTCCAAAGGCATATTTAAATTTTAAGGTCCTAAACCGAAGAATTCAAGTTGAGATTCTTTAATGAAATAAAAATTTCATCAGGTTAGAAAAGTACCTAAAGGCAATCTCTGAAAAACAGTTCCCAGGGTTTCCAGCGCACAGTGGTTTAGGATAGAGCATAAAAAAGTTTTGCTTTTTATTTAGTTTTGTGCTTTTTACTATTGTACACATTTTACTTTTCATTTTGTAGTCACTGTGCCTGAGGCCATTACTATGCCTTCGTTAAAATTCTTTTATTTAAATTGTGCTAATAGTGCTAGCTAGTTGGCTTATGGGTAGAAATATGCAAAGCAGTAAATTTATAAATAAATATAGAAGTTGAATAACTAGAGAATTGATCAAATTGGTCAAATTGTTTTTAATTTTCCTATTATATAGTTTATTTGCTAGGAAACATTGTTTCCTGTTTATTAATTCTTTGGATAGGTAATATGATCTCATGCTTAAAAAATTATAAATATGTGTGTTGTATACTTTGAAAAGTCTCCCCATTAGTGCTATTCCTTAGTCGCTATTATCTCTCTGCAGGCAACAACTGTTAATAGTTGTTCATTCAGAGATATCTCCATTCAGAGATATTTAATGTGTACATATTCTTTTCGCACTATTTTTATGTAGATGGTATAATATTAACTTTTTATATTAGAACATAAAGACCTATATAGACTTGTAAAATATTTTTCTAGAAATTTATCCATTTTACTTAAGTTTTAAAATTTGCTTTATACAAAGTGGAGCAAAGTTGACTTTTGTTGTTTTGGGGGTTATTTTCCCCCTGATTTCTAATTCTTTCTTTTTTTTTCTGGTTAAAGGCTTGTACTTTATTTTTTAAAATTATTTTATATAATAAATCTTTATTGTTCAGATTATTACAGGTGTTCCTCTTCCCCCCCCCCCCCATAACTCCCCTCCACCAGATTCCCCACCCAACCCCATGCCCTTACCCCCGCACTGTCTTCATCCATAGGTGTAAGATTTTTGTCTAGTCTCTTCCTGTACCTGTCAGACCCTGTTCCCCCTGAAAATTATCAGTCCACTCCCTTTCTGTGTCCCTGATTCTATTATGTTCACCAGTCCATTTGTTCCTCAGATTTTTTATTCACTTGATTTTTAGATTCACTTGTTGGTAGGTTTGTATATGATGTCTTTTTGTTGTTCATAGTTTTTACTTTTAGCTTTTTCTTCTGAGTGTGTCCCTTATAGATCTGAGGAGTTGTAATCTGGATGGTCCCACTCTGACCATTGGGTACACTGGCTGGGATCTCTAAGGAAGTGCTAATTTAGCCTCTGCCTGAGGCCACCCAGCAGAAGCTACTGAGAGATCTGCAGATTCCTCTTCTTTGTTTGGGCTTTGGAGGTGCCCAGATGAGGCCCAGCTGTGAAGCAGTGTGAGTTGCTATGGGGCCTTGGTCTTCTTTTGAATGTTCTGGGTCTCTCTGACCCAGCTGCAGTTTCTTAGGTCATTTTAGATTGCAAAGGGCCAAGCCATTCATATGCAAAAGCCTCTGCTCAAAGCTTGGGTGGGGAAGAGTCTCAGGAAATCCACAGGGCGGAGCAAACAGCAATGGCTGATCCTCAGCCCTGACCTAAGAGACCCTGGGTCTCAGTGTTCCTCTGTAATTGCTGCAAGAACCTCTGAGAGAAAGCCACCCTTGAGTCCCGCCTGATGCCAGACAGTCCAGTTTCTCACCGTGTGAGTCTGGGTCCCCAGAGTCTCGCCCGGAACTGGAGTTCAGAGCAGTCAGGAGCTTGTGTCTCCCTCCCGATTGAGAAAGACCATTGCGTGCTCATTTTCCAGCCCTTTCCATGCGTGTACCCGCGTACCTCTGCACTTCACTTCCGCACCTCCTCTGAGTCTCAGTTGCTTTTCTCTTCTAGTTATAGAATTTCCCCTCAGCCAGCCTTCCTGTGGTTCTGGATGACGTCTGTCTTGTTTTTCAGTTGTAGTTTTAAATTGTTGTGCGAGGCAGCAATTTCAGATGTTTACCTGTGCCGCTGCCTTGGTTTCTCCTCCATTTCTTTTTGTTAATATAAGAATTACTATGAATTTTCTTCTGAACACCGTGTTAGCTGTATTCCATAGGTTCTGTATTCTAGATTTGTATCTGATTTTCATTGGTAATTGCATATAATGTCAATGTTGTGTTACTGGGTGGACTCTGATTAATTGGCTTAGTCTTTTCTCATGAGACAGTTTGGTGTTTCCAGGCAGGGTTAGTTACCTAAGTGCTTTGGAACTTTTACCCCCAACACACCCGAGGAGTATAGGAGTCTCAGAAATAGGTAGTAGCCCTATCCATAGTTATGTTATCTTCAGCTCTTACAATTACTAGTCCTTTCTAGTTGTTTGTTGTTTCTATTCTTGATTTTAAACTGCAGATTACTGTTTTGGTGCATCAATGGTATTTTCGCTTGTAATTTTTCAGCTAGATTTTAAGATGTTCACTTATGCATTAGTTTAAATATTATACAAATATAATGGGGAAGAAATTGAAGAGATATAAACTTTGCTTGTAATTCAAAAAATATTTATTGACATAGTGATAAGCCAGTCCTATCACTGAATAAAACAAAGCCTCTGTCCAATGAAAACCTACATCAGAGAGCAGCACAGATGAGAAAACTAATATATGGTACAGCAATTTTCAGCTGGTGTGCCACAAGAATGTTTAAAACGTGCAATACCTGACTATTTAGCCTGGGGGACTGAATACTTTCCCCTTAGATTGTAAAAAGATAAAAAAGACAACAGCCAACACAAATAATAGCTGTCTGATGTGAATGAATGAAAGCTGTACCTATTTTTTTTTCTGGCAAGTCAGCTAAAAATATATATTTTCAACATAAGGATATCACATATGGTATTAGATATGGAGCACTTACACTTCATAAATTTCATGACACATGACATATTAAATCTATATCCACATACATTTGTTCTTCTTGGCCCCCTTTGGAAGAGTCTCCTGGATACAGGGAGCTGGCCTATTCATCTTCTGTTTCCTCGGATAGGCAAGTCACTGGCACACAGTACGTGGTAATCAATTTGAGGTTCAGGTTGTTGCTAAACTTATTTAAGTTCATATAAACCAGGCTTGATCATGTTTCCAAAATTAGAGCCCAATGAGTTAGTAAGATACTCACTGGGTGATAATTTATTGAAAATGAACTCACTACTGTTTGTGTTTATGAAGGGGAAATACGGAAGACTGTGGGCTGTGTTCTGGCTGTATCTTACTCCTAAGTCTTTAAATTTAACAATAAAAATAGAAATTACTTTCAATTGACAGAAATTAAAATTAGAACATTCTAATGAACAAAACAAACTGGCGTCCACAATAGATCCAGAGACATTGAAACAATGCAACAGGCATGTCAGAGGAAAAGGGGGTGGGTGGGAAGAGATTAACCAAAAAAATTATATGAATATTAGAGGCCCAGTGCACAAAATTCAGGTGGCCTGTGGAGATCAGGCCCTAGCTTGTGCCCCCAGCCTCACAGCCCTGCAGCCCTGCCTGGCACCCCGCCTGCTTGCCCTGCCCCCTGCCACCATGCTGGTTGCCATCTGTGGGGTGATTGGCAGTGCGATTGAGCCCCTGCTTGCACCACCTTGACCTAGCACCGCCCGCTTAACTGCTCCACCATCCCCCTGCAGTCCCACTGTCGTCAGGGCCCATCGGTGCTGGCAGCGCCTCCACTGCCAGCACTGTGCCACTGGCGCCCGCCATATTCTACGCCACCCCTGGTGGTCAGTGCACGTCATAGTAAGTGGTCGAACTCCAGGTCAGTGACTGCCCGAGGGGACAATTTGCATATTAGGCTTTTATTATATAGGATATGCCATAGACACAGACGATAGTGCTGGGAAGGCCTGAAGCTGGGTGGAGGAGGTCAATGGGGGAAAAAGGACACCTGTTATACTCTCAACAATAAAGACCAATTAAACAAATAAAATAAACTCTTATAAAAGTTTTGTAATTTCCAGGGTTAAGCTTTATGTTTCCCCCCCTCAATTTTAAAGTGTTTTGGTAGTCTTTATAACATAGATCAGACTTGATGTGTCATTTATTTAACAATTGAGCATTTTAATGTAGCTGCCACTGAATTTAAAATTGACAGGGGTATTGGATCTGTACTTGCAGTATATAATATGAAAGTACACAGGCCTGATAAATATTTACTTCTAACTCTGGTTAAAATGCTCTTGACTTTGGTTGTTATTATCAACTTCATAATAATAATGCATCTTTTTGTTACATTTTTATCACTTACTGTCACAGTCTCTGAGGTAATTTTTCCTCCCACTTTTATTTATTTATTTATTTATTAACATATTTTATTGAATTTTTACAGAGAGAAAGAGAGAGGGATAGAGTTAGAAACATTCATGAGAGAGAAACATGGATCAGCTGCCTCCTGCACATGCCCCACTGGGGATGTGCCCACAACCAAGGTACATGCCCTTGACCGGAATCGAACCTGGGACCTTTCAGTCCGCAGGCCGATGCTCTATCCACTGAGCCAAACCAGTTTCGGCCCACTTTTTATTTTTAAAATAGGGTAGGAAACTCAGGCTCAGAGAAGTGGCTTACTGTAAGTCACACAGGTCAGTGAGCGCAGAGCGAGTCTTGAAGCCAGGTTTTATGATTCCCGGTGGACACACGGTTCCCTGGAGCCTGCTTACAGACTCTGTTCACTCATTACTTACAGTGTGGATGTTTCAGAAGAAGCAGAAATAGTTTTTGTGCTTAATTTTTTCTATTAAATTGAACATAGACAATTGAAAATAATGAAACTTAGTTATCTGCTTATTGTATTAGTAAATACTCAGTGATATATAGTGGTGCAATAAAGTAGAATACATAAATGCAAGTCCCATAACTTATCTGAAAATCTAATGTAGTGTTTTATTCACTTATTTGATTTTGAGCTCAGTATTAAAAGTAAAATAAAAAAATAAAAACAATGAACAAAGGTACAATTTTCTTTTCTTTTCCAGACAGATATTGATTATGTACACGGTGTTATAGCCATCCTGGAAAAAGAGTAAGTTCTTCTTAATTATGGAAGTGAAAATAATCATTACTATTATCTCTTTGCTTTTTGCTAAAAGATAATGCCTTCTTTTATATTTCATTTTTCTGGAGTTTAGTGTTCATTAGACCACCTATAATTTGGCATTGTCATATAGAAGTTATCTGATGGGATAAATTGGTATATTTAGAAAAGACTTGAATGTTATATGTATGTAACATGATCAAATAACAGTCTTTAATCTGTAGTACAGTGAACATGGAGTCATATGAGGTTACTTAAATTGTTCACCCTGTGTTTATCAAGCAAAAATTTTCTGCTGTTTTGGCAGATAGTCATTTAGCAGTTTTAAACCTCAGTGCTAAACTATGTCTAAATCTAATCTATTTTGCGAAGGTTGAGTAACAGTTTACTGTGAGCAAGGCACATCGCAGGTAACAACAGATGGAAAGTTAATGAATTTCAGGTATCATTAATTTTTAAAGTACTGCTTTGGTGGTAGTCTTAATAGTAACATTAAGAAATCAGTCTTGATATGGTTTCTTCATTGAATTCTGTCTGTTTTTGCCCCCCTAAACACTTATCTTCTACTTAAAAAGACAAAAGAGAAGCAACAATTATTTGCCAACTCTAGATTTAAAATAATGTGGCTTTATATTTGTCTATCAGTTCTAAAGCCTTAAAAATATGTATAATTCTGGGTTAATCTCTGTATTTGTTAGATTTTTTCTCAAGTGCTCAATTTCTTGGTAGCCTTTATATAAGTACAACTTGGCAGCCTTCATACAAGTACTATCATATAGCATCCATTCCTTAATAGGACCAGAGCAATAACCACTAGTCCCCTTCAGAGGGGCCACGTGGGCACGTCTGTGGGGCACATGCAATGACCCCATTGATTCCTTTCTTCTTCGATGTGTGGGAAAACCATGCCCAGAAAAAAATACAAATTAAGCACTAAGAACGTTTGTGCAAAGACAGGGAATCTATTAGACAACCATTTTGTGGAGATATGCAAAAATGAAAATGGAGAATGCAAATGAGAAGGAAACTGCAATTGAGTAAGATTGGTTTAAAAAACTTGAGAACAGTTTCTCAACCTTGGCACTGTTTGCATCTTGGGCTAGATAATTCTTTGTTGTGAGGACTGTCCTCACATGCATTGGAGTATGTTTACGGTCTCCCTAATGTCTGTCTCTCTACTAGATGTCAGTCCTGTCCATAATGACGACGACCAAATGTCTGACATTGCTCCGTGTACCCTTCAGGGGCAGGAGTGCTCTCAGTGAGAAACACTAGTTTGGAATGACATATAGTGCATAACCTACAATAAGCCTTCCTGAGAATTAAAGAACTTTGATTTTTGTACACACACACACGCACACGCACACGCACATGCACATGCACACATGTGCGCACACATTCATTCATTATTTTGGGTTTTTTTCAATTTCCATTTTCTGTGACACCTTGATTTGATTTGTTAAAAGTTTATATTTTTTAGGAAAGTAATACCTGCATTTGGCCTAGGATTTCCATCCTGCTCTAAGAATAGTGGCACTTTACACTTTTTGAAAGCATTATTTTTTAAAAATGTGAGCTATTAGAAAAAAACTGTATTTTTCTGGAAAATTATCGATGAGCTACTTCATTGAACACAGTATGTTCATTTCTGATGATAACACAGTAAGTTGAGCATCAAGATAAATAAAATCCCACAGAGCTTAAATAACTCAACTAACCTTTCTCATGATAGATTTTCTAAAGAAATCAGCTCTGGTTTAGTGGAAATAATATCACCTCCGGGAAGCTATTACCCTGACTTGACAAACTTAAAGACTACATTTGGAGACTCTAAAGAAAGAGCAAGGTGAGCCTGTGTTTCTTAGGACACTCCCTGTGAATGTGATGTGTAATAAATGTAGTTCTTACTTATCAAAGCTTCACATATTTTAGGATTTAGCCAATTAATGAGAGCCAGTGAATTTTGGAGTGTTTTATTGGAAATTCTATGGAGTTTCTAATGAGAGGTTGAATTTGGTAAACTTTATAATTTTTATTACTGCTGCTCTGATGTTAATGAGTTTTCTTAAGAGCACATTATCTATAACTTAGAAGTTAGTCCAGATAGAAATCTCAGATTTGTATGCAGCATAAATGAGAGCTGACTCAATAAAGAGGCAAAAACAATAATACTCTTCTGCAAAATTATATTATAATAATGTAATTAGTCTATTGGGTTTGTCTCTGGCTCTCCAAAACTGAAGGACTTAACTTTCATTGTGTTACTAAAAACAAAGTAAGAGATATTTGTATTAGTTTTGGACTTTCTGTAACTAGAGAAAAGGAAAACGGTATTTTGGGAAGAGATTTGTATATCTTGAATTATTCATTTGTCCCAAAGACAGATATGTCCTCATAATTGGTTAATTATCTCTCAATAAATACAATTTTATTTTTCAAAAATTAGCGTTGAGTTTAGTAAAAATTTCTAGGTAGTCTTATTAGCTGTATCATGGAGAAGTTTGCTTAATATGATTCAAAGCTTTCATTTTACTGGTTGTGCATTTTTTTAAAACCTGACTTTTAGGACCACTCTCTTATTTAAAATGAGCCAGTTTCTATAGACTGCCAGGATTCACTGAGAGAACTTAATGTTGTAAATGTTAATAGGATGTTTTGGGTGTTTTAAGCATTCAGTGCATATTTATTAATTGCTACCCGCGTGGAGCACAGTCCTAGGCACCAGAGCAGTGTTCCCCAAACTGCAATTGTCGAAGCACCAGTTCCCAGGGACATTAAGAGGTTACTGAAAAAAGGGCCAGTGGTCAAGGAAGTTTGGAAAATACTGGATTACAGTTTTTTTCAACTGCATTTACTGCTGGATGTTTCAGTGCCTCTGTATGCGTACTAATGTACCTCCCGAGGGGAACGTGTGCTTCCAGAGCTTTCTTGGTATCAGGCTTCATTTTTCCTTATGGCATCTTGGGGATTAGTCTTTTGGGGAATACATTTTGACAATGGCCTCATTAGAGAAAAGTGAATTCGCTTTCACTCTCCCCTCTAAGTGCATATATTATGCATGTATGTGTACCTAGATATCTGTATGTCTATATGGACATATATTGTGGATACATCATGTATGTAAAATATATACATATTGTATCTGTAGTATATTACATATTATAGAATATTATAATGTCATATAATATATATTAAAATGTAATACATTTAATCCTATTTTGAGTGATTCTTAACTTATTTTTGAAAATTTTTATTTCAGATGGAGAACAAAGCAAAACCTAGATTATTGTTTTCTAATGATGTATGCTCAGGATAAAGGCACTTATTACATTCAGGTAAGTGTGGTTATTTCTTTAATGTTTTTCACCTTTTTAAAGAAAAAGTAATAACATCAAAGGTTTATTTTCATTAAAATAGGGTGTGTTAAAAGCGTAAGCCCTCTCAGATCTCTAAGGTAATAACACTGTATTGAGGGCAGAAGCATCTCTCATAGTCACTGAGAATGTGGGCTCTGAAGTTCCATTCTCTGGTTTTGCACAAACACTAGCTCTCCCCTTAGTGGTGTGACAACGGGCAGGTCACTCACCTCTTCTTTCCTTTCTTCCCATCTCTCCACCTCCTCTCTCATCCCCTCCTCCCCCTTCTCTAATCTCCCTTTCCTTTCTCATCCTCCATCTCCTCTCTCATTCTCCCCCTCTTCTCTCATCCTACCTCTCCTTTCTCATCCTCCCCCTCCTCTATCATCCTCGCTCTCCTTTCTCATCCTCCCTTAGTTAAAAAGAACTAAGAATTAATTATATGAAAAATTTAAGGAAGGATTTCCATGTCATTTTTTAAGTGGTTCTATTAGTATAGTTGGAATTTTTTTGTATGCTACAGTGTATTTACATTTAGGTAATAAAACTGACATTTTAGTTTTAATAGCATGGCTAGAATAGTAAATCTATAGTGATATGGGTTTTAAGTTAGCCAGGTAGGTAACATCTTACTAATCTAAGAAGCTCTTATTTCTTTCCAATTTCATTTTCCTCAGTGACTTAAGCTTTAGTTTCCCAATTCATTTCTTTCACTAAAGGTCATTATTTCTTGTTTGAAATGCAAATACCCCTGAGTCACTAAGATTGTCAGGGTTTTTTGTATGAAAAGTTTATTAGGTCATGAAGTTTTGATGAAAGTGTTAAGAAAAGGTATTCTGGTCCCTGAATCAGAAAGGAAATGGTGGGCAGCTCCTGGGAATTGGGAGAGATGGGAAGGGACTTTGGGAGGAGAGGAAAGAAGGAAAAATCCTGCCATCACATCACATGGGTAGTTGGATTAACTAAGGTCAGACTTTGTCTCCCTTGACATTATACCTTGGGCCAGCTGCATTCAAATGGGCATGACCCTGGCTGGCCTGTGCACTGGAGGGTCTGGGGTTCAACATTCCCAGTCAAGGGAATATACCTGGGTTGCAGGTTCAATTCTCCACCTCCAGTCGTGGGTGTGTGGGAGGCAACCAATCGATGTTTCTCTCTCTCTTCCCCTTCCTCCTCCCATCCACTTTCTCTAAAAATCAATGGGAAAAATGTCCTCATCCCTCAGGTGAGGATAAAAAAAATCCACAAGACAAATGGGCATGAATTCTTACTTGGTTCACAGAAAGGGAGATGTAAATAATGGTAGGGTCAGAACTTAACATCTATATATATATATATATATATATATATATATATATATATATATACACCGAGTGGCCAGATTATTATGATCTCTGAACGCATAATAATCTGGCCACTCTACTTGAGTACCTCATTTATTTGATATCAAAGATACTATAATCGTGCATCTGATCAGTTTTCCCTTTTGCATTGGCTGATAGAAAGCTCAGGGCAAATAGGTGGTTGATCTCCAGCAAAAGTCTAGAATACTTTTGGTACCCATTTGAGTTACAAATATAATGAGTAGCCAGATTATTATGTGTTCAGAGATCATAGTAATCTGGCCACTCAGTGTATATAAACCTAAGTGACTGTTAATGACCAGACTGACCAGTTAACCAGTCGCTATGACATGCACTGACCACCACAGGGCAGATGCTCAATGCAAGAGTTTCCTCCCTGGTGGTCAGTGTGCTCCCATAGCCAACCTCCTGCCGTCCCTCCCCCTACCGGCCTGCCCTCCCCCCAAAGGCCCCGATTGGGGGGCCGGCCAGCCAACCCCCGGGGTCCCTCCCCCTGATAGGCCTCATTCGCCAGTCAGGCTGGGGGACCCCATCCATGCACGAATTTGTGTGCCGGGACTCTAGTTGTATATAACAGCATACAACATTTGAGCATATAAAAGCCAATATCCTAAATTTGGAGAGTACATTTCCTTGAAATACCTTAGAGAGTCTTATAATTTCAAAATGTTTTGTTTTAACATATCCCAAATATTACTATAGTTGAACCTTGCTATTTATTCTAGGGCCACTATATAAACACATTATGGTCAAGAAATTTTAGAGAGAACTTAAAAGTATAGTTACCGTGTTTTTGTTTTGTTTTTTAATTTGCTTTCCAAGGAGAGAATTAATGCAACCTTAAAAGATTTTTCATGAAGTATAGGAAACGTAAATGTTTAGGAAATTAAGGAAAAGTTGGAGTTTGGAAAGAGGATAATAAGGAACACTCCCCTAGAGTCAGTCTATAACAGCAGAGGTCAGTATTTAGTAACAGTAGCAATTGTGAATTAGCATCTATTGCTTGCTTACCGTATGTCAGGCATTGCTCTTTACAATTTATGTTTTGCACACATAAATTCATTTAACACAACCCTTTTTCGTAAGAGCAGAATCATACTATGTATTGTTTTATAGCCTATTTGCTGTTACTTACCATATCATAGATGCCATATGCCACTGATGTATTCCCAGGGTTTAGTACAGTGTCTGGGACATAATAAAAGCTCAATAAGTATTTGAGCTTTTATTGTGTCAGTATCATATCTTTCCAAATACTACTATTGTTATGTAGAGGGAGAAGAAATCTTAGAGGATTTAAAGACATGAAAACTTTAAATCCTAAAGTAAATGAAAATTATTTATTTTTAGATAACTAGAAATGATAATGTGAAATTAAGAAAAGGAAAAGTTTTCTTAGGATATTAAAATTATCTTGTGACTTTAAAGTTCTATGAAAGAAGATTCTGAGGGGGGAGTCTGCATCATCCATGACCGCTGATCTCTGCCAACGCTGTATGAGCTGGCAGCAGTCCTGAGCATAGTTAGTGCTGGTGTTGGCAGAGCACCTGGGGTTAGCTGGCACCTTGTGAGCTGCTGCAGCTTCTTAAGGATTTTGAAGATATCTTTCAAAATGTAAAAAAGGAACTTTCAGGAATCTACAGAAATGAAAAGTATGTGAGTAGAAGCATATCAGTACAGGGTTGTTGGCACAGACAGTGAGAAACAAGCTGTATGTCTGCCTGTGAGCCAGACAAGTTGAATGAATTGTTGTACAACTATAGCATGGACTATTACGCATTTATCAAAAAGGATGATTTAAATATGTACTTATTAACCTGAAAGTTATTCATGGTATATGAAGAGAAAAACGTATGGCCCCGTTTTTAAATAAAATCCTAGAGGTGGGTGGGAGCCTGGAGGAAGTGTGTATGGGTCTTTACGTCCACACAGAAGGTGCTGAATTGATGCACAACCAACTTTTAACACTGGTCACCCCAGGTAGCAGGGTGAAGGGCAGAGAAGGGGAACTAGGAGATTTTTCTTTGACTCTCTCTTGGACTTAGTATGCATGTTATGTAAAATGGAAAAATAAATTAAAGGCCTACAAAATTAGTTTTCTTTGAGAAGATGAAAGGCAGTGTGAACTCAGATTGGCAGTATAAAAGGACCAACAGGGAGTCATGCATGGAGTGGTAGTGTTATTTCGCAGAGTATGGGGATGGGTTAGTTGACTTGCTATGTGCATCTTCCTTTTTATTTTCCTTGTTTTCTTTTAATAAAATTTAGTTTTGTAATTTCATCATTTTTACCATTGTTTACTTGACTTCCATGATTAAAAAAAATATGTTTGGTTATTTTTCGTAATAAAGAAGATCTATCTAAATCTTTCCTCTCTTTAGCTTGAAGATGATATTATTGCCAAACCAAATTACTTTAACACTATCAAAAATTTTGCCCTTCAACTTTCTTCTGAGGAATGGATGATACTGGAGTTCTCCCAACTGGGCTTCATTGGTAAGAAAAGTGTTGAATTTATCTACTTTTCAGAAACCCAGAATAGGATTTGGAGATTTCTAAGGTTGTAGTATTTCTCTAGAGTTCTACAAGGCAGCCCTCCGCACGTCCACATGCAAAGCCAGCCCCGGTCCGGTGAGCGTGCTGAACTCTGACCCTCTTCTACAGCCACTGCTTTTGCAAGATTGGCTTTTAAAACTGTCAAGTTACAGTTTTCTAATATGAATTCCTAGTATTTGATGTAGTACATGAAGTTCCTGTCCAGTGATTAATTTGTTTTTATTTGTTTATTTTATTTGTTTATTTTTTTTTACTAGTCAGGATGCTCATTTAAAGTTTTTCACTAACATTGCTAAATTATCCAACTAAAGAGAATATGTGGAAAATCAAAGAATTGAAGGAAATTTACAGGTTTAAAAAAAACACCCAGAGGATAACATTTCACTTCCCATAGTACTTTAAAACTTTAAATATTGGAGGCTGAGCCTTTGATCTTGCTGATCACTTATCTCAACCTTAATTTGAGTAAAAAAAAAAAAAAAAATCTTGTGAAAGTTTAAGTGAAGACAGAAGAACTTTGTTTCCCCGAAAATAAGACATCCTCCGAAAATAAGACCTAGCGCATGGAAAGATAAGACATCCCCTGAAAATAAGACCTAGCACAACTTTGGGAGAAAAAATTAATATACTAAGACACTGTCTTATTTTCAGGGATACAGGGTAGGAGTCCTTGTTTTTTGCATTTATTTTAAAAATTTGTTTTTACCTAACCCTCTTAAATTTCTTTTTTTTTTTTTTTTTTTTTTAATGGGAAGAATCTTATTAAGACATGAAGGGAAAAAAATCTCTGACTTGCTTCTTGATAGATTTTGTAATAATCAGGAATTCACTACTTCCTTTGATATCCAGATGGTCGCTCCATGTTGACCCAAAGCAAGATGGTGGTTGTGATCAGACAAGTGGGGACGTTATTCATAAGGACTCATGGCTGGAAGAGCACAGGGTTTAGTTTACTTGTTGTATGGGCTGCCCTGACGTAGCCGTATGGATGCTTGGCTTCTTTATTACAGTTGTTGGCTGGAATATCTTTTCAGGTAAAATGTTTCAAGCGCCAGACCTCACTCTGATTGTGGAGTTCATCTTCATGTTCTATAAGGAGAAGCCCATTGATTGGCTCTTGGACCACATTCTCTGGGTGAAAGTCTGCAACCCTGAAAAAGATGCGGTAAGTTAATTTCTTAGGAGGCGAAAAAGCTTCTTTTCTATATTTCATGAGAGTGACTTTTAGGGGGCTAGATTTTATGAGTGAACAGTTAAATAGGTGTTTCCACTTAACATTTGGAGTGCTTGCCTGCTTTCTTGAACTGACAAAAGTTTTAGTAGCAGAGTGACTTTTAAATAGCAGCGGGAAAATCCAATGAATAAGTAAAACCCACCTCCCAGTTCTGATCAGCGTCTCTCGTGTCTTTAGTCTCTGCTTTCTCATTGCTGTTGGCTGCAGCTGTGAGTCATAGCTGTCCTCTGTGGGCTATTTCAATTTCCTTCAGATTCTCTGTCAGCTTTTCCTTTTCAGATACTTTGGGGACAATATCAGACCCCTACACACCAGAAATAAGGAATAACATAGAAGTCATATTTTATACCAAAACAATGGCAAGTCACAAAAGCACCTTTCAGTTTATTACTTGGAAGAAACCAGTATTCACACTGACATGCTGACCTTTTGGTGGGGATAAGTGAACGTTGACGTTAGCTTTGATTATTCAAACATCAAATTACTTTCTTAGAAATCTTATTGCAAAAATTAATTTGATGTTTTTCCTGTCCAATTTGAATTGTACCTCTGAAAAAGCAAATTTTTATTTATTTGGTGTAAGCATAAATAAAATATGGGTGTCCACATTCTGAAAAATGTATAAATAAATTGTGACATATAATAACAGGAACTATTTATTAAAAGCATATGTTATATGGTTGACTTAATATTCATTCTAACAAATAGACATTAAATTAATTTGATTTTATGACCTTATATTCCCTAGAATAGTTTTATCATGCTACCTTCCAATTCACTTTTAGGACATTATCTTTTGTAGCTATCTCTGCATTCATTCCATGATGTAAGGCCTTCCCTGTGTCTTCTTTGTGAATTACAGGAATTTTTATTATAGGATAAAAAAGTTAATATCATCTTTACACTCCTAAAACATGCTTGCATTTTTTTTTTGTCCTGTGCAGTTTAATGTATGGTTAGGTTATAAAATGAGCCCTTGAGGTTAAAATTTCTGGTAGTAAAAATTGAAACTACGAAAACCTTTAAATCACCGGTGCATTTAAGTCCACAGCCCGTTGTCCAGTTGAATCTATTCTTCCACTCCTTGGCCACATTTCTCTGAGGTCCGTACCTCTTCAGCTGCTTCCACCGGATGTCAGAGTCCCTGCCGCACAGACTGCGGGCATCTGGAATGGCCACCTTGGCGTGGTCTGCGAAGCCTCCAGAGCAGCCTCCCGTTCTCCCAGAGGCTCACTGACCGCTCTGGCTCTTCTGGTCCACACGCGTCCCCTGCCTCAGCGTCAGGCCCTTTGTTCTTCCCCTCCCCTCTCTCTCCCTCCACTTGAACAGTTGAATTTGTGTGAATAAAATGTACTCCTTTACTTCTGTTCTAGTATTAGTAATAATGTTCACCTCTTGTTTAAATTCAATAAGCCAATCAATGTGGAAAGGCTGGTGATTTTTGAAACATTTGGTGTTACAATTCACACCTCTTACTCATAATGCAATTTATAATGGATTTTTTTGTGTGTATAACAGATGTGAGGAACAGTGGTTCCCCCCAAAATCAGGCCTTTTAATACCCAGCAAATTATTGGAGGTCTTTCAAAGTGTAAATATTTTATTTTTTTAAATATATATATATATAATTTTTTGTTGTTTTTTTGTGTTTGTTTTTTTTTAAAGAGAGGAAGGGAGAGGGATAGCGAGTTTGAAACATTGATGAGAGAGAAACATAGATCAGCTGCCTCCTGCACACCTACTACTGGGGATGTGCCCACAACCAAGGCACATGCCCTTGACCGGAATCGAACCTGGGACCTTTCAGTCCGCAGGCTGACAGTCTATCCACTGAGCCAAACCAGTTAGGGCATGGAAATATTTTATAAATGTCGTTTTTAATACGTTCTTGACCTAAAATTTATTTTAAAAAGTCATTGAAAATGAAGAGTTAATGAAAGCATGACCAGTTAGCCGTGGCTCCAAACAAACAGCCATTGAGAGCCCTGCTGGCCTTGAGTGTCTCACGCTCTGATCAGTCTGATGTCAGATTGCATCTGAAGTCTAAGCTCCGAGGCACTTTGAGTTGAAGCAGATTCCTTAACTGTGCTGAGATGATGTGCCAGTGTCACTTTTCATACCGTTTACTTGCTTATAGCCAAGTTATTGCCTTACATTTCACATTGCTTTCATGCAACCAAATGTCCCTTTAATTAGTTGCAAAAACTTAATTATGTTACCTTTTACATATTTTGTCTATATGACCCAAATCTCTAGTTTATAATTTGTGCATTTTAATATTTTTGCTTTTTAGAAATTTATTAATAATCCGTATTTGTCATTTATTATATCTTTTTTTTTAAAAATCTTTATTGTTGAGGTTATTGGTATGCTTGTCCCAGAGGCTCCTTGCACTATCTTCATATTTTTGGATTCTTTTTTATTTCTTTTAAAATATATATATATTTTATTGATTTTTTACAGAGAGGAAGGGAGAGGGATAGAGAGTTAGAAACATCGATGATGGAGAAACATCTATCACCTGCCTCCTGCCCACCTCCTACTGGGGATGTGCATACAACCAAGGTACTTGCCCTGGATCGGAATCGAACCTGGAACCCTTAAGTCCACAGGCTGACGCTCTATCCACTGAGCCAAGCTGGTTAGGGCTGGATTTTTTTTTCTTTTTGTTTTTCTGGTTGGGTTTTTTTTGTTGTTGTTGTTGTTTTCTTCCTTGTATTTCAAATCATTGACTTGATTCTTAGG
Organism: Nyctalus aviator; assembly: GCA_036971965.1. Lineage (NCBI taxonomy): Eukaryota > Metazoa > Chordata > Mammalia > Chiroptera > Vespertilionidae > Nyctalus > Nyctalus aviator. Next base: position 5,855,708 of record CM072932.1, read on the forward strand.
ATCCTCTAGTCTACTGTTGAATCCCTGTATATTATTCTTTAGTTCAGTTAGTGTATGCTTAATTTCTGACTGGTCCTTTTCCATTTTTTTGTGTAAGGTAGCAAGTACAGGTATTTATTTATGCTGCCATCTAGGTTCTTCTCTCTCTGCATTTTAATATTAAAAGTCAAGTGTGCCGAAACCGGTTTGGCTCAATGGATAGAGCATCGGCTTGGAGACTGAAAGGTCCCGGGTTCGATTCTGGTCAAGGGCATGTACCTTGGTTGCGGGCATATCCCCGGTAGGGGGTGTGCAAGAGGCAGCTGATCGATGACTCTCTCTCATCGATGTTTCTAGCTCTCTATCCCTCTCTCTTCCTCTCTGTACAAAATCAATAAAATATATATTTTTTTAAAAAAAGTCAAGTCTATATTGACATAGTGTGAAAAATGATTGAAATTAAATCCTTAACTCTTCCCTGAGATGTACTTATTTTAAATTTCTGTATCTTGTCTGTTTATCAGATAGAGAGTGATTCTACTAATGCCTCAATGAGCAACCTAAAAAATGTGATTTATAATATGAGATGAAATTTATTTTCAATATTTACTAAAGCACCCCTCAGTTTTCAGATGACAAGATTTCACTTTATAATGTAACACTAACATGATTTTCCCCCCTAATATTTAGAAACATTGTGATAGACAGAAAGCAAATCTACGAATTCGTTTCAGACCTTCCCTCTTTCAGCATGTCGGTCTGCATTCTTCGCTAACGGGAAAACTTCAGAAACTTACGGTTGGTGATTTCATTTGATTTTCTCATAAGCGTTCGATTCGTTGTTTAGTGTATTAGCATTGTTCTTCCTCTTAAGGATTAGCTATGGGTTGTTTTAATTGCATATATGTTTCTCCTCCTAGGATAAAGATTACATGAAACCATTACTTCTTAAAATCCATGTAAACCCGCCTGCAGAAGTCTCTACTTCTCTGAAGGTCTACCAAGGACACACGCTGGAGAAAACATACATGGGCGAGGATTTCTTCTGGGCCATAACGCCGACGGCGGGAGACTACATCTTGTTTAAGTTTGACAAGCCCGTCAGTGTGGAAAGGTTGGTGAGGACTGAAATGTGTTTGGTCTCACAGTTGAAACATCTTTTACAAGGTGATCTGCGATGAAAGTGTTTTGTGATAACAGATGTGAGGAGACCGAGGGTCCCTGATGTTGGGTTATAGAATACATGTCCCAAAGCTGGTAATAACATGGGTTTGTTGTTTTCAGATATAATAGCAGCATTTAGCATATTTGATAAATTCTGTTGGTACTTCTGAAAATGCATTTAGTATAGTTTTTTTCATACTTTTATGTAGCACTGTGCTGCAAAATCTCTGATTTGTTTTCACATTCTTATCGTGGAATATCTCCTAAGATTTGAGTTGGTTATGCTGCCAATTGGTTGAAATGACAAGTTTAACAAACTATGCCTAATTCTAATCAATGGCTTTTCAAATTCTGGATTCCTTTAATATAGCATGGAAGAATTCACAACCCTTTTGTGTGTTCCAACACTCTGTCCGCTGTACAAAGTTTAGGGCTCTTTCTCCCGTTTCTTATTTAGCAGTCATGAGGCCTTCAGACTTCGCTGTTTTGGTTGTGTTGCCCAGGCTGTAGCTTTATTTACATGTGACTCTCGGAAGAGAATAATTCTCTAGGCTCTGGTTTGTTATGTTAGGCGTTCTCATGAGAGGCCCATTTGGTTTTTAGAATATGCCAAAAGTAATTTGGAATAATTCTGTTTAAGGAGGACAAAAACAGTGCATAGCTATATGTAATGTCTTACATTTTCTTTTCTTGCTCTAAACTGATTCTAAAGAGGAATTTAAGTGTGAAAATGTTTTAAGCAAGAGAAATATCACTGGAAAAATATAAAAAATGCTTTAAAATTATATTTTGCACTTATATGAATATGTAATATTTGTTGTTATTTAATGCTCATTTCTACTATATAGTGGCAATCTGCACTATAGTTTGCCACATTTAAAGAGTCATCACAGAATTAGAAACAATAATTTTCTTTCACCTTCTTGATAAATAAGAATAACTTCAAGCCATGTCTATTGGTTTATTTTTAGCAAATAAAAATAATTCCATTAAAGAGCTGCCTGAAAACTCATATTGGAGATCAAATTTCTTAACAACGAAAACCTTTGCAGTTAACCTCGGAGAAGTAGTATTTACATGCTCCTACTGAGGACCGTTTCTAGTAGAAACTCATGTATGCATTTTCTGTCTTAGGACAGAAAAAAAAGCAAAGACTCTTTCATTTTCACAATAATCTATGCTACTGGGAAAAAGTAGAAGTTGTGTTACCAATGCAGACCTGAAGTATTAGGAAAATGTTTTCTAGCTGTATAGCATGGTATATGTTCATTGTACAAAACTTTAAATGTATGAAGAATAAGGGAAAAATCAAAACCCAAGGACACCATGTGACTATATTGGCACCTTTTTGTTTCTTGATAATTCTGTATACTTTATACTTTGAGGTCATGTTGTATATGTAATTTTATACCTTATATTTTCAATTATACTCTCATATATGATTCAGAGACATTTTGATGGCTGCATAATACTCCATTGCATGGCTCAATCATCATTTACTTATTCTAATGTTCAACTCTTTTTAGGTGGTATTGAGTTTTTCACTATAGATAATTGCATAGCGAATGCCTCTGAATCAGTCTACCTAAACTCCAGATTATATCCATGGGCTCTATTTTTTATTTTTAGATTTTTTTTTTAAAATTGGTTTTCAGAAAGAGGAAGACAGAGGGAGAGAGAGAGAGAAACATTGATGTGAGAGCTGAACATCAATTGGCTGCCTCCTGTATACCTGGGCATGTGCTCTCACTGGGAATGGAACTGGCAACCCTTCCGTGAATAGGACATCATCCAACCAACTGAGCTGGGCTCTTTTTTTTTATAGTGGCTTCCCACCCATATTTTCGCATCTATAGCTGAGATATTGAATGACCCATTATTATATGAAACAATATCCCACAGCAAAGATGTCTTAAAAAAAAGTGTCTCAGCAAAAATGCTGGAAGTAATTTTTGGTGTAGCTTAGAAGAAGCTGCTTATTTGGGTTTCCTAACCCATGTAACATTTGAAAATCAATACCTTATCCTATGTGATCTCTGCCCACAAAATTATACTTAACTGTTAGAACCATGTTATAACTATTATTTGCTGAATATTCTTTTTTTTTTTTTTTAAATATATATTTTATTGATTTTTCACAGAGAGGAAGAGAGAGGGACAGAGAGCTAGAAACATCGATGAGAGAGAATCATCGATAAGCTGCCTCTTGCACACCCCCTATCGGGGATGTGCCCGCAACCAAGGTACATGCCCTTGCCCGGAATTGAACCCGGGACCCTTCAGTCCGCAGGCCGACGCTCTATCCACTGAGCCAAACCGGTCCCGGCTATTTGCTGAATATTCTTAATATGTAAAATACTTTTTGTCAGTTCTTGCAAACTTCTTGGTATAGTCATGTGTGGTGGGAACTTCTGCTTTGTATGTTCCCGTCAAGAGCACAGGCTTGATCCCCCGGCTCTGGTTGGGGTGCATGCAGGAGGCAACCAATCAATTTCTCTCTCTCTCTCACATCGATGTTTCTCTCTCTCTCTCTCTCTCTCTCTTTCTCTCTCTTTCCCCCCTCCTTCCGTTCACTCTCTCAAAAAATCAATGGGGAAAGAAATATCCTTGGATGAGGATTCACAGGAACAAAACCAAAAAACAAAACAAAACAAAAAACAACTAAGATGCAGAAAGCTAATGCAACCTGCTAAAGTGAAAATTCTAGTAAATGAGACGCCAGGACTTGGATACAGTTTTTTTTTTTGTTTTTTTTTTACTGTTAAGCTGAAAATTTTAACCACTTAAACTTAAGTTTTAGGTTTAGATTTAGATACGCTTTGTATGTCCTGTGTGGTTTCCACCCTCCTCCACATACCCCACACACTAGTTTCTAGAGTATATTCAGACCCAGAGAGTGTTTGACTTATCATATATTATGTAATTATTCATTATTCAAATATTTGTTAACATTGACAAATGGAATTCAGTTATTTAGAATCAGTTACTTTATTTTTACTCTACTAACACTGAAATAGTTTGTATTGGATAAAACTGGTCTTTGAGTCCTGGCTGGGTTCCTCAGTGGTTAGAGTGACATCTCAAGGTTGCAGGTTCCATTCCCAGTACGGGCACATACAAGAATCAACCAGTGAATGCATAAATAAGTGGAACAACAAATTGATGTCTCTTCCCCCCACCCCCCACCCCCTCATAAAAAGACAATAAAAAAACAACCCCAGGAAACTAGTCTTTGAACTTGCCACAACTCGTGGCTGACCTAGTGGAAATTTCCTGACAAAAGACACAGTATTGTGATGCAACTTTGACGATTCTGTCTACAGGTTTACATATCTAAAGCAGTATAAACAGCTATATAAAACTGTCATCACTTTTAATCTGTTAAGTACATAAAGGAGCAAACCTGTGCCTTATGACAGAGGAATTAACATACACCGAAGGCAGCAGTCCAGTTTCTGAGTTCCCTACAACTACTCAGAACATAACGGCAGTGACCACAGTCCTGACGCTGCAGCTCGCGCAGAAAGCTGCCCGAGGGAAGCCGCCTTCCTGCGTCTCTGAAGTCTGTCTGACCTGCACTTTTACTTTATTCTTGTATTTCCAGTTACTTGTTCCATAGCGGTAACCAAGAACATCCAGGGGACATTCTGCTGAACACTTCTGTGGAAGTTTTGCCTTTTAAGGTAGGACTACTTTGTCGCTTAATTTTCCTTAAGAGCCAACACCAATAGACTTCATTTGAGGCTGTTCTGGCTTTTGAGATTAAAGTTAGTTCCCATTATTGCAGAACCTCAGTGGTGAGTAATATTAATTTAAAAAAATATATAGAACACCTCGTGCCTTATTTATAGAATGAGCCTTATTTTGTTTCCCATTGGAAAGTACTGGGAAGTCTGTACAGGAAAATAAACAAATCATTATTTTACTTAAATATTTACCTACTGTTTATAGGTAGTCCCCAAATACCACGTGGTTTTAATGCTTGTTGATTACTATAGAAAGTTAATGTATTGGTCTTAAATTTCTCTAATGCTTAAATTTCTTCCAGGTAACACACAGTTCTTGTGCATATTTTTAATAGAAAATAGTATTCTATTAAATTGATTTGGAATTTAAAACTATTTGAAATTTAAGTTTCCTAATCACCGGTATATTATATACAGATTCAAGAAGATGGTTAGAAAAAGAACTCTCATATTGATAAACTTTAAAGGTTCAAGATTGAAATGGCACTTTCTATTTTTAGAGATAGCTGTGCCACAAATGCTGCTGTTACACTTATTAAGATATAGTAATAATTTAGCTTTGTTTTAAATAAAGGAAATTAATAAAATAATATCTTTGTTCTATTTTAGAGTGAAGGTTTGGAAATAAGCAAAGAAACCAAAGACAAACGATTAGAAGATGGCTATTTCAGAATAGGTAATACCTACTTTAAACTTGCAAAAAATTGTCCTTTATTTTGAACTTATTCCTAAAGTAAATTTTTAAAAATCCTCACCTGGCCGAGACCGGTTTGGCTCATGGATAGAGGGTCGGCTTGGGGACTGAAGGGACCCGGGTTCCATTCCGGTCAAGGGCATGTACCTTGGTTGCGGGCATATCCCCAGTAGCGGGTGTGCAAGAGGCAGCTTTTCCATGACTCTCTCTCATCGATGTTTCTAGCTCTCTATCTCTCTCCCTTCCTCTCTGCACAAAATCAATAAAATATTTTAAAAAATAATAATAAAAAATAATAAAAATAAAAATCCTCACCTGAGAATCTGTTTATTGATTTTTTTTTTGATTTTTTTTTTAGAGAGAGAAAGGGAGGGAGAGAAACATCGGTGTGAGAGAGAGATAATGATCGATTGCCTCCTGTACATGACTTGACTGGGGATTGAACCCACACCGTGGGCAGGTGCCCTGACTAGGAATCGAACCTGCAACCCTGTGAGGTACAGGACAGTGCTCCAGCTCACTGAGCCGCCCTGTCAGAGCGCCTAACGTAATTGTAAACGCTTTCCAGTGTCTAACAGCTTTAGGATTACAGTTACCAGTCCACCCCAAGTTTTATTTGTTCTTGAGTTTTAGTATCCTGACCCAACTAGGATTTGAGATCAAAGGTTCCGTGTCACTGTTGGCAGTCACTGGCAGACGGCGGCCCGGCTGCCTGCTGCAGGCTGGCTGCGCGAGCGTCTCCTGGTCTCGGCAGCACCACGTGCCGAGCCTGTGCCTTTCCCCCTGACCCAGTCTTGGGCTTTAGATCTGTGCCGATTCCCACGGACACAGCCCTGCTCTGAGCATCTGAGACGCGGACTTTGTGCTCACCGGGCCTTCTGCGTCCCCGTTCCCGCGGTGCTGAGCCTGACCTGGGCGACACCTGAGCGCCGCCCTCCCTGCCCGCCGGCGTGAATGTCTGCCGGGACGCGCTCGGGTCTGGCCCTGCGGGGAGCGGGCCCCTCTGGCTCCTCAGAGCCACGCAACGGCGTTTAAACGCCGACATTGTAATCATGTCAGCCTGGTGACACGGGAGGACCTCCCGTGGGCAGACTGCTCTGTGCCCACCTCCCTTCAAGCTCGTTCCTCTCCTCTCCCTCTCATGCCTCCAGGCCCGAGACTTCCTCCTCTCCGTCCCAGCTCTTCTGTGCGGCCGTGCCTCTGGCTTTTTGTCCTTGTTGTTGGCCTTATTACTGATCTCCCCATGTCCCCGCCTCCACCCAGCCCACTCCCCACCTCGGGCTGCACAGGCTGTTGTCTGTGCCCCTGGCTGTGGCTCTGGCTCCTCCTGAAACGGTCAGCTGGTATTTCTCCTTCGAGTGAGTGCTTCCTCGTCGTTTAGTTGCCTCTCTTCTCACCACTCGTGTAGCGTGCTGGGTAAGCCCAGGTCTGTGTGCTCCCCGAGGGAAGGGAGGGGCTGCCTCTCACAGGGCCTGGCACCGGATGGTCCCCCGCTCGGAGGACGGCTGTGTCTCTCCTTTCCTTAATGAGCGCTTTCCTCAGTGGCGGGCAGAGTGCTGGCCACTTGGTGTGGGCACACAGGACAGGGACACACGCTGGCGGGCGGTGAGGGCGGTGGAGCTCAGGGGTCCCCAGGGCGGGCTCCGGCACCAGTGAAGGTGGCAGCAGGAGGTCGGCCCCTGCCTCCAGAGCAGCTTTATGTCTGGTGACTATCGCTCGAGTTTTGCTGCAAGGCTTGGGTGTTATGATTGATTTCTGTGCCGTTTGGGTGCACAGGCGAGCTTATTTTAATATTGGGGTTGTATCTTAGCACACCTCTAAAAAACACATAAAATTACAGAGTATACAAGGTATTTATTAACCCTCTTACTGCCAGCTATTTAATCTCAAGAATGTTGTGACCTGGATTCGGAAAGTAGCAGAGGAAATAGATGCATATATATTAAGTGTCTCTGCAGTAATTTGAAAATAAAGCCATCTCAATCGTCAACTCATCCGTGTTTAGCACCGGAGAGAACTTAGGAATCATCAGACCGAAGGCGGCGTCAGAGAGCTTGCCCCAGCACAGCCTGGCGCCTTGGCTGAGCCCGAGGCTTCTCCTTAGGAATCTGCTCCGGTGGGCCCCTCGCTCCTCCCTGTAGGACCGACCTGTGAACATGACTGACGAAATGCAACAGCGGAGCAGCGTTCCCTCCTGAACCTGAATCCCAGGGAGCAGTTAGGAGTCCTCCCGCTCCGTTAGCACACTGCCCGCCTGAGTGCAGCTCTGCTCCGGCCTCTGCTCCCCTGGGGTGCCAGCTCTGTCCTTCGCCAGCCCTCTCGCAGGGCAGCTCTTCCCAGGCGCAGCAGGCGAGATTTGCCCCCATTGCTCCCTCTGGCCGCCCAGCTCACTTGCCCCAGCGCACAGAGTAAGCCAGGAAAATGAAAGCCCTGCTCCACAGCCTGTGCCGCTCAGAGGGCTGCCGTCCCCCCAGGCCCTGGGCTGGCCCTTTCTCTAGGGAGCGGCCGGGCGGCTCTGAGGCTCGCCCTCCAGGGGCACTGGCTTGCTGGAAAGGGCACTGTGGGTGCGGCTGGGATTGGGTGGAAAGAGGTCGAGAGGAGATGGCAGCTGCGTTCTGGCTCAGCGGGAGCCTGTCCGGAAGTCTGAGAGCCAGGGAGGAGCTGGCTGTAAGAGCCTTTGGTGGACGAAGCCACAAAGACTGGCCCACGGGGGACGCGTGCTATTGGGCCAGACTGTGCAGCTTAGCCTGAAGGCGTGTCGGAACAGGACTGGCGGGTGACGGTGGCGGGAAGAAGTGCTGGGTGGTTAGGAAGGCGGGAGGCAGAGCCTTTCCCAGAAGCGGGGAGGAACGGGCATGTCAGGTGGCAGCAGGAGTCCGTAAAGGACACGGCCTTGGAAGTCCCTCACAGTGCCGGTTTCAGGATTCTGCTCACGCCTCAGTAATTTCCTCTTTTCTGTCTTTTAACACTTACCTACTGGACCGTTGGGTTAGAATAATACATGCGCATGGTACCAATTACCAATTTAAAAGGTAAACTTAAGTCTCGTTCCCTCTTCTGTCCCCACCTACCCAGGGTTTCCCAGAGGCAGGTCCTGGAATGGTTTGTCCTGTTCATAAGTTAAAATATGTGAGCATATTCTTGAAAAACGGTCAACCTTATACTGCATCTGTTTTTTCATTGGACAGAAGATATGTGCATATGGAAGATGAACATTTTTTAAGTTGTAAATATTTCAGATGTACAAAAAGATGCAAATATAATATAATGAATATCTGTGTATCCAGCCTAAGATTTTCCCAATTCAGTTGTTCTTTCCTAATACCTTCTTTCCCCCTCTACCCAAGGGCAGCTGCTTTACTACATTTTGTGGCTGCTATTTCCATGTGCACTTTACTGCCTGTGTATAACATATCCCCAAACAACGCACAGTGCTTTTAGTGTATTTAAATTAGACAGAGTTACATCATTCTGTAGGCCATAACTGTTTCCTCTCACAGGTGAGTTACCCATGTGGGTGTGTGTATCTGTGCCTCATTCATTTGCACTGCTGAATAGTCTCCTGTTTAGCATAGTTTGTTTCCATCTTTTTGTCATAAACAATGCTGATTTGAACACTTACGCACATGTATGAGAGTTTCTCTACAGTATATACGCAGAGATGGCAATAAGTCTTCAGCTGCTTTATCTTCATCATTTTTTTAATTGGCTGCCTATTAGCATAATTTATTTAGCCAGTCTAGTGTTGATTACCTAGATTGTTTGCAATTTTTGCGCATGTGAGAACGTATCTCCAGAGTAAAATTGCTGGGCGAAAGAGTTTTAATGAGGCCAGTTATATCATTTCGTAATTATTTTTCTACTTAAATGAGTGTATTGGTGACAGAATCAGATTAGTTAAAATGTTTTAAGTTTCACAGTATTTTTCAGCTCTGAATTCTGCCTAACTTACTAGTCAGTAATACTTTCTTATACTCCCTATCCCAGTCCAGCCCCAAGTATAGACATACTTTTATAAAATAAATGTGTTAGTTTTTAATAAAACCATTAATCTGGAAGTATGTAAGCTTAGTATTTCTTATACAAATGAACACCAGCTTTGTCTGGTATGATTTTCAGTTTGATTATATCTTGTCTTACCAGGAGCCAATTGTAAGACTCTAGAGTAGATGCAAAACTAACACCTCAGGGGTCAGCACACTCAGCCAGCGGTCAGATCTCTGTATTTGAATGGACCATGAGCAAAGCATGTTTTTAAAGTTCTTTATTTTCATGTTTAAATGGTTAAAAAAAATAATATCATTGACATGTAAAACTTACAGAAGTTCGAAATCCAGTCCGTGAAAGAGGTCTGTTGGAACAGCCTGCTCATTGTATTTGTGGTTGTGTAGTCTGTGCCTTAGGCTCAACAGCGAGGACGAGAGAGAACTGCGCAGTCGGCGCTTCCATGCTGCCTGGCACACTGCCTGACCCACTGCCTGACCCGCTGCTTGGCACACTGCCTGGCACACTGCCTGACACACTGCCTGACACACTGCCTGACACACTGCCTGACCCGCTGCCTGGCACACTGCCTGACACACTGCCTGACCCGCTGCCTGACACACTGCCTGACACACTGCCTGACCCACTGCCTGACACACTGCCTGATACACTGCCTGACCCGCTGCCTGGCACACTGCCTGATACACTGCCTGACCCGCTGCCTGACACACTGCCTGGCACACTGCCTGACACACTGCCTGACACACTGCCTGACACACTGCCTGACCCGCTGCCTGGCACACTGCCTGACACACTGCCTGACACGCTGCCTGGCACGCTGCCTGGCACGCTGCCTGGCACACTGCCTGACACACTGCCTGACACACTGCCTGACCCACTGCCTGGCACACTGCCTGACACACTGCCTGACCCGCTGCCTGACACACTGCCTGGCACACTGCCTGACACACTGCCTGACACACTGCCTGACACACTGCCTGACCCTCTGCCTGACCCGCTGCCTGACCCGCTGCCTGACACACTGCCTGGCACACTGCCTGACACACTGCCTGACACACTGCCTGACCCGCTGCCTGACCCGCTGCCTGGCACACTGCCTGACACACTGCCTGACACACTGCCTGACCCGCTGCCTGACACGCTGCCTGACACGCTGCCTGGCACGCTGCCTGGCACACTGCCTGACCCGCATTTCTGACTTGTCAGTGTTGCGAGTGCCACACACATCACTGTAACGAGACATTAAATAATGACTGCCAGCGCTTACCCACCATGGCAGGACAGAGTACGACTCTGAATGCTTTTTAACAGCGTGGAATGTGGTTATTTCACCACGTAGGTGGCAGTGTGGTGGTGACGTAGTGACACCGTAGCTGTGCTGAAGAATGCATCTCCATACCAAGCCCTCACAACAATATCCCAGAAAACGGGAACGCAATGGCCAGAAAAATTAGAAACAAAATGAATGTTTCATCACAGCGGAATGTCTAACCCAGATAAAAATTCAGAGGAACTGTAGCCGAAGGGAATTTCTGAGTAGCTCATGTGTTAGGCAAGCAGGCAAAACACATTTACCAACTGTGAGCTCCTTACCTCACACTTACGCATGGGCTTCCCGCATAATCCCCTGCATCTTCTCAAACGGGAACCAGCGTCCCATCCTGCACAGCAGGCGGGGCCTGGCAGTGACTGTCAGTGTAATCCTGAGCTCAGGACCAGGGTTTTCCATGAGAGAACTGCCTCCACCATGTTCTCTCTGAAAGTTAATTTTTACTGCAGGTTTGATATTTTGTAATGAATCCAGCCTTAAACCACAAGACAAACCAGTGCTTATATGCAAAACTTACATTGTAGTCAAGTCACTGATGACATTATTTGAAGGACAGGTAACAAGCTACTTGAGGAGCTTCCATAAGCCACTTTCATTGTAAGTAATGATATGTCATAAGGCAAATAGAGAAGAATATAGTAGAATTCCATACATACCTTCCAAGTGATGACTGCTCCATTAAAATCATGTGCTTGTGGATTAATGTCAGTATTTGGCTGTTGTAAAAGGAAATATTCAGGATGAAATATGTAAAATTTTACTGATCCATATTAACAGATGACCACTTGAAATTGATTTTTAATGATAAGGATACTGACTTTGAATTCTAGTTCATTGAAATGTTATCACCCCAAAACAAATTATATTCTCCTTAGCACACCTGTATTAGAAAACGGTTCTCCGTTGTTGTTACATCTTCATCAACGCACATTTGTGGATATTTGTGTTCTCTCTACATACGTACCTACATGGTATCCTCAGTCTCCCTCTTCCTGTAGTGACTGCCTCCCCCTGTGTTTATAGAAACAGTTTGCATCCCCGGCTTAGAGAAATGTGGCTCAGAACAGACCATTTCCTGCCACTTTTTCAATAGCATTTTCTGGCTTTGTATTTAAAAAGAATATTATTCCTCTTGGCAAGAAAAATTGAGTACAAATGACTTTTTTTTTTTTTTTTGTCTGCAGCAATTATTTTTTATTTTTATTTTTTTTAGGTTTTATTTTTATTTTATTTATTTATTTATTTATTATTTTTACATATTTTATTGATTTTTTTTGCCCCCCACCCTCCCTCCCATACATCCCCTCCCTCCCCACAGTTTTATGTCCATTGGTTGTACTTATATGCATGTATACAAGTCCTTCGGTTGATCTATTATCTCCCCCAGATCCTCCTCCCCTCCCCGCTGTAGTTTGACAATCTGCTGGTTGCTTTACTGTCTCTATATCTATCTTTTGGTTCATCAGTTTATAATGATCTTTATTATCCACAAATGAGTGAGGTCATATGGTGTTTCTCTTTCATTGATTGGCTTATTTCACTCAGCATGATGTTCTCCAATTCCATCCAGGTTGCTGCAAATGATGAGAATTCCTTTTTTTTATGGCAGCATAGTATTCCATTGGTTAGATGTACCATAGTTTTTGGATCCAATCATCTGCTGACAGGCACCTAGGCTGTTTCCAAATTCTGACTATTGTAGATTGTGCTGTTATGAACATAGGAGTGCATATATCCTTTCTGATTGGTGTTTCTAGTTTCTTGGGATATATTCCTAGGAGTGGGATTATTGGGTCAAATGGCAGTTCCATTTTCAGTTTTTTGAGGAAACTCCACACTGTTCTCCACAGTGGTTGCACCAGTCTGCATTCCCACCAGCAGTGCACGAGAGTTCCTTTTTCTCCGAAACCTCGCCAACACTTGTCGTTTGTTGATTTGTTGATGTTGGCCATTCTGACAGGTGCGAGATAGTACCGCATTGTTGTTTTGATTTGCATCTCTCGGATAATTAGTGACTTTGAGCATGTTTTCATGTGCCTTTTGGCCTTCCTTCTGTCTTCTTTTGAAAATATTCTATTTAGGTCCATTGCCCATTTCTTAATTGGATCATTCATCTTCCTTTTATTTAGTTGTATCAGCTGTCTGTAGATGTTGGAGATTAAACCTTTATCAGTGGTGTTATTTGCAAATATGTTCTCCCACACCGTGGGCTTTCTTGTTGTTTTGTTGATGGTTTCTTTTGCTGTAAAAAAGCTTTTTATTTTGATGTAGTCCCATTTGTTTATTTTCTCTTTAGCTTCCATTGCCCTAGGGGCAGTATCAGTGAAGAAGTTCTTTTGGCATACGTCTGAGATTTTGCTGCCTGTGGATGCTTCTAGTATTTTTATGATTTCCCGTCTGATGTTTAAGTCCTGTATCCATTTTGAGTTTATTTTTGTGTAGGGTGTAAGTTGGTGATCTAGTTTCATTCTTTTGCATGTGTCTGCCCAATTTTCCCAACACCATTTATTGAAGAAACTGTCTTGACTCCATTGTATATTCGTGCCTCCTTTGTCAAATATTAATTGAGCATAGTGATTTGGGTTGATATCTGGGTTCTCGATTCTATTCCATTGATCTATATGTCTGTTCTTATGCCAGTACCAGGCTGTTTTGAGAACAGTGGCTTCGTAATACAGTTTGAAGTCTGGTATTGAGATCCCTCCTACTTTAACCTTCTTTTTCAGGATTGCTGTGGCTATTCGGGGTCTTTTATTGTTCCAGATGAACTTTTGGAGAGTTCTTTCTAGGTCAGTGAAATATGCCGTTGGTATTTTAATGGGGAGTGCATTGAACCTATAGATTGCTTTAGGAAGTATGGACATTTTGATGATGTTGATTCTACCAATCCATGAACATGGTATGTTCTTCCATTTCCTTACATCTTCCTCTATCTCTTTTTTCAGTGTCGTGTAGTTTTCTGCATATAGGTCCTTTACTTCCTTAGTTAAATTTATTCCTAGGTATCTTAATTTTTTTGGTGTGATGGTAAATGGAATTGCTTTTTTAGTCTCTGTTTCTGTAGTTTCACTGTTTGTGTATAGAAATGCCATGGATTTCTTGGCATTAATTTTGTATCTTGCTACATTGCCAAATTCATTTATTAAGTCAATTAGTTTTTTAATGGAGTCTTTTGGGTTTTTTATGTACAATATCATGTCATCTGCAAATAAGGATAACTTTACTTCTTCTTTTCCAATTTGGATGCCTTTTATTTCCTCCTCTTGTCTAATTGCAATGGCTAGTACTTCCAGTACTGTGTCAAACAGGAGTGGCAAGAGTGGGCATCCCTGTCTTGTTCCTGTTCTTAGAGGGAATGGTTTTAGTTTTTGCTCATTGAGTATAATGTAGGCTGTGGGTTTATCATATATAGCTTTTATTATGTTGAGGTATGATCCTTGTACTCCCACCATGTTGAAAGTTTTATCAGGAAAGGGTGTTGCATTTTATCAAATGCTTTTTCTGCATCAATTGATATGACTATATGATTTTTATCTTTCAATTTGTTTATGTGATGTGTCACGTTTATTGATTTGCGGATATTGTACCATCCTTGCATTCCTGAAATAAATCCTACTTGGTCATGGTGTATGATCTTTATGATGTTCTCCTGGAGTCGATTTGCTAGAATTTTGTTGAGGATTTTGGCATCTAGGTTCATGAGGGATATTGGCCTGTAATTCTCTTTCATTGAGTTGTCTTTATCTGGTTTTGGTATTAGGGTGATGCTGGCTTCATAGAAGGAGTTTGGAAGTGTTCCTTCCTCTTGGATTTTTTGGAATAGTCTGAGGAGGATAGGTTTTAGTTCTTCCTTGAATGTTTGGTAAAACTCTCCTGTGAAGCCATCTAGCCCTGGGCTTTTGTTTACTGGAAGCTTTTTGATGACTGTTTCAATTTCTTCCCAAGTCACTGGTCTATTGAGATTTTTAGATTCTTCCTGATTGAGTTTTGGAAGTTTGTATTTTTCTAGGAATATGTCCATTTCCTCCAGGTTGTTCAGTTTGTTGGAATAGAGTTGTTCGTAGTACTTTGTAACAATCCATTGTATTTCGGTGGCGTCTGTTGTTATTTCACCTCTTTCATTTCTGATTTTGTTTATTTGAGTCCTCTCTCTTTGTTTCTTGGTTAGCCTGGCTAGAGGTTCATCTATCTTGTTTATTCTTTCAATTTTGTTGATCTTATGTATTGTTTTTTTGGTCTCTATGTCGTTTATCTCTGCTCTGATTTTTGTTATTTCCTTCCTTCTGCTTACACTGGGCTTTTCTTGTTGCTCCTTTTCTAACTCTTTGAGTTGTAGAGTTAGATCATCTGTTACCATTTTTTCTAGTTTTTTTTGCAATAGGCTTGTAAGGATATGAACTTCCCTCTCAAAACTGCTTTTGCTGTGTCCCATAGATTTTGGATTGTTGTGTTTTCATTGTCATTTGTTTCCAGGATGTTTTTAATTTCTTCCTTGATTTGTCTGGTAACCCAGTCCTTGTTTAATAGCATGCTGTTTAGTCTCCATGTGTTTGATTTCTTTGGATTATTTTTATTGTAGTTAATTTCCAGTTTTATGTCATTATGGTCTGAGAAGATACTTGATATGATTTCTATCTTCTTGAATTTGAAGAGACTTTGCCTATGTCCCAAAATGTGGTCTATCTTGGGAATGTCCCATGTGCACTTGAGAAGAATGTATATTCTGTGGCTTTGGGGTGGAGTGTTCTGAAGATGTCAATTAATTCCATCTGGTCTAGTGAGTCATTTAGGATTGATATTTCTTTGCTGATTTTTTGTTTAGATGATTTGTCAAAGGGTGACAGTGGGGTATTCAAATCTCCTACTCTGATTGTATTGCTATTAATCTCTCTCTTATTGTCCTCCAGCAGTTTGTGTTTTTTTTTTTAATGTATTTGGTTGCTCCTGTATTGGGTGCATATATATTTACCAGGGTTATTTCTTCTTGTTGGATTGTTCCCTTTAGTATTATGAAGTGGCCTTCATTATCTCTTATGTCCTTCACTCTGAGATCTAATTTGTCAGATATAAGTATTGCTACCCCAGCTTTTTTTTTCATTTCCATTTGCCTGGAAAACTTTTTTCCATCCCTTCACCCTCAGTCTGTGTGCATCTTTTTTTCTGAGGTGGGTTTCTTGTAGAAAACAAATGTATGGGTCTTGTTTTCTTATCCAATCTGTTACCCTATGTCTTTTGATTGGAGCATTTAATCCATTTACATTAAAGGTTATTATTGATAGGTACTCATTTGATGCCATTTTTATCCAAACCCATGTTCCTTCTTCACTTCCTAATTCTTTATTTTTACAGTAGACCCTTTAGCATTTCTTGCATTGCTGTTTTGGTGGAGATAAATTCCTTCAGTCTTTTTTTGTCTGTGAAGCTCCTGATTTCCCCTTTAATTTTGATTGATAGCCTTGCTGGGTACAGTATTCTTGGATTCAGACCCTTCCTTTGCATGACTTTGTATATTTCATCCCATTCCCTTCTGGCCTGATAAGTTTCTGTTGAGAAATTAGTTGCTAGTCTGATGGGGGTTCCTTTGTATGTAACTTTCTGTCTCTCTCTGGCTGCTTTTAAGATTCTTACTTTGGCGTTGTTGTTTGCCAATTTAATTATAATGTGCCTTGGAGTCTGTCTTCTGGGATTCATTTTGCTTGGGACTCTGCGAGCATCTTGGATTTGTGTGGGTTTTTTCTTCTCTATTTCAGGAAAGTTTTCTGTCATTATTTCTTGAAATACTTTTTCCATGTCTACCTCAGTTTCCTTTCCTTCTGGAACCCCTATTATTCGAATATTATTTTGTTTTGTATTGTCCCAAAGCTCCCGTAGGCTCCCCTCCTGCTTTTTAATCTTTTTTTCTAGAAGCTGCTCTACTTGGGTATTTTTTTCCATCTTATCTTCTATATATGCGGTCCTCTGCTTCATCTAGTCTACTCTTGATGCTTTCTATTGAGTTCATGGTAGCGATGTCATTTTTCATTTTTTCTTGTTTCTTCTTCAATTCCTCATGGTTCTTCTTCAATTCCTCATGGTTCTTCCTCATTTCTTCTTGGTTATTGTCAAATTTCTCTTCCATTCTTTTTAGCCATCCTATGATCATTATTCTGAATTCTTGCTCTGGTAGGCTGCTTGCCTCTGACTCGTTTAGTTCCTTTTCTGGTGATGCCTACTTTTCTTTCATGTGCGGACTATGTTTTTGTCTCCCCATGGCCTCTCTTTTCAGGATGTCTGGTTATGTGGTGTTCCTTCTCCTTAATGCTATATACCGGATCGTGCAGTTAGCTGTCAATCTGGTTAATGGGATTTTTGCTCCTGAACCTCAGTGCACAGGGTCAGCACATCAGGGCTGTAAGACATAACCTTCATTTTCACTCAGGCTTGCAAGTTGTCGGGGCCACGGTAAAGCTTCAAAAGAGCCACATGCGGCTCTGGAGCCGCAGGTTGCTGACACCTGGTATAAAGGTTACTGGTGTTCATTCCAAAGCAGCCAGCCACATGCCCCCGCAGGCTCCGTGGAGATGAGACATGAGGATGAATGCAAAGCTTGAACAGCGAAGACAGAAGCCCCTTCCTGACCAACACTGCCTGCTCAGATCCCTGGCTGAGTGGCCTTTACAGCAAATCCTTATCCTCAGCTGCAGAATGCAATCCTCCAAAATGCATCAATGCTCCTGCCAGACTTCCTGTCATGGAAGAAAATAGATCCAGAGCCATGGAAGCATGGAACAGACTGTCACAAATGACTTTTTATAGGCTTTCTTGGTCCTTATTCTTATGGGAGAGCTTTTCTAGTTTGTCATCTTTAATGGTTTTATATTGTAATTTCTAGAGAAGATATTACTTCTTAATTCCTTTGTATGTGACCTAGGGGAGAATCCACATAGATTGAGCCCCTGCTGCAGGCCAGCCACTGCGTGGATGTCTGTGTGAAGCATGGAATTTGTTGTTAGTGCCGTAGCTCTCAGTGTGGCTAGACCAAGGGATGGTAGTCTATTTTGGTAAGGGCTGAGTAAGTCACATTTTGCTAAAAACCTGTGTGAAAACACGATGCCAAAATATATTTTTGTTTTGTTTTCAATTTATAATAAGAAAAAATGGCCGAACCCGGTTTGGCTCAGCGGTGGAGCGTCGGTCTGCGGACTGAGGGGTCCCGGGCTCGATTCCGGTCAAGGGCATGTGCATTGGTTGCGGGCACATCCCCTGTGGGGGGTGTGCAAGAGGCAGCTGGTCGATGCTTCTCTCTCATTGATGTTTCTAGCTCTCTATGTCTCTCCCTTCCTCTCTGTGAAAAATCAATAAAATATGTTTTAAAATTTAAAAAAAAGAAAAAAGAAAAAATGTAGTTCTGCCTCTTGAGATGGATTGCTTCTACGCATGAAAAATTTTGAAGTTGAATAAAAATAGGAAGAAGGGAAAAATGCACCCGTGCCGGTGTCAAGCCTTCCACTAGAAACCCTTGTGCTGCAGGTTTATGATGAGGGAACGGACGTCGTCTTTCCTGCTTCATCAGTGAAGGTTAATGAGGCCCGTTCTGCCACCCACAGAGTGGTCTTTATTTTGAAGGGAGATTTGAAGACGGTGTTGGCTTTTATTTTGAAGGGAAATTTGAGGACGGTGTGGTCTTTATTTTGAAGGGAAATTTGAGGACGGTGTTGCAGAAGGGATGGTGGATCCCAGCCTGAACCCCATTGCAGCCTTCCGGCTTTCCGTCATTCAGAATTCTGCAGTTTGGGCCATTCTCAATGAGGTAAGACAGTTACATCAGGGAAATAGCTTAGTCTACATTTTTTTTTTTTTAACATTTGATGTAATATTTAAGCCTTTTTGGAAATGAAAATGAATTGCCTCATCGTACTCTCCACAATTTTGTATTTCAGATTCACATTAAAAAAGTCACCGCCTGAGCATCTCCTGAGAGACCAATACGTTTTTCTGTACGTTTGTTGATTAAAGATAGTGAACCATGTACTTTTTTTACTTGAACACTACCTCTTGTGAACCTACTGTAGACGCTTGTCATTTCCACTTGGAAAGTGACTCTTCCACGGATGACATATTCCTTCAAGCCTAAGCTGTCCTCCAATTTTAACTCGGCTCAAAACACTTTCCAGTTACGACAGCCTGTTAATATGACTTGTACTACTTAGGTATTATACTAATACATAAGAGTTGTACATATTGTTACATTCCTTAAATTTGAGAAAAAATGTTAAATACATTTTATGAAGGGGGTACTTTTGAGATTCATTTATTTTACTATTATAGACCCTCTTTTATAGATTATCAGGGATTATATATAAATATATAAATATACATGAAATGTTATGGAGTTAATTTATTAGAAACAATTTAAGTACATATTTTTGTGCAGTAAATTTTTGAATCAACACTTTTTTTTGAAATACAACTACTTTGCTTTTTTAAGTTCTTTCTGTATTTTCCTTTGGAAATGCAAATATAAGTTAATGCCATTTTTCAAATTCACTGCCATTTCAGAGTGATTCTAGGCTGATTTCCTAATAGAAGTACTTTTTGACAGTAGCACCCCTACCCCCCTTACCTGCAGTTTGGCTTTCCACGGTTTCAGTTCCCATAGTCAGCTGTGGTCCAGAAATATTAAATGAAAAGTCCCGGAAATAAGTAATTCACACATGTTAAATGGTGCGCCGTTCTGAGGGGGTGATGCAGTCTCACCCCGGCCCCTCCGGCCACCCGGGACGGGGATCGCCCGTGTCCGTGTCCGCACCTCACCTCACGCCGTGTGGCATTGTGTCATGTTGCCTCACAAGAAGGAGGGTGAGTATAGCAAATAAGATACTGAGATGGACCACAGTCACACTCATTACAGTCTATTGTTATGATTGCTCTTTTAGTTATTTTTAACCTCCTCCTGTGCCTAATTTATAAATTTTATCATAGGTACGGATATACAGGAAAAAACATTACATACATATATATATATAGGGTTTGGTACTAGCCGTGGCTTCAGACATCCCCTGGGGGTCTTGGAACATATCCCCTGTGGATAAGGAGGGGACTACTGTAATTGCTGATCTTGAGCAAAATATTTTCAAAGGCATTAGTCATTCCTTAAAGCCAAGATTTGTAAACCAGTGTCCTTTTTGAGGCTTGTTTTACTATATTGTGTATGGTGTGTAGGCACAGAAAATCAGTCTGATAAGTTTCAATGTGCAGGGATGATGCCTTCAACCCAAATCCCCATGGATTTCACTCATTCCATTCCCTCTGATGTGTAAGGTGACAGGCTCCTTTGATTTTGTTTTTATTCTGTGAGGTAGATGCATTATCTCTTTTCTTGTTGATCCTTATATACCTGCACTCATGAGTTTCGACAAAATGTTTTCTAGATAATGCTATTATGTGTCATAACTGGTTTAATATTAAAGAAAACCAAAATTGTGATGCTGGTTTTTTGATGAAAGATATTGTAGCAGTTGTATGTTTTTCCAAAATGATTTTTCCTATTGTATTAGAACTTATAAGTAAATTCATATCTAAAGCATATTATTTTTAAACATGCAGTTCCAAATTCTGAAACATACTATAACATACAATAACAAAAATTTTACCAGCCTTAGCAATCAGTGGTCTTTACAAGGGTATTTTATTTTTAAGATTTTCTGAATTATCAACATCAGTTCCCAGCAGGTGACGGCTGGGGGGATGGCTCCGAGCTCTCACAGGAGGCACTGGCGCCTGACCCCAGGGAGCCTGCATTCTGAGGTGGCAGAGGTTGGGAGGCGCTGGTGAGTAGTGCCCATTGCTCCGCGTTTGGATGATGTTCGCTTTTCTTTATTTAAAAGTCACATGTTGCCAATGATTTTTATGTCAAACTACAGTTAACATTTTTTGTGTCTTACATTTAAAAAATCTTACTATTGACTTCTTACAGGCAGATTTCATTTGAAAATAATATTTCATTATAAAATTTGGCACTAGCTTACCATACTTAATGACTGCGGAGCAGAGGACCGGAGGGAACATCTAGAGGGGCGGTTAGAAGTCCCCTCGTTCCGTGCTTCCCGAGAAGCCAACTCCGATCGCAGGGAAAAGCCTCTGGAGGTCCCGAGGGGCACTTCCTGTTACCCCTGCCCTATGCAGACTGCTCAGTCTTCAGACGGAGCCTTTCCCTGCTCACTGTCCTCCGGGACTAGCTCCTCAGAATCTTCCAGCACATCCTGTCCGTCTTCCCAGGCCTCTCCGGTGCCCCTCCCTGAGTCGTCAGCAGTGCCCAGTAGTGCCTGGCACACGGCAGGTGCGCAGGCAGCGTCTGGATGAGGGACCAGCTGTTTCAGCCCCTTCCTTCTCAACCCCCTGCACCTACTGTCCTTGCCTCACATTTGCATGCTCACTCAGCTCTGGAGGTTTGGAGTGTTTATGGGGCACGTATATGTGTGTGCATGTGTTTCTCTGACCAAATTCAAGCTCCTGAGGGCAATCCTGAAACTCGTACTTGTTACGTGTGCTCTGCGGCAGCAGGTGCTCCTAGGCTCATGTTTGCTTTTATTGATTTCAGATAGGAAGGAAGAGGGACATGAGAGTCATTGTCAGCTGCTTCCTGCAAGCCCCACACTGGGGATCGAGCCCACAACGCGGTCCTGTGCCCTGACCAGAATTGAACCGTGACCTTCTGGTTCATAGGTCAACACTCAACCACTAAGCCATGCGGGCTGCGCCTGGTCTCATTTTTAGTTGCTCTCTCCTTTCCCCGAGCTCTACACCAGACAGAGCAGCCATGCTTTCCTCAAGCAGGAAGTGATAGTGGAGCCCTAAGAGTTGTGTTAATGAGTGAGGGGTTGGGACAAATCAGACATGAAAAGTCCTGGAACTGAAAGTAAATTATTGACCTTGAGAGGACACGGAACCACTTTTAGTGAGTGGGGGGAAAGAGTACTTATATAAATAAGGCATGGATTTGGCATCGGTGTGTATTTCACATAACCAGTCACACTCTAGAGCTGTGCTGTCCTAAGTAATGGCCACTAGACACATGGTGGGCCTTAAACCAGTAAACCATTCGCTCCCCCCTCACCTGGCTCCAGTGACGGCTCAGGAGCCACCTGTGGCAGGTGGCCCCGTGGGGGGCAGCACGGGCACCGGACATTCCCTGCCCTGCAGAAACCTGTTGCCCAGCACTGAGTTGAGCTCACTAATAGGAACACATAGAAACCAGAATAATGAGTTTTGTTAATTAGGTTAAAAGTAGACATGCAGACTATATCAGTGCAAATGGTTATTGTGGGTAGGGGTCGAGGACCTATTTCTAGCATTCTGAGAGCCAAGATTCCTATTCTTTGTCCTCCTCCTCAGTGTTCTTTACAGCATGTCCTGTACCATGCTCTGTGGACAAAAAGAGCAATGGTGTGAAGCCGTGAGACCGAAAAGCTTTGGCAAAAGAGGATGCAGTGCATTATTTAGCACACAGACACGTCTATTACAGACAAGAACATGTACATTAACTCAGCCAGTAGAGATGTCTTTGAACAAAGATGTGGCTTTTCAAAGCAATGGTTGCACCATTCAATAATCAGGTGTCATTGTTAATCACATTATTTATCTATCACGTGAGCTCCTTAAGCAGAGTTTTCTCAGGCTAATGACGTCAGAGATTCCAAACAGGAGGAGGCATCTTTTGCTGGTTTAGGAGGGAAGGCACCTAGGAGAAAAGCACGTGGCCTTAAGCTGAGAGGCCTCGGCTGGCAGCGAGGGGAAGGACCGCATAGCCCAGGGAGTGGGCACAGCCGCAGCCGGACCACGTGGGCAGGTGGGCCCTCCAGCAGAGAAGAGCCCCGCCTGCCCACACCTTGACTCCAGCCTGAGACCCTGAGCTGAGCACAGTCCAGCTGCCTGGACTTCTGAGATACGAAATGAGTTTCTCAATTTGTGGTGATGTGTTAGGTAGCAATGAGTAAAGGGTGAAGAGGGAAGGTCTTCGTACAGACCCCTCTAGTATAGCGGTGGTTCTTGGCAAATGCATGAGGGACCCTACTCCTGAGCCTCATCTGGGACTTCTCTGCCAGAGCTCTGGCTTCATTGGAAATTGTTGACAAAAACTTACAGCATCTTAGTAGTGCCTCTAAAGGAACTGCTAGGAATCGAAGGAATCCAGCAGTGTATAAGGAACCTTTCTCCTAGAAAAAGTATTACCTTATGCCGATTTACTCTGCTGAGCCTGTCAGTGTATTATTTAAGAATAATGAACAGTAGTATTTTAAATAAGATACTAAATTAGGAGGAAAAATCCTTCTGCCTTTATGTAGAGAGCATATGATCAATCTACTTGTATTGAAGTACTTTTTTTTTAAACCAAAACTTACTAAGCACAGGTCAATCCTATAGTGCCAACCAAATTTTGTACTTGGCAGATATGTTCCAAGATGTCTCTACTTCCAAGCTGTTCATTGCTAGTGAAGTTTTTTATTTTTGTTTGTCCATTAATTTTTGTGCTTATTTTTAGTATAATGCTATACTTACCTTTGATGTAAGTAATATAAAAGGGGAAAAAATGAGAGGCTAACACTGTCGAGGTCAGAAATTGGGGTCAAACATATCAGTGTTTTGAGGGAACTTACATATCACATCTCTTTCTTTTATAGAAAACTTCTCCAAACTATGTAGCAGTATATAGTGTAGAAGTTAGTTTGTTGTAAATTTTAATTAATCTTAACAGATATATGCCATAACTAGTATGCTTTCTTTAATGCATGTGGATACACCATACTGACAAGACTATTTTCAACTGTATATTTTTCAAAAAAGAGGATTTGTTACTGTGTCTGTAACATCAATCTCTATATACAAACCCTTCTCACTGGAACCAGTCCCCTCTCCAGTGTGGGCACTAACTAGGTCATTGTCAAAGGGACGGGTGAGAACCTGGCACTCCCCAGTGTGTGAGTTCAGAATCTACGAGACACCATTCAGGAAAATAAACTGTGTGAATGAACTGTACTCCGTGCTACTCCCAGTGCTGTTCCTGTCGCAGAAAAAATGTAGTCTGTGTGTAATTAGGCTGTTTGTTGTGGGAGCCCTCTCAGATGTCAGGAAACTATTGCACGTGTCCCTTGCTGCTAGCACTTCCTGGTTTAGTAGCTAGCAAACTGTCCTGGAATCAGAGGTTCATTACTCGTATGATTAGCATTTCACAATTTATTTGTAATGCTCAGTGTTTGCTGAAATGGGATGAAAACATCTTTTGAATACATTTTCTGAGCCTTAAAAATGGTGATATCGCCAGTACTGTAAGATGCACTGCCAGCAGATTTGATACTCTTCATTTAAGTATAGACAGTAGTGTTTTTTAGGAGATTTAGAAGTCAGCTGATTAAACATAATAATCATGCTTCATTATGGAATGAGAAACGAAGTGTTTTCTCACCGAGAACATTGCTGGGAAAGGTGTTCGCATTGGGATGTTTCTGGAAGTTCCCCGTGGAGAAGCTGCCTAGGAATTGGTTTCCCAAGCTGTATTCTCCTTAATGTATTGTACATATTCCTTACAATGTCGTCATTGGTTGAATGGGTAATACCTGTAGTAATATTTTAGTACCTGTTAAATTTTCAAAGGAAGATTATTTTCAAGTTTGCTGCTATAACTTAATAACTGGTCCTGTTGACTGTGCCTTTTGTCCCTGTTTGTGCCACACCGATCATGTGTATTTGAAATAAAGATGTTTAAAAATCCATGCTGAATCCAAGATTCCCTCTAATAAAAAAAAAGGTAAGACTTCATGAAGCAAATTTTATTGGTTTTAACACTGATATAATATATTTGAACTGTTTTCAATTAGAAGGCAGCAGTGGATCCTCTGTGGGTTTTAGAAAACCTTGAAAGAAAACGGTGGTGGTTCTGTGTGATGCAGACACTCATGCACTGTGTGCTCTATTCAGCTCCCAATGAAGAACGGCCACCACGGGCCTCTTCACTCAAGAAGTGTGTGTGTTTTTAGCGGAGAAAATGCTCTTAAAGATATTTAGGGCCTGAAGGTTAGACTAAGATCATACACCCTACACCCTGCATAAATGTTTAAAACGCAGCCCATGGAGTATTACAGCCAATACCTGTAATACAGCCAATACAGTATATGGAGGCTGAGTTAAGTGCCTTGTAACAGGGGAAAGGGGAGCATGTTATTATGTTCTTCAAAAAGAAGCTCTTTCAAGAAGGATTCACATTGAAAAGTTTTACCTAATTTCCTCATGCCTTTAATACTTTGTATATATACTTTATGTGCAAGTATTAGAAGAACACACATGCTTTAGTTTAAAAATATTTATTATAGAAATGTACATTTAATTCGTTTTAAGGAATGTATGACAATAGTGCTAACATATATTTCCTCAAATTCACAAACTTTACACCAAGATATCTACAATAAGAGTTTATTTACAAGTTTCATAAGAAATCTCTTCACCAATACTGTTGACACAGTTAAGATGTACAGTCTCACTTTTTTCACTTCACTCTGTACTTGTAGAAGGAACACAGTGTGTGGGTGAAGTTCCATCCTAGTGCTAGTGACAGCCCGTAGAGCAGAACGAGAGGTGCAAATGGGTAGAGAAGAATTACTGTATTTTTCAAAAATGGCAATGCTGGAAAAAAAGCAAATCCAAATTCATTTTTAAAATAAGGAAATGTGACTAATAAATGAACATCCTGGCAGACAGCTCTTCACTACAGCATGGGCCAAAGGGGGACACTATTTCAGGCAGCATGGAGCTACGAAGCCAGAACCATCCTAGATTTTGCTGTGTTCTGTGTTGCCTCCTTCCTCACGCTGGGAAGAAACTCAGCAGAAGAGTTACTTTACACTTGATCTTAGCCAAAAGGCCGAGAAGCGATGAGGAGTTACTTTAGCACAAAGGCTGAGCGAGAAGCAAGTCCAGGACTAAGACAGATCGAGAATGCAGGATAAACATCACAAATATTAATGAAATTGGTGGTGAGTTTAAACTTCTGACAACTTCAGAAACCTCTAAAGTACCAGAGATAGATATGATAGGAAAAACACAACCTCCAGCTATTTTATTTTCCAAGGTGAGAGAGTTACTCTTCCACTGAGCAGGTGCGGCCTCCACTAGCACACCAAGCCTCAGGAAAGAGCTGAAGAAACAAACATCAAGTCTGTGCCCAACATCCATGATGCTTCCTGCTCTTCCTACCCCATGCATCCTTACCTACATACCTCACACAGGAAGCCCCGCACTAACTGACCTGAGCTCAAGGAAGCTGTTCTAAACCAGAGCGGCAGCCTATGAACCAGGAGGTCAGTTCTATTCCTGGTCAGGGCACATGCCTAGTTATGGCTTCCATCTCTAGTGTGGGGTGTTCATGAGGCAGCCAATCAATGATTCTCTCTCTCCATTGATGTTTCTCCCTCTCCTCTCTGAAATCAATATATATACTAGAGGCCCAGTGCAGCACAAAATTTGTGCACAGGGTGGGGGGGTGAGGAGGGGCGGGGAGCCCTCAGCCTGGCCTGCAATGACGCCAGCATCCTATGCCCCAGCAGGCTTCTGGCCAGAGGCCCACCCACTCTCCACTCCCCCCTCTGCGGGCCAGGGCACATGGGACGCTGGGGCTGGTGGCCAGGGTGACCCTGCCAGCATCCAGCCCCCTGGCTGCTATGGACACTGCCATCTTTGTGATGATGTGATGTTTAATTTGCATATTACCCTTTTATTAGTATTTTTAAATCCAGTTAGAAGCTACAATGTTGCAGCATGCTAATCACAATAAGATAGGCCTCTCCCCTGAACTGGAGAAAGGATTACCATTACCTCAAACAAGGTATTATAATTTGAGGTATTTGGCTCTTTGATGGAGATCATGTCTTAAAGGAAGACCAACATAAATATTTCCTCATATTAAGAAAAATGAACTGATAGGATTTAACAATATTTGCAAACATATCTTTGTGTCAGAAGTTGGGCCTTATTTTCTGGAATCATCTACAGACCATATCTATAATAATGAAAGCATAATATGCTAATTAGACTGAACAGCTGGACGACCTTCCAGACAACCTTCCAGACGAAGCTGGGGCTGCGGCTGCGGGATCGAGGCAGCCACCCTGGCTGTGAGGGAGGGACTGAGGCAGCTGTGAAGGCCTACTCTTTGCAAGAATTGCGTGCATTGGGCCTCTAGTAATGATTATAGAAATGGAGAACGAGGCACTCAAGTTCATATGTCCATTCACCTGACCAGCCTTTTCCTCTAATCTACCACTGGTAACTCAAACCTGAAAGCCTGGAGAAAAAGGAAACTGGGCGTGGGTTTCTCTAGGTAATGCGGAGAAACCAATATGGTTTGACACGGTTCCTTGAAATGATAAAGTTACATACCAACTATGCCACTTTTGAGATGTGTGACATGTTAACTTAATCTCTCTGTGCTGTGTTTCCTCATTTGAAAAATGGGGCTACGTAAATATGCTAATTAGATTGGACGGCCTTCTGGGCGACCTACAGGACGAACCGGGGCTGGGAGGGTCAAGGTAAGCTACCACAGCTGGGCTGAGTTCCTTGCACAAATATTGTGCATCAGGCCTCTACTATTATATAACTATAAAGATTAAGTGACATAATTCATATAATGTTCTTGAGACAGTGTCTACAAAAGCTCCATAAAAGTAAGCTAATTGTATTACTCTTATAAATTCCCCCTCTGTATGTTTTCAGTCAACCAAAAAAATGAGTTACTTACCACTGTATCCCAGGAAGGTTATATAGATGTAATAGCCAATAGCAATCAACCAGAAAGTATTTCCAACCAAATATCCAATAAATGTGTCTGTTAGGATGACATCTGCCAAAGAGATACAGACAATGACTCTTTTCATTGCATACTATGAGGACTTTTACAAACCATTTTGAGAGGTAACTGCTACTTACGGTTGATGAAGAACAGCTGGATGAAGTGCAGAATGACTAGGAGAGGATAGAAAGCATTCAGATGCACATCAAAGGCGTAGCCCCACTCCACATCGTAGTCTCTGCTCTGCCGTTTCACCAAATACTTGTTAGAGATAAACCTGAAGAGCAAGATTAAAATTTCTTTCATAATACAATAAAAATTCTGTGTTTACTGACTAGCGTCTATGTACCAAGCATTATTTCATACACTAGAAATACAGCAGTAAACATAATTCAAAAACTCTGCCCTCAATCTAGACCACAATAGAATGTAAGTGTATGTTGGATGGTACCATGGAATGAAACAGTAACCCTGCTGGTTGGAGCATTGTCCTGTACAACAGAAAGTTGCAGATTCTATCCCCAGTCGGGATGCATACAGGAGGAGGGAGGGAAGAAGGAAAGAGGAAGGAAGAGAATAACAGAGAATACAGAGTTGATATGCAATGTTAGATATGATGGTCACAAAACATACAGGTGACGGCTCAGGCAGTGATGAGAGCGCTTCAGGCAGGCGGAGGCCACCACAGGGTGGAGGAGATGGTGGGGTACAGAGGATGTGGCAGGTGCTTGGTGTGTCTGAGGAGACAACTGTGCCAGAACAAGCAAGCAGTGTTGCAGGAAATGAAACCAGAAAAGAAATGGGGAGCCAGATCTTACGGAGTCCCTGGCCATTTTAAGACCATTTTTACTCTGGGTGAAATGAGAGATCACTATTTCCCAGCAGAGAGACACTGTTTTTGATCAGGTTCCTCTAGCCACAATTCTGAAAACAGACTACAGGGACAAGAATGGAAGTGGAGACACCAGTTGAGAGGCTACTGAGAGAGAGGTAAACAGTGGTAGCAGTGCAAGTGGGGCCAAGCGGGATATACTACAGTTAAATGGCGGCACCAATAGGATTGTAGGCGCTGGATATGGAGTATGAGGGGGGGAAAAGGTCAGGATGACTGCTTTTGCCTTAAACACGCAGAAGGTCAAGCTGATATTGACTGAGGTGGGGCAGGAAGGAGAGTACAAGAGACTGGATTGGGCCTGTTATGTGGAAGATGACTATTGGTATGGACTAAGAAATATATAGTTGGACTGTGATCCAGGCACTCCAGCAAGGCTGGCCAAGCCTGTCAGACCATCTCCTAGGCTTGTCCACGGGTCTCCAGTGGCCTGCCTCAGCCACCGTGCTTCCAGCTGGCCTGACAGGTGACCTAGCACTGTTTGCCCCTGTAACTTCCCCGTGGCTCACACATGCTCTCATGTAGTTCCCACTCTAGTATGGCTAGTCCCTGGAACGTGCACAGACCATGCCAGCTCCAGCTCCAACTGGCCAGCCAAAGCAGTCCTGGTGTGGACCCCTGGGCCTCTACAATGAAAGCTCCAGCCCCAGTGTGAACTGCCTCTGGGACCTCCACAGCCCCTAAGCAGGTGCCTCGTAAGTCTGAGGAGTGTGTGTGGCTTGCTCTGAGATTCCCCTTGAGCTGTGGGAAATTCCAGAGGTAACTCCAACCAACTGGCGAGGCAACCCTGGTGTACTTCACCCTTGATCTCCCCACAGCAAGCACGTCAAACTCGCCGCACGTGGCCCACCACCTATACTTTTCTGGCCTAGCCAATATAATGCAAGAAACATTTTAATAAAAATTTCATAACTTTTACACATCCTGTTACACATAATTAATAACGAACAACGATGTTTGCTGATGACTGATTACTAAAATGGTGTTGCGCTCATTTTCCTTACACGCCTTACGCCCAGGCGCGCCATTTCTCTCCACTAACACCAGCAGCTGAGCCATGTCATTAGTCTCGTACCGACTTGTTTGGTGTGCGCACAGGAAACGTTTTGCTTTTGGAGGACAAGGAAAGTAGGTTTATTTGTGTTACGCTTATTAATTTGTGTGAGTTAATTAAATTGTGGTGAGTTAATGTTCAAGAAAACATTAGTTTTTATTAAAATGTTCTATTATGTCTCTATTGAAAGAAACCCACGTTTCTATGAAAATTGAAGGTGTTTTTTTTTGTGTGTGTGTGTGTCTGTGTGTGTGTGGCCCACATAAACTTCAACCTTGTTTATTTGGCCCGTGTTAGCCTTTGAGTTCGACATGCTTGCCCTGCAGCACCTGCATGCTCTAACGCCAGCTGCCCCACGGAAGACACCAACCATGCCTTCAAGACTGGGGGAGGTTGCTGTTTTGTCTAACTCATAGAAACAAAGAGAAAGAACCAAACTAAGACAAAAAAAATGTTCTAAACAAAAAACCAGAATTAGAATTAAATGAAATGGGGAAAAGCTGTCCACTAGATAAAGACTTAAAAAACACTAAGGATACCCACCAAACCTGGAATAGATGAACTCAGTGAGAACATCAGCAAAGAAACAGAAGATATAAAATAAAACCAATCAGAATTGAACAGTAAATAAAATGAAAATTACACTAGAGGGAATCAAGAGCAGATTAGTTGATGAAAAAAATAAAAAATGAGTCTGTGAACTGAAAGACAATGAAATGGAAATCACCCAATGAACTAGCAAACAAAAGAAGAAAAACAACCTACAGTCAAGTTGGCAGAGTAGGTCAACTCTGAACTTGACTCCTCCCAAGACCACACCAAAATTACAACTAAATTATAGAACAACCATTGAGAACCACTTCAAGTGTAGCTGAACAGAACCGTCATAATTAACGATTTAAAGAGGCAGCTACATGAAGACGGTAGGAAGGGCATATACTTGGACCGGGCAGGTCCCGCACCCAGCGTGGCAATTATGAAAGGGAAGGGTAAGTCGGCTGTGGAGGTCCAACCTGAGGAGCGAGGAGTCACAGCCCCACATGGACTCTAATACCTGGGCATCCAGTGCAGGAAGAGGAGTCCCTATAATATCTGGTTGTGAAAACCAGCTGGGATGTGTTCAAAGACAGAGGGCTGCTAGACACTAGGCATTACTTACTCTTAAAGGGAACATGCACAGATTCACTCACAGAAGGGATGGCAACTCAGAACAGTTCCAGAAACATACCGGGAGGAACTGCATTTAACTTCAGAGAGGGCTGGAGCGGCAGGGGTCAGGACAACTCACAGGAGGATGGAAGCACTGGCAGGCACCATTGGTCCTCGGTTGATCTCTCACCCAACCAGTTCTGCATATGTGGGCACCAAATCTTCCCATAAAACTGACTAACATTGTTCCCTCATCCTGATCACTGCCTAAGACCCCACCCAACTTGCTCGCCAAGCCTCTGCCTCTGCAGGCAGCTCCTCTACCTAAGAAGCCTGCCTTGGATTGCACTGCAGACTTTCCCCCAAATCTTCAAACCTCACACAAGTGATGGCTGTCCCAAGCTTCCCTGCAAACTTGCCCAAAGCTCTGTAAACCCCAAACAAGCAGCAGCTGGGACCCTGGTGTGCACTGTAGCTCTTCCCAGTGGCCCCAAGCCCAGTACCAGGAGACATCGGCCTCAACTTACTTTCTAACTCCCATCAGGTGGCCCCAAGCCTGGGATAAGCGGAGGCCAGTCCTGGCCTGTAATGTAATCCAATTAAGAGGCCACAGGCAGGCCCATGTGGCAGGCAGCCTCAGTTTGCAGTATTGCCTCTCCCACGCATCTTCAAGCCCAGCACAATCGATAAACCAACCACAACTCCAGGTCACCTTACAGCTCCTAACAAGAGTCATCGAGCCTAGCACAAGTGGTGCGTCAACTTGGCCTTGCACCAGAATCCCTCCCAAGAAGTTCCAGCCCCAACAAACCTGGTAGATGGCTTTAGACCACACCAGAGTGCCACCTAACCAGTTCCACAAATGGTACACTGAAGAGCAGCCTCGGCTGGCACCACAGTTCTGCTAAAGCAACAATCCCACCTGTGGGGTTAACAACTTGTCTGCTATAGTCACATCCAGCCCTCATAGTCAGCCAGAGATGGTCAAAACCAATAAATGGTGGTGGTGTAGCAGCAACTACACCGGAGGGCACACCCAACCCACAGGGAAACCCCTGAAGCAACCAGCTCAGGTGACCAGAAAGACTGCAGCACTCTGCCAAGAGGACACTTTCTACATATGGCCGCTCTGTCAAAACCGGGGGACATAGCTTATCTACCTCACACACAGCAACACACACAAAGGCCATTCAAATGGACAAAAAACACGCCCCAAGTAAAAGAGCAGGGCAAAACTCCAGAAGAACTAAATGAAATGATAATAAACAACCTACCAGATGCAGAGTTCAAAACACTGGTTATAACAATTTGCAATGAACTTAAGAGAAAAACAGATGAACTCAGGGAAAACTTCAGCATAAATGCAGAAACATAAAAAGAAAGATGGAAAACTGAAACAAGAACCAATCAGAAATAAAGAATACAGCCGAAACCGGTTTGGCTCAATGGATGGAGTGTCGACTTGGGGACTGAAGGGCCCAGGGTTCGATTCCGGTCAAGTGCATGTACCTTGGTTGCGGACATATCCCCAGTAGGGGATGTGCAGGAGGCGGCTAATCGATGACTCTCTCTCATCGATGTTTCTAACTATCTCTCTCCCTTCCTCTCTGTACAAAATCAATAAAATATATATATTAAAAAAAAAAGAAAAAAAGAATACAGTAACTACGGAAGAATACACTGGAGGGAATCAACATCAGGTTAAAGCAGTGATATGGAAGACAATGTAGTAAAAAAACACCCAATCAGTATAGCAAAAAAGGAAAAAGTAATTTTAAAAAATGAGGATAGTTGAAGGGACCTCGGGGGTGGGGGAGCACAGCCTGAGGTCCACTGTCAAGCCCCGCCAGGCAGGGGGGTGCAGCCTCAGGTCCCCTGGCCCGGCGCTGGGGTGAGGGGTGTGGCCTGAGGTCCTCTGTCAGGCCCCACAGGGGTGGGGAAGGGCATAGCCTCAAGTCCCTGCTGATTGCTCCTTAAGAGAACCTCAGCTGTGGGTGCAGCCATCTTTGTGATGGAGTGATAGTTAATTAGCATATTCCTTCCTTATTAGATAGGATTAGATAGGATAAGCCTGAGACACCAAACAGAAAGAATGTAGGCACCCCTATGTTCACAGCAGCACAATCTACCACAGCTAAGATCTGGAAACAGCCCAAGTGTCCATCAGAAGAAAAGTGAATAAACAAGCTGCAGTATATTTCCGCCATGGAATACTATGCAGCAGTAAAAAAGAAGAGCCTCTTACTCTTTGGGACAGCGTGGAGGGACCTGGAGAATATTATGCTGAGTGAAATCAATCAGCCAGAGAAAGACAAGTATCACATGATCTCACTCATGTGTGGGATCTGATGAACAAAATAAACTGATGAACTGAGTGGATCCAGAAACATGAAAGCATGAAATGGATTAAGGAATCTCAGAGGGAAGGCAGGGGAAGGGGGTGGGTGGGAAGGGATCACTGAAATAACCTGTGTGCATATATGCATCACCCATGGAAACAGACAACCGGTTGGGGAAGGCCTGGGACGAGGTGCAGGGGCAGGCTAGAAGGGGTCAATGGGGGAAGAGAGGACAGATGTAATACTTTCAACAATATATATGAAAAAAAATTTAAAAAGAAAGAATAATAGTATGGTGATTCCTCAAAAAACTAAGAATAGAGTGACCATATGACGTAGCAACCCCTCTTCTGGATATCTACCTAAAAAATTTGAAAACATTTCTTTGTAAAGATATATGCACCCCTACGTTCACTGGCCAAGACATGGAAACAACTAAAGTGTTCTTAGATGAGATGTGTTACATATATACAACAGAATACTACTAAGCCCTAAGAAAGGATGAAGTAGTGCCATTTGCAACGTGGATGGATCTTGAGAATATCATGCTAAATGAAATAAGCCAGTCAGAAAAAGTTCACTCATATGTGGGATATAAAGCTGAAAGTAACAAATGAACAAACAAGAAAAACAAACAAGAACTCATAGACACAGACAACAGTATGGCGGTTACCAGAGGGAAGGGGAGTGGGAAACAGGAAGGGTAAAGGGGGCCAAATATGTGATGACAGAAGATGATCTGACTTTGGGTGGTGGACACACAATGCAATATACAAATCATGTGTCACAGAACGTACTTGAAAATTATGTAATCTTATTAAGTAATGTCATCCCAATAAATTTAATTTAAAAAGACAACCAAAATAAAATTATAAATGAAGGAGAAGTGACACCCAACACCACAGAAATACAAAGGATTATAAGGAAATACCACAACTATATACCAACAAATTGGACAACCTGCAAGAAATGGTTAAAGTCTTAGAAATAATCTTCCGAAAATACGTCAAGAAGAACCAGAAAATGTGAATAAACCAATAACTATTAACAAAATTGAATCAGTATTAAAAAACAAACAACAAACAAAAGCATGGAGCCAGGTGGCTTCGCAGGTGAATTTCAGCGATCATTCAATCCCTATCCTCCTCAAACTATTCTAAGAAATTGAGGAGAAAGCTCCTAAGCTCATTTTAAAAGCTAGCTCTTGATACTCAAAATAAAGAAAGACATTACAAAAAACGATAATTATAAGCCAATATCCTCAATGAACATAGATACAAAAATCAATATTAGCAAACCAAATTCAACAATATATTAAAAAGATCATATCATACACCAGGACCAACTAGGATTTAATTTCTAGATAGAAGGCTAGTTCAATATCCACAAATCAGTTAACATGATGCACCACGTAAACAAAGGATAAAAATCACATGCTCGTATCAATAAATTCAGAAAAAGCATTTGACAAAATCTAGCATCGATTTATGATAAAATCTCTTAGCAAAGTGGAACATACCCTAATATAATAAAGGCCATAAATGACAAACCACAGCCTACATCATACTAAATGGGCAAAAATTAAAAACGCTTTCTCAATATCAGGAACAAGACAGGGATGTCCACTTTCACCATTTATATTCAGCAGGTACTGCAAGTCCTAGTCACAGCAATCAAACAAGAAATAAAAGGCATCCAAATAGTAAAGGAAGAAGTAATTAATAATGGAAGTAAATAATTTGTCATTGTTTGCAGATGACAAATCTTTATTAGTCATTCAGTATTACCCCATACTCTCAGACCTAGTATGCTGTCCGCATTTCTGTTTTTCCAGTTGGTACTAGAAATCATTGATCCCGCCACCCCCCAAACACTTCCTCGTGCTGGTTACTGTGGAGCCTTTGGGATGACCTCAATTCTCATTTCTTATTTTTAGCTCCTCACACCATCCACAAGATATGGTACTAATTACTATACCAAAGGTACTAAACTCCAGGATGATTTGGTTTCGGTGGCCCTCCAGTCAGCACATTCATGCAGAATTGCAGAAATGCCTGCTACAAACTATTTCCTCTGAGAGTCATATTTATTTATAAAATAAGTAAATTTTATTTTTCCATTTGCTATATTTCCCATAGATATTTTGACAATAAATATGTGGCTTACACTAGCAGCATTACTTTTAGGCCAGATTTTAGAGTATCAATTTATTGACTATCTAGCACATACAAAATCTCTACTGTACTAGTCTCCTAGAAGTTATAAAGGAAAATAATAGGCTGGTATCTTCACACGTTTTACAGATTCAGAATTTTAAGAGTATTAATAACTACCATTTATTGAGCACTTACTACATGCCAGGTGATTTCCTATCACAATCTTCTCAACTGCCTTACAAAACAGATAATTCCATTTTACAAAAGGGAGTCCGGGACTAAGAGTTACACAGTAAATGACTGAGCTGGCATTTGAACCCAGGTCTCTCCCTGACTAACATGCTCCATACTGGTTTCTCTGACATACACTGACCACCCGCCCTACTCAACCACGGGCCTCTAAGTTCAGCCACCACACCCTTCCCTTCACAGAAGAGACCTGAATCTGTTTGGACACTGAAAAACCAAACACCTCATTTACATTCTCGTTTACATTCAGTACACTTTTGTTAAACTAAACCTAGACCAAGTCAGACTGAGAGCCCTGTGAATAAAGTTTGTGTTTCTCCCTCAGCAGGAAGGAACCAAAATTTAAGGAGAAAAAAAAATCATTTTCAGGTGTGCTACATTTAATACCAAAAACTCGAAGTAACATAACCTTCTAGATCTTATACATTTAGTGGTAACCCACTGACAAATGAAGCAGAAAAACAGTCCATCATCCAAACCACTTTTGGCTAACTGCATAATATTTTTGCAAAATCAGGAATTTTTTCAGTATGATATAATCATCAAGTCACTTATT
The DNA here is from genome assembly GCA_036971965.1 of Nyctalus aviator. NCBI lineage: Eukaryota > Metazoa > Chordata > Mammalia > Chiroptera > Vespertilionidae > Nyctalus > Nyctalus aviator. Next base: position 5,891,840 of record CM072932.1, read on the forward strand.
TGCTGCATGCACTTTGACAATATAGACATACTTAGAGTACTTTTTGATACAGGCAGACACAAGAGGCAAGTCACACCAATCTTAGTCAAACCAGATGCTCTCTGTTCACCTACCTTGCTTCAGTTTTCATTGGCCGCTGTGCCTTGAGGCAAGCCCTAAAGGAAGCCCTGGAGCAGCACCTGAAGAATCAAAGGCATGGTACTTACCACATTAGAGTTGAGATGAGAAGACCAACGCCCACGCAATCTATGAACACGACCCAAAGGAGCAGCTTTATCATCTTAAAAAATCCCATGTCCAGCACAAAGCCAAATCCCACAGTGGACACTGAAAGAGAGATTTACAAGGTTCATTCAGGCACTTTCCAAGGTTCCGGGGATACTGGACAGTCCGTGCACCTCCAGATGCCCTGGTCCAGCAGGGGAGAGACATGTAAACCAAACCCCCAAGATGTTGTGTTCTATGTGGGTAAGAAATGCAGACCGACTTGGGACACGGAAGGGCCATTGAGATATCTCGTTTACCAAGAAGGACCTTGTCTGTTGTGGTTCACCAGGGTGGTCCGGTTAAAGGTGAGAAAAATCTACACACTTCAACACCCTGAAGGCTTTCCCTATTCTAGAAATAGTTTCTCAAGTTCACATCAGTATTTTTACAAGTCTCCCTCTGTACTTCCCTGGTGGTGAACAGCAATTCACAACCCTGACACTGCTTTTCTCAGTCAGTTTGCATTTGGGGATGGATGTATTTATCACAGTAGTTAAAAGGCATGGAATGTCTCTATTCCTCTGCTTTTTCATGTCCCCAGGTAACAATTTTCTCTGGCAACACACCCTTTTTTCCTGTGGGATTTGTGAGGCTTCAGGAGAGAGGCAGCAGCTTTAAATAAACCCCATTTCTGACCCACAATAATTTATAACAAGAGTCCCCAAGTGACAAGTCCAATCAAACGCTCAGTTTGTTTTTCAACTGTTGTGCAGATCAGCGAACACTTACCACACAGCCAGATACTTAACAGCACCAAGAAAGCGGGGTCATCTCTAGCCCACTGATCCTTCGTCTGCTTCCGATAGTGAAAGTTCCTGTACACCCTCTGCGGGGAGGTGAACAGGTAGAGCATCTGCCAGGCGGCAAACTCAAAGTCCATTTGCCGGAAGCGAAAAAGCCTTCTCAGGTATTTGTAGCGCTTCGCTCCCGCCGTGTGTCTCGCCGCATCCCTGGGATTCAGCGCTCCGTTCCCCTGCAGCGGGGAGCTCACCGAAGTGCTCGGCAACATCTTCCTACGGGGGCAGAAACCTCTGGCTAGTAACATGAAGAAAGTGTCGGCTACTAGGGCTCCTTTTCTGAGACATAGAGGAGGGAGGTCACCTGACAGGAATGCCCCATTCCTTGAGAGTCAGCTGTCATAGTGGCCAAACGCCACACCATTCTGAACCATCATAGGAACACCTATACGGGCCATATGTCCATCTCAGACAATGAGAGAGAGATCAAATATTCTGGCTCTCAATCCCGTGCTCTTAAGTACCCGCCTCTAAGGAAATGACCTAGTCGCACAGGTGGTCGGTCCATCAAAGCATTACCAGGTCTCCAGAAGGTGACATAAAAATAAAGCAACACTAAAACCATGTTCTGCTCCACGAATAGTTCATCGGGAGACCCGTGGGAGACCCGGCGAGCCACTCTGCAGCCAGGTGGGCGCAGCCCGGTCCGGCCCCCGCCCGGCGCCGCCAGCCCCGCTGCCCGGCCTCCGGGCCGCCCCCGCCCGGCGCCGCCAGCCCCGCTGCCCAGCCTCCGGGCCGCCCCCGCCCGGCGCCCTCCGGCCCCGCTGCCCGGCCTCCGGGCCGCCCCCGCCCGGCGCCGCCAGCCCCGCTGCCCAGCCTCCGGGCCGCCCCCGCCCGGCGCCCGCCAGCCCCGCTGCCTAGCCTCCGGGCCCCTCCGGGCCGCCCCCGCCCGGCGCCCGCCAGCCCCGCTGCCCGGCCTCCGGGCCGCCCCCGCTGCCCGGCCTCCGGGCCGGCCCCGCTGCCCAGCCTCCGGGCCGCCCCCGCTGCCCAGCCTCCGGGCCGGCCCCGCTGCCCAGCCTCCGGGCCGGCCGGCCGAGGGCGGGGTCGCCGGGGTAACAAACAAGCCGCCCTCTCCTATAGGAATCCGACACGGCAGTGCCTCTGAGTATAAGCACGTCCGAAACTCTACGGGACACCTCACACCAAACATCATTCGCCGTTTATCTGAACTTCAACTCGACAGAGTGCCTGGGTTCTATCCCGCCCCCCGCCGCCGGCCCAGCAGCGGGCCCGGTGTCACTCCGAAGCCAGGGGCGTCCCGCCGCAGCGGACAGAGCACAGGGCACCGGGCGGGCCCGCGTCGCACGGAGCGCCCCTCAGGACTCACCGGGCGCCCCGCGGCGGCCTCCACCGGCGGCAAACCCCCGCCCGCCACCTCGCCGAGCCGCCGAGCCCAGCCGCGCCGCCGTAGCACCTACTTCCCTTCTCGCGACGTACGCCGCCCCCCCGGCGCGCCACGTGACGTGAGCCTACTTCCGGCGCGCGCGGCCTCCGGGGTGTTGTAGCCGCCCGCGGCTCGCCGGAAGTTGGTGCTGCCGGGTTTCCGGTGCCTTCCACAGGGGACGTCGCAGGTGGGCAGCCGGGTCGCTGCCGTGGTGGCCGGCAGGAGCGCGGCCGCGGCGGGCGGCGGGCGCGGCGATGCCCCGGTACTACGAGGACAAGCCGGAGGGCGGCGCGTGCGCGGGCGTGAAGGAGGACCTGGGCGCCTGCCTGCTGCAGTCCCGCTGTGTGCTCCAGGTAGCGGCCGCGGCGGGCGGGGCGGCGGGGCGGCGGGCGGCCGGCGCCGCGGACCCGGTTAGGGTGCCGGTGCGCACTGCAGCTCCGACTTAGGAACCCTGGTCGCAGCCACCGCGGCAGCCTCGGTTCCCTCCGGGTCTAAAAGGAAGCTAACGGTGCCGCCCCGTTGGGTTTTTGTGGAGATTAAACCGTTTCGGTGAAATAAGACGTTTATTGGACGCTGCCTTTTCCAGATACAGAGGGCAAACAGTTCATTGTGTGGCAACTGGAGATACCACTTCAGGAAGTTGCTGTTACTTGAACGAAAAGATAGTTATCCCAAAATTAAGGTGACCAGACGTCCCGCTTTTGGGGGGACAGTCCTGATGGTTAACAATTTGTCCCGCGGCGTTAGAAAAAAGTTCTTTTTTTTTTTTTTTTAAAGTCCCGATTTCTTTAAAACGCCGCGGGACGCGGGACAAATTGTTGAGAAGCGGGACGTCTGGTCACCTTACCCAAAACGGACATAACCCTAAGGCTGTGCCGGTGTTCCTGCTGGTTGGTGGTTCACATTTGGCTTACTAATCCTGGCGCCCGGCGGACCGTGAGACCATTGAGTTAGGAACTAAGAGGCTGTCTGGGCCAGAACCTTCCCCGCCGGCTGCTGCGCTGCACACGCACCTTCCTTCCCCTGCTCCGAGCAAACAAACGCCTGGCGGTGGATCCAGGTGCCGACCCTGCGGACCCCAAAGAAGGATCTCACTGCTGACACAAGCTTGATCTGAAGGGAAGAATAGATGCTTAAGGAGCTAAATTCCTGCGATAAACGCTGTGCAGGCATTTATTTATAATGAGTAGGTTTAGAAGCAAAATACGCCAAAACCGGTTTGACTCAGTGGTAAAGCGTCGGTCTGCGGACTGAAAGGTCCGGGGTTCGATTCCGGTCAGGTGCATGTACATTGGTTGCGGGCACATCCCCGGTGGGGGGTGTGCAGGAGACGGCTGGTCAATGTTTCTCCCTCATTGACGTTTCAGGCTCTCTATTAAAAAAAAAGGGGGGGGGGAGAAGCAAAATACCGTGGGAGCCCAGTGGAGAGCGCCTTATTTTATCAGAGCATTTGGAAGTGTCTCTCAGAGGAGGTGGCATTTGGCCTGAGTCTTAAAGGGTGGTTGAGTCCTTGGTGATTAAGGAAAGGAGCGGGGAGGGTGGTTATGGGTGGTTAAGGCTGTGCAGGCAGGGAGCTGGGAGGGCAGGAGCGGCCCCGCCAGTGGTGCTGGAGGATGGGAAGGTGGCAGGAGGCCTGGGAAGAAGGCTGCAGTGCGGGAGGGTCCGGGGTCAGGGAGGAGCTTGGGTGTTATCCTGACATCCCGCATCAGGAAGGCAAGGAGACTGAGGAAAGCAGCTCGGGAAGTGGAGGGATTGCTGGTAGTAAAGGGAAAGCCACGCTGGGTTTTGTTTTTGCAGAGATTGAATTTATTTAGCGAACTTTTGAGTGTCAGGGGACATACAGATGAATGGGACACTTTTCTCCTGTGTAGAAATGGCGCCTCTGGAAAATGAGAAAGCTGCAGGCAGAGCGCATGACCAGGACACGTGGCACAGACTTGGTCAATTTTGGCCTTATTGATGCTGATTTGGCCACGGAGGAGAACCTAATGCTTATAAACAGCCCCTTAGGGAAGTGCGTTGACCGTGTGTGGTAAATTCATCCTGACTGTTGCCTTCAGCTGGAGTGTCAAAGGGCCGTGCAGACCCGGGACAAGAGCCTGGTGATTGGGGGCGTGGTCGCAGTGCTGGGATGGGGTGTCAGATCTGCTTGGGGGAAAGTCTCTGGTTATGCAGAGCAGGTGAGATTTGGGTCATTTTTCCTGGTGCATGAACACAGCAGGTGTTCCTATTTAAATAGTAAGTACTCTGTCTTATCTCATTAACATCTATCTAAAGTGTTTAGCAATAACACTAAACTTGTTCTGATTTTAGAGAACCTTAATTCTGCTATTTGAGCTTTTAAAATAACACTGAACCAGATCATTTTATCCTCAAAATTTTTTGACTCATTTTACATTGGAACTCACTTTGAGTAGGAAGATATAATGATCATTATATTGCCAAGCACTGCATAAGGCTGATGTTTATAAACAGTATATGTTCTATTTGATTAGTATTTCCTTAGTAGTAAAATAATGTAAGGTTTTGATTTTTTCCTCATGAATTGCAAATCATAGCTTGATGTCATTAAACCTCGCATAGAAAGTTAAGTTCAGTCTACTTTTTCCAGGTGTTCTATATATCTACTAGTAGCCCTGCGCACAAATCTGCACAGTAGGTTGCTGCCACCCTCCTGTAGCTCTCTGCCCAGCACCCCGCCCTCCTGTAGGTCCTCCCCCATAGCTGGCTTTTCTGCGCCCTCCTGTACCTCTCATGATGCCCGCTTGTAGTTTGCTGCCCCACCCTCCTGCAGATCTGTGATCCAGTTGTTACATGGTCAGTCGTTATACCTCACCACATAAGGGATAATTAGCATATTCCTCTTTTATTATACAGGACTAGAGACCCAGTGCACGAGATTCGTGCATTTGAGGGGAGGGGGGCCTTCAGCCCGGCCTGTGCCCTCTTGCAGTCCAGGAGCCCTTGGGGGATGACTGACTGACGGCTTAGGCCCGCTCCCGTCATCAGTCGGATGTCCTTAGTGCTGCGGCGGAGGCGGGCGAGGTTCCTGCACCAGCACTGTGTTTGCCAGCAGTAAGCCCGGCTCAGGGCTTCTGGCCTAGCTGCACTCCCCCTGTGGGAGCGCACTGACCACCAGGGGGCAGCTCCTGCATTGAGCGTCTACACCCTGGTGGTCAGTGAGTGTCCTAATGACGGGTCATTCTGCCGTTCGGCCAATTTGCATATTACCGTATTTTCTGGCGTTTAAGACAACCGGGCATATAAGACGACCCCCTAATATTACAGTTAAAACATATGTTTAGGCCTATATTCGCTGTATAAGGCTACCCCCCACTTCTGAGGCAACACCAGTTCTTTTTTAATAGACCGCCTCTCTGACTCTGGCCAATCTGAGCAGGCTTTTTACTAGGACACAGTGTCGTCTTATACGCCAGAAAAATATGGTAGCCTTTTATTTTATAGGAATATTCTATAGGGTAGGATTATATAGAATATTCCTGGTAAACTGAACTCTCTGGCAGGCACTTCCCCCTGCTTTGCGATATGCTCATACTGCCCGTTAGCCTTTGAGTGTGTGCATCTTTTTTTTTTTTTACCTGGTATCATCGTGTAGGCAGGAGTTTCTAACTTCCCACATTCTTCTATTTGTTTGTTTATTCTTGGTTTTTTTTTTTGGTTTTGTTTTTTTGGTTTAGTTACTAGACAAATTATAGGATAGGACTTTCAAAAAGAAATTTTGCTGCTATTAAATTTTGATCTTGCCTTTTTGAATTATGAAATGTGTCCAGTATATTTAAATACCTTTGTGTTAAGTTAAATTTATAGCAGATTTATTTAAAATATTTTTTGATAATGTAGAGGTAGTAGTAGTATTTTTTTAAAATATATTTTATTTATTTTAGACAGGAAGGGAGAGGGAGAGATAGAAGCATCAGTGATGGGAGAGAATCATTGATTGGCTGCCTCCCGCATGCCCCACACTGGGGATGGAGCCTGCTGCCCAGGCATGTGCCCTTGGCCAGAATCGAACCTGGGACCATTCAGTCTGCAGGCTGATGCTCTATCCATTGAGTCAAACCAGCTTGGACAGTAGTAGGATTTTTATTCCATGCTTATCTTAAAAGAAAAATACTACTTACCTACTGTGTTTCCCCGAAAATAAGACATCCTCCGAAAATAAGACCAAGCGCATGGAAAGATAAGACATCCTCTGAAAATAAGACCTAGGGCAACTTTGGGAGAAAAAATTAAGACACTGTCTTATTTTCGGGGAAACAGGGTAGTTTGCAATTACCTTGTCAAAGCGGATTTTTAAGAGTTATAGCTTGAAAAAAAGTCTTTTTATTAAGAGTCAGAAGTGAGCATTTCTCTTGTGAACATTCTTATAACAGCATCCTGTCTTTGATGGCAAAAGGGAATGATGATTTAATCCAGTTCTCTTTGTAACCTCCTTTGGAGCTTTCATTGTTTAAAGGTGAGTTCATTTCACGTGCGGCCCAGGCAGATCTTCTCTCACTGTACATGCCAATTCCGCTCCTGGCTCCCTTCCTCTTCAGCCCTTCCTCAGATGAACTGCTCGGAACAGAGGGCCTGGCTGCCGGGCAGGAGGGGGATGCAGAGATGGGTTGTGGCACCAAAAATTGCTTGCGTCACATTCACCAGATGCCTGATCTGTCACATGCATTTGCTCTCTCTCTCTCTCCCCCTCTCTTTCCCCCTCTCTCCCTCTCTCCCCCCTCCCTCCCCCCTCCCCCCCTCTACACTCACTCTTTCTTGTCTTTAGTTCTTGTCTTAGTTTTAAGAACAATGAAGGAACCATTATTCCTTTCACTTTTACTTCTTTTCTTATCCATAAGGAGCAGGAGATACCAGTTTCTAGATTTGTACATGAACATTTGTTTAAAAGTATCCTGTGGAAACGAGTGTTTTCAAAACCCCCCTAACCCCCCCAAGTGCTCAGAATTAGTTTACCCTTTTTAAAAAAATTCTGGTCTTTTCTCCTTTAAGCAATAGTCAAAATGAATTATAAACTGTTTCTTACATAAATTACTATTTTCTTCATTTGCTTTTTAAAAAAGAACTGTTTTCAGAAGGGCCATTATTTTGTAGTTTCTGAGGAAATTTCCAGGTACTTACATTGTTTTGTTTGTCATAGGAAGGAAAATCCCCTCGGCAGTGTCTGAAGGAAGGAAACTGCAAAGCTTTGAAAAATTCATTTTTTGAATGTAAACGATCAATGGTAAGAAAAGATTTTTAAAAGCTTACATTAAAAACTAGCTGTGTAGAATTAAATACGTGAGTGACTCGTATTTATTAATTGGTGGTAGCGACGTTATTTGGAACTCGAGGGAGGGAGCTAATGTGAGGCAGCATTCATGAAAACCCGCAGCTGACTACTATTCTGCTGACCTTTGTGAATTTCTGAAGTGTGAAAATGAAGTCTTGGCAAGTACAATGTAAAGTAGTAATTCACTCTTAGTCCTCCAGGAAAAGACTACCGTCACACTTCACTAATGCAACTTCAGTTATACATGCTTAGGAAAAACCTGAGACAATTAAATTGTGCTGGTAATTTTACTTTGTATTTCAAACAGTGAGTGTAGGACTCAGAATGAAGCTGAGATGGGAAGTTTGAATTATCTTTCGCTCATAGTACAAAGCATCTTATACTGATTATGATTCCCACATTTAAAAATTATTCATTTTTTGAAAATATGGCTCAGCTTCATGTAGTGATCAGATGAAATAGCTGTCTGTCCCACATTGCTCTGTTGGACTCGTTGATAGGGTCTGTCTGTAAGGTAATTGATTGCTCCCTGTAGTTTCTGGGCAGTGATACTGACAGCACGTGCAGGTTTGCCTTGTGTACTGACTGTGCTCTTCCCCTTCCTCCTGCCCCAAAGGGGCTACACTGAGAGGCTAAGCCTGTCACCAAATGAGTAGGTAATTGAGGATTTTTAATCCCCAAACGGCTATGTGTTACTTACATTTTTCAAGGCTCTTCTTTTTTCAGTTGCTATTTAAAGATTTCAGATACATTTGAATAGGTATTAACCTAAACAAAACTTAATTAGAAAATAGTTTGTTAGAACAACATATATTGAAATTAATTCAGAGAAAAAGATAAATGTATTTGTAGTCTACTTGAGAACAAAATCCTTATTGTGACCTTAAATGGAACTTCTTTTTTAATCCCATCTTTAATATTTTGGCTTCTTTGTGAGGTTTTATGGTAGTTCTGACAATTGCCTTTTGAAAAAAAATTCTAGTCTTTATAATTATTTTCTGTTTCTCTTTCATTCTACTATCTTTAGGTTTAATTTGTCCTTTTTCTAAAGCTTTAAGATAAACACTTAGCTCACTTGTTTCAGTCTTTTTGCATATATGCATTTGTATTAAACTAGAGGCCCGAGGCACGAAATTCATGCAAGATTGGGCCTTCCTTCCCCCAGCTGCCTGCACGGCTTCCCTCCGGCTGCCGGCAGGCACCGGGACCCGAGCTTCCCTGGCCACCGGCTTTGTCCAGAAGAACGTCCAGCCTAATTAGCATATTTTATTATTATAGATGTCCAGAATAGACAAATCTGTAGCAACACAAAGATCAATACCCTGTTTCCTTGAAAATAAGACAGTGTCTTATATTAATTTTTTCTCCCAAAGTTGCGCTAGGTCTTATTTTCAGGGGATGTCTTATCTTTCTATGTGCTAGGTCTTATTTTCGGAGGATGTCTTATTTTCGGGGAAACACAGTAGTAGTTAGTGCAGGTGAAGGGGGAAGAAGGATTAGGAGAGAATGGAAAGTGGTTCCGGTGATGGTTGAGTATGCTAAAAAACTTGTGAATTGTCCATTTAAAATGAGTCAGTTGTATTGTTGGCAGGAAATGGCACCAGGCATTGGAGCAACCTTGGTACGTGAGTTCTGGCTAAGAAAGAATTCAGACACAAGACTTAAACTATAAGGGAAAGTTTATTTAGAAAGTCACGGAGGTCAAAGTGAGCCACAGAAGGAATGGGCTCAGGGAAGGAGGTCGGAGACAACAGGACCCTGGGTCACCGGAGGAAGAGAGGCCAGGACAGTGCGGGGCGCGGCGAGAGGCACCGGCCGCTCCAGGGAGAGCTCTGACAATTGTCTTTTTAATTGTGCTGAAACCGGTTTACTTCTCTCCAGTAGTGATGCCCCTTAGCAAACTTGTATTTAATTTTGTACAGCATTTGATTTAATTGTACATTTATTTTCAGTTGGATGCCAGATCAAGATTCAGAGGAAGAAAAGGATATTGATAACTATTCTGTGGAAACAAAGATGAATACAACAAGGATTTCCTCTGGTCATTAAACACAGAAGCCAAAGTGGAAAACGTATTTTTTCTTACATCTGTTTGGTTGGACCATGGAGCACTGGAGAGAATGCATGATTTCTGTTTTTAATATTTATAAATAATTTTATTGTTCTGAGTTATTTTTAGAATAAAAATTTAATTGACCAGTTATGAGCAAGGGAGAATAAATGGGTTTTAAAGGCCCTAGCCAGTTCACTCAATGGTTAGTGTGTCCGCTTTCGGACCAACGGACCATGGGTTCTGTCTTGGTCGAGGGGATATACCTTGGAAGGGGCACAGGTGGGAGGCAACCTCTTGTGTGTCTCTCTCCCTCTCTGCATCCCCACCCCCTTCTACTATCTGATCAACAATGGAAAAATATCCTCAAGTGAGGATTAACAAAAAAAATTGTTTTAAAGCACAAAGATTATTTTCAAACATGATTCAACCAAATGACACGCTTTGTACACATCCTTGGTGAATGTTCTGAACGCCACTAATGGGACTTAAATCGATCACGTGGAGCCTGGAAAAAATGTCTACTGGGGGAGTTTAGGATAAAACTGTCTTTTATTTATCTGTCTTGTTTAGTTATAAAATAAATTGGTTTGAGTTCTTGGAGAAGAAATGCTTCATTTGCACTGATTCACTGACTCAACAGCCTCATAACCTTAACAGCACACGTCAGGCGCCGCTGGCCGCTGCAGCCCGGGCTCTGCCCTCGCTGGCTTTTTGTTTCCTGGCTTCATTGTCAGGCTGGCCCTCTCTCCAGATGGGAAAGAGGTCAGTGTCAACCAAAAGCACACCTCCTTAATAGCCAGGATCCACAAAGGAGAGAGAAAACTTCCTTCCTCAGCTGCCAGGAGTCACATTCGACAGAAGCGCTACTGTCTTCCCTGGCTCACCTGCCCCTGAATTAGAGCAGTCCCTGCGGGAAGAGGAGCAGGCCTGGGTCTCACATTTCCCACGAGAGAGAATCACAGTGGACGAGTGACGGGCCTCACCCCTAAAGGGAAGGAGGATTCCGCACAAACAAAAAAGACGAGCTCACTATGGAAAGCTAGAGTGGAAACGAGATGCTTGAAAAAGTTTACAATCGGTGACTTTATTCAGATCACAATACAGTACAGGGCTGTACTGTATAATAAAGTTTTTAACTTCATTTTCAGTGTTGAAGAAAAATGAGCCACATCTTCATAACATCCACAGGCCATCAGAGTTAAAGCAGTCAGGTGTTCTATGGCGTGTTTTCTTCTGTGGATGTTCACCCGCAGCGGGAACTCCACGCCGGCACCAGTCCCTGCACAATCCCAGAGGTCTGGTGTGTACGGCTTCCACTGCGAACGGGGAACTGCTGGATTTGTTTTCAATCTTGTATGACTAAGTGCTATAACTTTTATTAAAAGGAACTTTGATAAAGTTATGTGGCAGTTTTACTGAGAAGTTCATTGGGAGAAATTCACATGTAATGTGCCCTGTGGCCTGGCCAGTGTGGGCTGGTTGGTTGAGTGTGATCCCTTGCACCAAAAGGTTGAAAGGTTGCTGGTTCAATTCCTAGTCAGGGCATATGCCGGGGCTGCAGGTTCAATCCCCGATAGGTGGTGTGCAGGAGACATCTAATTGATGATGTGCTCTCACGTAGATGTTTCTCTCCCTCTCTCAAAATTAAAAAAAAAAAAAAACTTTAAAAACATATTACCCTTGAAGTATATAAAAAATTGAGTGCTTTTTGTCACAGAGTTGTGTAACCATTACCATTAATTCCAGAACATTTTCATCTCCAAAAAGAAACCCCATACCCATTAGCAGTTACTCCCCATTCCCCACTTGCCCCCACTTCCAATAACCGTTAATAACTGTCTATAGATTTGCCTATAACAAATAATATGTGGTCTTTTTTGACTAGCTTCTTTCACTGTTTTCAAGGCTGTAGTATTTGTACTTTACTAAGATTCACTGTAAAATAATATTCCGTAGTATAGACATTCCACATTTTACTTACCTATTCATCAGCTGATGGACTTTAGGTTGTTTGCACTTTGGGGCTATTATGACTAGAGGCCTGATGCATGAAATTTGTGCATTGGGGGAGAGGGGCTCAGCCCAGCCCAGCGTGCTCCAATCTGGGACCCCTTGGATTATCAAAAATATTTGATACTTCTATTAGTAACTGTATAGTAACTACATAATGTAAAATTTATCATCTTAACCATTTTTAAGTATATAGTTCAGTAGTAAATATATTCACTTTTTCATCTTACAGAACTGAAATTTTATACCCATTAAACAACTCCCCATTACCTTTTCTCTCCATCCCTGGCAGCCACCATCCACTGCTGGTGAGCATCATTTCATCATTTAATGTTTTGTTGGCCATTTGTAAATCATCTTTGGAGAAATGACTGCTCAAGTTTTTTTGCCCATTTTTAAATAGGGTGGTTTCTTTTGCTGCGAGTTCCAGGAGTTCTTTGCATATCAGTCCTTTTCCAGATATATGATTTGCAAATATTTTCTCCCATTTCTTTTCACTCTGTTGGTTGTATTTGATGCATAGTTTTAAATTCGATGTAGTCCAGTTTATGTTTTTACTTCTGTAGCCTGTGCTTTTGGTGTCATAGCCAAAAATCATTGCCCAATCTAATTAAAGTTCTTCCCTTACATTTTATTCTAGTTGTATTAGTTTCAGTTCTTATGTTTAGTTCTTTGATCTAGTTTGAGTTGACTTTTTAAAAAAATATTTTTATTGATTTCAGAGAGGAAGAGAGGGAGGAAGAGAAACATCAATGATGAGAACCATGGGTTGGCTGCCTCCTGCACGCCCCCTACTGGGGATGGAGCCCACAGCCAGGCCGATGCTCTATTCACTGAGCCAAACCGGCTAGAGCTTGAGTTGACTTTTGTATACAAATGGTGTAAGGTCTAATTTCATTCTTTTGCATATGATACCGTTTTCCCCAACATCGCTTATCGAAAAGACTGTCCTTTCCTCTCTGAATGTTCTTGGCATTATTATTGAAGATCATTTGTCTGTATATGCCAGGCTTTATTTCTGGCTTTATGCCATTATCACACTGTTTTGATTACTAAAGCTTTGTAATAAGTTTTTAAATCAGAAAGTATAAGTCCTCCAACTTTGTTATTTTTCAGGATTGTTTTTACTATTCAGAGTCCCTAGAATTTCCATATGAATTTTAGGATGGATTTTTCTGTTTCTGCAGGAAACACCATTTGAATTTTGATAGGGATTAATTGAACGTATGTAAGACTTTGGAGAGTATTGACATCTTAGTGTGCAGTGTGCTAATCTATTTACATGAGAGGACTTTTCATCTATTGGTGTTTTCTTTTAGCAACATTAGGTTTAATAGTATTTCTAAGTATCTCATTCTTTTTTGTGTGGTTGCAAATGAAATTGATTTCTTAATTTTCTTCTTAGGTTTGGGTGATGGGTCAAGTTTTTATAATTTTACCGGGAAATATAATAGACATATGGAAAAATACATCGGACATTTGTATAATGTTAACTAATAGCTAAATCATCATGGCACTACCATCCAGGCAAACAGACATTGGACGAACCCCCTGACTTTCCTCAGAGGCCGCCTGCTCACCCCGGGGAGAAAACCACTGTTCTGGTGTTTGCCAGCCTCTGCTCCTGAGTTCTCCTTCCTGGAGCTTGTTGCATTTGGCTCCTTGTGAGGTTTTAGAATACAGTCCCCCTTGTCCGGGAGGTGCCTTAAACTGTGGATAGTACTGAGTCCTATAAATGTTTTTTCTTATACATACATACCTGTGATAAATTTATAAGTTATGCAAAGTAAGATTAATAATTAAAATGGGACAATTATAACAATATGCTGTAATAAAAGTTATGTGTATGTGGTCTCTCCAAATATCTTACTGTACTTACCCTTCTTGTGAGCTATAATCTCTGAAAATAAAACCCTGGTCAGGGGTACTACTGTAACACAGTACAGCACTCCACCGGAGAGAAGCAACGTGATCTAGTGCTGAAATAGGAATTACTTTAATTGAACACCAAAGAGAATTCATTTATCCATCTATTCATCCCATAAACCTTTCTGAGCAGCTCCTTTGCAAAAGTCATTACATTTGCTGTTTGAACACAGAGCAACATGCTAGACAAAATTAAAGGTAAGTTAGCACGATGGATAGGATATAAATGATATAATGGTCATATACATTAAAAATTATATGAGGGAAAATATTTTCCTAAAAAGGCCACTCATTCTGTGGTGAGAAATTGCCACAAGAAAGGCCTTGGAGAAATGAGAAGCCTGAGTGATGGTGGTCCAGATCAGAGAGAACATGGGCATGGACCTGGGCTGTGTGCATGGAATTATGGGTAGGTTGAAGTGATACAGATTGTAGTGGCTGCTGGGATGTGTTGGGCAAGGGAGAAGATGACCCCAGAGTGGAAGGCGGGGCCATTTATCGGGAAGGCTCAGCCTGCTTGGAGGAGGGTGCAGGAATGCGGCGTTGACAGACGTGTGTTTGTGTAGGTGGATCTGGACCTAGAGGCCCAGGGGGACCTAGAGGTTGGGAGTCATCGCAAATAATCGGTCATATGTTCCATAGGAATAGAAGAGGCTTTTCCAGGAAAGCATTCGGTGCAAAGAAAGTTAAGGACAGAAACCTAGGGAATACCATGCCAGTGGTGGGTGGAGGCTGACAAGCAAATCAGTGAGGAGGGACGGTAAGAGGTAGGGAGAGAGGAACAGAGCCAAGGGACGGCGAGTGCAGGAAGCCATGGAATGCTGTTTCTACATCCATCTTGCTAATAGAGATGTCTTGCCCTAGCCAGTGGGTGGATAGAGCATCAGCCTGCGGACCAAAGGGTCCCAGGTTCGATTCCGGTCAAGGGCACGTACCTCGGTTGCGGGCTCCTCCCCGCCCCAGGCCCTGGGTGGGCTTGTGCAAGAGGCAACCAATCGATGAGTTTCTCTCACATTGAAGTTTCTGTCTTTCCCACTCTCTTCCACTCTCCCTAAAAATCAATGGAAAATATCCTCGGGGGAGGAATGACAAACAAAAAAAAGTTCTTTCTAACTGTGGAAATCCCCAGTGTCTCAGTTTTCTTTCCCTTTGTTACATGATGCAATAGTGTCAGCACCTTAAGGTCTGTATTTGAATGCAGACCTGCCAAAAAGGCCTGGGAGCCCGTGCAGGCAGGAGTCCTGGCAGAGACACTGCTGAGGCACAGAGGGAGTGGAGCGGAGGTTTGCAGTGTGGCCATCCCGTCCCTCCCGCTCGGGGCTGTCCCCCGCTTGGGGAGTGACAGCTTCAATGACTGAGCTCCTCCCATTTGCCAAATCTTAGCCGAGGAGGGGGCGGGGCTTCCGCCTGCAGAAAGGAACTTACCCCTTCCCCTTCAATGAAGTCAGAGTTTGTTTTCAAAACAAGCATAAGAAAAAGGTATAATCGACTACATACGAATCTAAAACGTCTCTATACCCATATTGTAAAGCTAAAAGACAACTGACAAAGAGGGCTTAAAACCTGGCAATGTGACAGACTGAAGCGCAGTCTTGTATCTTACAATCCATAGAATGACCACCACTCCGATGGTCACAAAGCAGAGCTATGCAAGCAGAAGTATAGAGGATGTTCAGTTTTCACAGTAACCAGAGACACCGAACCTGAGAGCAGACGCCATTGTTAGCGTCAGTGATGTAAAGGGACGGGCACGTGCTCCAGGTGGGAAGCCCAACTTCCCGGGGATAACCAGGCCAACCTCGTCTTCCTGGGCCTCGCATACTCTGTGTTTTCACAAAGGAAGCAGACCCTCCTCCAGCAGAGACTGAGCTGCCAAAGGCTCAGATGATGGTCAGCATTCTTTAACAATAAAGTAATTTTTAATTAAGGTGAACACATTAGCTTTTAGACATAATGCTATTGCGCACCTAATGGATTACAGTGCAGTGTGAACATTTGTCTGCAGTGGTAAACCATACAGTTTGTGTGACATGCTTTACTGTGACAGTCACTTCATGGCGGTTGTCTGGGACCCAAACAGCAACATCCCCGGGTAGGTCTGTATGAAAAATTCAAAACTTTAAAAACATTTACACTGTCCTTTAACTGTACATTTCTACCGTCAGGAAGTTCTCCAAGGGAAGTCACTGGGGATGTGTCTAAAAACAGGTACCAGACGTGGTCCTGGTTATAAGGAACAAACAAACCATCAATGAAACATCTCAACAAGGGATGCCGCAGACCAGGCACCAGCGGAGATGTGACCGCGTCAGTGGCGTGGCCAGTAACTAACCTGTGCGCAAAGCCAAGCCCCGGCGCCGCTCCCTGCCTGTGAGGGACGGACTGGACCCACCCCTTCCACAGAGGAAGCAGCCAAGGAGTGACAGCAGGGTTGGCACCTGGTCTGTGAAGTGGACGTCCATGCTCTTAGCCCCACCAGGGAAGTGAAAACGGGCGTAAAACAAGTCTCCTGGGCCCCTGTTCACGAACACGGAAGCACACAATGCAACGCCCGTTAATAATCGTCCAGTCAGACGCCGCCGGAGAGCCAGTCCTCCTAATGCAACACAATGAACCAGGCACGGCCAAGTATAACGTTCTCGTCAGGTATTTATTATCCTAAAGACTAGCACATTTACAGCATACGTGGCTTTGAATGAGCTAAGAATATATAAAACGGTACATGTTTACATATATATATATACATATATATATATTAATACTGGCCAAAACAAATAAATAGAAGTACTTTAGTGCACCAAGCTTGGCAAATACACCTGTGCAGGGGCAAAACTGTACTATACGTGTCCGTGTGTTTAGAGGAAACCAAAGGCAAGGGCTGCAGGGGCCGACACCCACAGCACCCCCCCCGGTGCTCAGCTCGCGAGGCTTCCTGTTCGGACGGCCCGAGAAGGGGCGCTGGGCGGAACCTCTGTTTTGTGGTGACCATAGACCGCCTTCCTGTGCAGCTGGAAGCCAAGCTCCTGGGCGCCCCAGGCTGCCGCCTGCCGGCGGCCTCGCTCGCTCGGGGCCTCGCTCAGCGGCGGGCGTGGGGCGGTGCCGGAGGCTGGCCGCTCCGGAGGGAGCCGGGCAGGGCTCAGACAGGATTCTGGAGCCTGAGTGTTTCCCACATGGTTAGCCAAGTCTTCGAGTGTTATGATGTGCATGATATGAGGCCAAATTGGAAAATAATCCATAAAAAGGTGACCCATGCAAAACTGCTAACAGTTGACTCAACATCTGCTATATTCCCTTTTGGTAAATGAAGGCATTGAATGCTCTTCAGACAATAGCAACAGAAATGTGGGTGGCATTTAATTTAAGGAGACAAGGGAATATTTTAAACGGTAGTGATGATAAAATAAAAAAGATGAAAATATAAAAGATACTAGAAAAATTACAAAAGGAATGAAGCGGTGAGAGGTGAAGGCTGTCAGCCACGTTGGAAACTGAACAGGGATGGGCCCGGCCCCCCTCCGCGGTGACAGCGCTGAGCTGCAGCTGCCCTCGGGGACCGTCCTCCACTCCAGTCCCATTCGCCAGCGGCCGCCCCTCCCGGGGCCTCGGGAGACAGCAGGCTCTGTCTGCGCACTGGCTTCCCGGGACGGGGTCTGGAAGGCCATCGGACGGCACCCTCCCTGCTGCTCTCCCCGGTGTCCTTGCCACGGGCACCCTGGCCTGTGCCTCAGGTCCCAAGCGGCATTTCTTAGACTTCCTAAGGGTGCACCAATCATCGGGATCAACGGCATCCCCGGGTCTCATGTATTTCCTGTACAGCCTTTTAAATAACATATAAACATAATCACAATAAACAATTGAAAAAACATATGAACCGAGGAAAAAACTTTGCTATGTGCAGATAAGACTCATCATCTTATAATAGATGACCAGACGTCATTTTCTATGAAATCCCTGTTTTATGGCCCATTAATCCCTTTCAAAAATCTCATTTTCAGAGCTAATTTCAACTTTCTCAATAGTCACCTTTCATAACAGAATGAGAAGATAGTAACAATTATTGCAAACTTAAAAGACACTTTCATCAGACTTTCAAACATGATTGTATGGTTTTTTAGAAGACAATTGGGAAACCCACAAAAGGAAGTCTGTTCTGAAAAGATTTAGGCTTCCACTGTCTACACATAAACCCCCACTGCTGAGAGGCCCTGGGCCCCCGGGGAGGGCACCCACACCGGGCAGGGTGGGCCGGACGCGCAGGCTGAGAGGACAGGCAGGCAGCTGGCTCCCTGCTCCCAAGCTCACACCGTGCCAGACCTCCGAGGAACAGAAGCGCCGCCCCGCCCGTGTGAGCGGGCAGCTCGCACATGTCCCCTTCCATCAGGCCTGTCTGCTGCTTCTCGGCCTGCGCTGGCCCCTCTTGTGCCCTCAGGGTCATTCCGAGCCACCTGCTCTGCTGCCGAGCCAGAGCTAGCCTCTCCCCAAACTGGAATTAACATTTAACACTTACTGTCTGTCCAGGACCCAACTGTTTGCTATTTGTTGTTTTACATTCAGGTTTATAAGTAGATTGTAATTCGATGCTCAATTTTGAGTTACTTAGTAGAAAAATAAGTGAGCAGCTGCCTGGGGGGCATTTAAAAAGCCTCGGCTCTCAGGCCTGCTGGGCTGGCACCCCACAGGTGACGATCACCAGTCTCTGCGGAGCTCTGGCTGCAGGCGCTTAAATGGGCAGTTGTTACTATCCACACTATTGAGCCAACATTACCTCCTACTAATTCCAACCGAGTAAAAACATGCTTCATAGACTCTTTAGTGAATATCTTTTAAAAAACACAAAGTAAAAACCAGTCCCCAGGTCTTCGTGAAGAACCGGAATGACACTAGAGGGCACCCACAGGTTCTAAACAGCTAAGGAGAGGACACGCGTGTTCAAGTTTCAACCTTGCCGTAAGTCCCTTCGGGAGGCCTGTAATGCTTGGGGAAAGCCTTCAGCTGCAGGGAATTAAACGCATATTTGCGACTTCCAACATTCTTCATTGTATTTTCTCTTCGACAACCCTCACTGGGGAAAAAAACAAGCACAAGAAATGACAGCAGTAAAAAAGGAACAAAAGAAAAGACTTAAACTAAGATGAAATGATTATTTTTATAGCATTAAAAAAAAAGGTTAATTAAATGGGTGCCAGACTATTTGCAACAATACACACGTAGATGGTTTCTGAACAAGGCAGTTAAGAAGCACAGCGATGGGCGCGTGTGGGGCTGAGTCTTGCATTTGCGAAAGCAGCACTGTGAGTGGCAGCAAACACTTTTTTATGGTTAATGGTTTCCTGTGTTTCACGTCTAGTATTTCGTGGTTCTATAGTGGTTCAGCTGTTACATAAGTTAAATGAAAATGTAGTGTGACTCTTACCGAAGCCTTTAAGCAGCAGCATCTTTCTATTTAGCAAAGCCAGGGGCTGAGAAGGCCGTCCCACCGGCTGTCCCCTAAGAGCAAAGCACCGTCCAGTGGCCCGGTGGCTGCCTGGCCGGTCTGAATGGCTGTCCGGGCTGGAGTGTGGAGGAGGGACCCCCACGTCCCTGGTGGCAGCCTCCCGGGGCTGCGCTCAGGGCGGCCACCTTTCAGAGGAGCGCCAGAGCCAGTGAGAGCCCACAGGCGCCCTTTCGTAGAGAAATGGTGCTGCATTTGGTGGGGGTTGTCATGGTAACCCAGTGTGCAAAGCAAATGCAGACAAGAGGTGAGGTTGGCAGTCAGGCCTCATGGTCCCGAAGGAGAGCATCGGGAGTTCTCTGGAAAGTGTTCACCAAATTAACAGGTAAAAGCAATTCTGGATAGAAAGACTTTCTACAGCACGGTCTATTTTTGTATTTTCTAAGACTAGCAATTAAACCAACTAGTTATCAAATTTAGTACAAAACTCCCTTATGAGATGTAAAATTTGCAGTTACCAAGAAACAGTGAGTTTAAAAAAATATTTCCAATCATAGCAACACCATTATATCATGCATTTAAGAAAATATGTTATTGGAAAGTGCCTGAGCCTTTTAAAGTGAAAATGACATTCTCATTTTCAAGAACGTGAAATATTTTGGGTGAGACTGTAATTTTATGCGGAAGATAAGCATGGGTATTTCAGAAAAGTGATTTTTCTGCTTGTGATTAAGTAACTTAGTCACTCAAACAGGCTTCCCTGGCCCCAGGGCCTCCGGGCCTCAGGGAGAGGACACAGGAGGCCAGGAGGCCCGGAGAAAGCGAGGCCGAGTGTATCTACATCCAATAACCAGGTGAGAGTTAATCCCATTGGAGCAGAAGCTCAAGTTCTACGCCCACGTAGTCTCCATCCTTAGCGCTGCTGCGGAGGCGGGAGCCCGGCTCCTGGCTGAGCGGTGCTCCCTGTGGGAGTGCGCTGACCACCAGGGGGCAGCTCGGGTGTTGAGTGTCTCCCCCTGGTGGTCAGTGCAGGTCATAAGGACCTGTCTTCCCTGTTGGGTCAGTTTGCATATGAGCCTATTATTAGATAGGATGTGCATACTTCTCAGAAGCCATCCATCAGGAATCAATGCCAAACTGCTTTGGGGGAGTGAAGAACAATTTGGGAACTTGGAGATTATTTTTTATTTATATGTTAAAGAAGCTAATACTGGCCGAAACCGGTGTGGCTTAGTGGATAGAGCATCAGCCTGCAGACTGAAAGGTCCCAGGTTAGATTCGATTCCGGTCAAGGGCATGTACCTTAGTTGCAGGCACATCCCCAGTACGGGGTGTGCAAGAGGCAGCTGATCGATGATTCTCTCTCATCGATGTTTCTAACTCTCTATCCCTCTCTCTTCCTCTCTGTAAAAAATCAATAAAATATATTAAAGAAGCTAATACTGGCTTAAGTGGCTGGATGGATTGTACCTTAAGCTTTGTTTTGGAGAGTGGCTATTTAAATGAAAAATCAGAATGGAACCGAGACACAGCTCTGGTTCCCCTCCCATGGGCTCCACCTCTCAGATGGGGGGATGCCCATGTCTCAGGGGCCAGCCTCCCTTTAGAAGCAACCGGGAAACCGGCACCAAGCTCAGCGACGCCCTTCCTGAGCCTTCCCTGCTCCATCCTGCCTGCCTCTCACTAAAGCAGGGGAGCCCGGGTAGATGTTCGGCCTGATTTGATGAGTAAAAGGTCTTCATGCGGTTGAAACCCAGTAGGAAGGGTGGGCACACTGAGTCTCTCTTCTCAGCTGTTCTGCCCAAAGCCAACAGGCCACAGCCGAGGCTGGCGGTGTCCTCCCTCGTGCTGGCCCTCACGACTCCAGTGACAATGTGCTGGCTTTGGACTGGGCCCGGGAGAGCA
Organism: Nyctalus aviator; assembly: GCA_036971965.1. NCBI lineage: Eukaryota > Metazoa > Chordata > Mammalia > Chiroptera > Vespertilionidae > Nyctalus > Nyctalus aviator. The sequence continues at coordinate 5,912,903 of CM072932.1, forward strand.
AAACAAAGGACCACAAAGAACCGTACCCTCTGCCCCTCCCATGCCCATCCTCACCTAAAGCCCAGCCCACTGCAGCCGGAAGCAGCCGGAGCCCCACCCACCTCCTGGCTCTGCGGTGGGTCCCCAGGGCATCCATCCAGAGTCACAGACAACAGAGGAGGCCCAGGGAAGAGGAGGACGGGCTGTGCACAGTCAGAGGTGAGCGCCAGTGTGCGTCACCCAGGGCATGGCCAATCTCTCCCCAGAGCTATGCCCGGGGCCTTGGGGACAGCCTGTGTGTGGGCTCTACCTTCCCGCCTCCACGTAAAGCGAACCAGAGTCACATACGCCACAAGCAGGAGAGCACGTGGGAAGGTCCTCCCCACGGGTGAATCAATCCTCCTGCATTCGCTCCTGCTAACTGCTTCTGCGACTCCTAGAACCCAGACTCAGGTCTGATGCCAAAACAGGGAAACCCCAGGATAAGTTCTGGAAGTCTGGGAGACGATGGAGGGGCCAGACTGGGTTTGTGTGCATGTGTGAGTGCAAAGTTTCTGGAAAAGCCAGTTTTTCTAGACGGGTAAAACACAAAAACCATTTTCATAAAGGACAGTGTGGGGAGCCAGCCAGAGGTCAAAACCAGGTCACACCACCATCTGAGCTGGAGACAGCAGCTCTGGCATTGCTCCTGAGGCCTGTGGGAGGCCCCCCAGTTGGCTCTGTTCCCACCCAGGGGCACCACTCCTGCCAGTGTGGATGTTAAGTCTCCCCAATTTATGGACAGGCCTTCTTAAAATTAGGAGCGATAATAGCAGAAACCAAAGTAACTCCTCTCTCACAGCTCCATCTGGCACAACTGCCCGAAAGGCAAGCCTCATTCTTGGGTCATTTTTCTTTGATGTTTGGTTTTTACATTATTAACTACATTTGATTTCTGGAGAGAAAAGATGTCTGGACTTTAATCCAAATACCAAGCTCTTTAAAATGAAAAATGCTATTTCAAGAGAAATGGACGTGTCTAACTCTAACAGCCTTTCATTACTCTATGCATTAGTTCCTGTAATTGCTTTTACGGTCTGTCAAGATGTAGAAGAGTAAATAGAAAGCCACATGCAATGTTATTTTGTGTGCCTCACTTGGTACAATGTGCTACTGTGTTCACAGCTTCTGTCATCTCACACTGGAAATAATAAACATGAGCAGGGAAATGTTACGATTCCACCAGCTGTCTGCTCTGGAGCGTAAGGGCTGTGTCTGAAGGGAAAGCAGGAAGGGCCATGTCCCATTAAAGAGGCTCACACGGAGGAGCCAGTTACAAAGCATCTGCCGTCCTCATTTCTCTTCGAAAGGAAAGGGAAGGTCACGGCACATGTAAGGAATAGTATCAAATATACAAATTCTTCTCAGACAGAATTCCTTTCTCTTGGAAACAGGGCATGTGAGAGATACAGGTAACAAACAGCTTTACATCAGAAAATAAGAGATCGTACAGGTGGTCTCAGGCCAGCCGCACAGTGCAGGCACAGGGCCGTGAGAGCATGGTACAGCACTGACACTATAGGAGTTAAACAAACCAGTCCTCTGGGTGAAGTGATTCGGCAGGCATCACAGTCCCCAACAACCAACGGCAAGCCGTAGGCATGGATCTCTCCCCGCAGACCACGCTCTGACTTCCCTCTGTCCAGGTAGGTGCCCGGTGGTGGGACATACTCTGGCACTTTGGTTGTCTTGTGACTAACTTTTCATAATGACATTCATTTGCAACGCAATTTGGCCACCAGGTACGCTACGCTCAGGAAGAGCCACACAATCAGTAAGCTGGGGCTCAGCGCTAGCAGCGGGATGGAACAGAGCAGGCTGGGGTCCAGCCTTAAGTCTCGGATGGGCACCAGGCCGCTCAAGTTCTTCTGGGTGACTACCTCCCGTGTTCCAATGCTGTGAAAAGGAAAAGGTTTGGGAGAAAGGAAAAGAAAAAGGGAAAAGAAATAAAGAAAAAGAGACACACATGCAATGGATTATCAAAGTTATGGGGAAAGAGGAGAACCAAAAGATAAAATTTAAAAAAAAAAGAAAAGGGATGAAACCACAACAGAAAAGGCGTGAAAGGGATACCAAACAGAACCAGCACAGTTACAAGAAAAAGGAGAGAAAGAGAAGTGGAAATAAGAAAAAGTACCGTAGTCTACCGAAACACACATGTAGGCGGACGGAATGGTTTTCCATGTTCACGCTCAGCTGCCCGGCACATGCGGCTGCCATGCGCTCACATGCTGCGAAGACATGGACCTCACACAGCAAGCTGAGCATGAAGAACCATTGGGTGACCTTCCCACAGGTGCTGCGCTTGCCCACGCTGCCTCTTGATGAGCGAGCGGTTCAGACAAAACCACTTACCTCGAGCGCCAGCCGCAGGCAGAGCCCGCGCTAGACTGGCGGGGCTTTCGGGCTGGGCAGCGGCCGGCAAAGCTACCTGTGGCTCCAGCTTTGCAGTTATTGTCCCCAAGAATGGCACCCAACCCGCTTCCCTGGTAATGTGGGGTCCCACCTTGGGTGCTCCAGGAGAAACGCCCGAGGGGAGAGGCCGCCAGAGCCACAGGGCATGGACCACATGCCCTATGCGTGGCCACCAAGGTGGCGAGAGTGACAGCTCGCGGCAGGGACACAGTGGCAGCCCCCGAGGACCCACGGGGAGGGGGCGGGCCAGACGCCCGGGCTTTCCCAGAGGCAGCAGAAGCCTGGCTGGCCCTGTGGGATGTGCCGCTCTGACAGGCACACCTGGGGCTGCGGGCACCAGCGGACAGTCCCCCGCCCAGCCCGGGCAGGCCACGTGGGAAGGCCCTCTGTGAGGGCTGCAAGGGGGCCGGAGGCAGAGGGGCCACCAGCAACGGACGCATCGCTCCCACCGCCTGTCCCATGGCGTCCGTGATGGCTTGAATATTTATGTCCCCCAAACTGGCACATTTTGAGAGAGCTGGCTGCTCACATTTGGTAGCGTGGCACTGCCACCACCCACCCTGGGCCTCGAGGAGGTACCCCCCCCCCCCCCCCCCGCCTCTCACTGCCCTTTCCCGCCCGGTCCCGTACCAGGGAGAAAGCAGGGACCCCAAACCCACTCCTTCACTTGGGGCTGTGGCCACTGCTGCCGCTGCCTGCAGAGGGCGTTCAGGCCTGGCCACTTCTGCAGCCAGAAACAGCGGCTGAGGACTCAGTCCCCGTGGCTTATAGTGTGTGAACACACGTCTTCCCACACGGATAAAGCAGAAAACACGGAAGCCACATGTAACAAATGCATGTGGCCAGAGCCCCAGGTGCCACCAGGCAGGCGGACAGGCAGCAGGTGCTGGGGCTGAGGATTCTGGGGAGAGCGGAGGCAACATGGGATGGGGTGTTGTTTTTACTAACTTCTTAAATAGTTATTATGGTAATTTATATGTTCCCTGTAGAGATGTTAGGAAATTCAGAAAAATATAAACAAGAAACTTTAAGACAAACATCATTGGAGGCGGAGGGGTCTGAGGCAGGGAGGCAGGGGAATGGCGCTGTTCCCGCAGGAGGCCTTCCCTGCTCAGGAGAGAGCAGGCGGCCTGGCTGCAGCCCCTCGGAAAGGGGGCGGGAGTGGGAACAGTCCCGGGGAGGGAGTGCCCTGGTGTGGCAGTCTGCCAATGTGGCTTAAAGCCTTACAACCTAAGAAATCAACAGGAACAGTGCAGCTGGGAGCACACAGAGGGTGCCAGTACGTCATTTAAAGTGCTCAAAGCAGCCCTGGCAGTGAGCACAGTGGTTAGAGCCGCATGTGCATGAAGGTTCATGGGCTTGATTTCTGGTCAAGGTCATGTACCTGGGCTGCAGGTTAGATACCTGCTCTCGGTGGAGGTGTGTGTGGAAGGCAACCAGCGATGTGTCTCTCACATCAATGTTTCTCTTCCCCCACCCCCACCCCGCTTAACTCTAAAAATCAATGGAAAAAATACCTTTAGATTAACAAAAAATAAGTAAAGTGCTCAAAACCATATACAGCTTAAATAGTTCATGACCTCATCAATTGGGTGAATTACGCTATGCTAAAAATGGTCAGGTCTATATTTGTGGACCTGAAAAACGCTCACAAGGCAGTTACATGGAAAAAAGCAGGCTAAGCCTGACTGGACTGGCTCAGTGGTTGTGTCCACCTATGAACCAGGAGGTCAGGGTACACGCGAGGGTTATGGTCCCGAGCCCCACTGTGGGGCATGCAGGAGGCAGTCCATCAGTGCTTCTCTCTCATCATTGATGTTTCTGTCTCTCTTTCCCTCTCCCTTCCTCTCTGAAATCAATAAAAATGTTTAAAAAATAATAAACAAACAGCAGGCTAAAACAATAGGTAGAGTTGCACATATAATTGTATATTTGTTTTCTGTATTATTCAGGGGCTGGTTAACCAATGTGGAATTAACTACACTCACACCTGTAAGCATGCATGTATGTATATAGGTAGGTACGTGTGAAAGAGTATGTATCAAATGTTAGCACTGTTACTTGTTACGGAAATATGGGAAATTTTTTGGAGTGTGACCACCTCTAATTTTCTTCCAAGGAATACTGACTAATCACGTGATAGACCGCAAAGTGCTTCGTGTGTCTGAACACTAAGCCAAGCGCCTGCAGGCCACCGGCAGCCAATCCCCATCTCTCCGCCTCCAGAGGCCGCTGTGCTCAGGCGCAGCCAGAGGGCACTCTGGTTCTCACTGACTAAGACTGGGCAGAGGTCCACGTATCCACTGCACACCGGCTCAGGCCTGGTCTACCGGATGGTGTGTGCTCTGTGCGCGATGCGGCTGGCTCCCGGAGACCCCAGGGTGAGCGATGTGCTCAGTGTCCTGTGTCAGCACCTGCTCAGCAACTGCACTCAGCCCACAGCTCCTCCGGGAGCCAACCCTCCCCTTCCTGGGCCTCCTCTTCCTGCCGCCTTCCGCTTCCCAGCATCACTGTGTTTCCAAGGAAACCGCCTCCCACTGTGTCGGTGCGGTTCTGCCAGCATGGACCTGCTCCCGAATGGACCTGCTCCCAATATCCGCCCGATAACCACAGGCACCCTCCGCTCCCCCCGCTGGCTGAGGTCTGCGTGTCAGCAGACGGGCCTCCCACAGCTCCAGGTGCGGAGCTGCAGCTGCCCTGAGGCCCGGGGCAGGGAGGCGTGTTCTGAGACGGCAGAGAGGGTCAGAGGAGCTTGGAAAGCAGACAATCCCACTTTACAAAGCGCTATTATCAAGAGGCAGGGCTCAGGCATGGCGTTTGTGCACCGCTGTGGGAAGGTCAAAGGCAGACACATACAGAAAGGATAAGAGAATTGAACACTAGAGAGGACAGATGGCACACACACTGGTGGAAGTGACACAGGAAACGAGATGTGACAGCATTGGGGACTACAGCGAAGGAGACGGACCAGGTTCTTATCCTTTCTTCTGGAGTGTGCGGTGGGTGCTCCTGGCAGGGGTCGGCAGCAGGCAGACTTAGTGCGGGTTTCGCCTGCAAACACGCCTGCTGCCTGAACCGGAGCCCCGTTAGGGCGAGGTCGCCCCGGCAGGCGGGGCTGCCGTGACCACAGCGCACTCATCTGACACTTTGCTCATGAAAGCAAACTGTGTCCACTGCCAGAGAAGCGGGCAGACCCGTGCCACCTGCAGACAGCCCTGTCGCTCAGTGAGCAAGGAGGCACACGGCGGGTGAGCAGCAGGTGCACGCTGAGCACTCTGGCCTGACTCACGCCCACGGCAAGCGGGCTTGCTCTGGCGCCTCGAGCTGCGTCTCCCTGTCGGTCAGTCCTGCGCTAGGCCGCTAGCTCCTGACATTCCCTCGGCTGACAGGAGAGCGCTCTCCATTCGACAGCGCCAGCAGTTTGACTTGGCAGACGCCAGTGAATTCCCGAAGTCGAAGCAGAGCGGGCAGCGGCGCGGGCACGACTCACCTGCGCATGCACTCCAGGGCCTGCGTGAAGACCTGCGGCGCCATGCCGTGCTCATGCTGCAGGATCAGGCACTGCTCCAGCGTCACCGACATGGCCGTGCGGTCCTTGGCGCTCTTGCAGCTGGTGAACCGGACCCCGTTGAGACGGCGGCAGACCTGCCCACAGGAAAACAAGCCACGCTCGGAGGGCGACTCTGCAGAAGGAGGTGCCCCGCGGGGCACAGAGGCTCCAAGGGCCCAGCGAGGATGTGGCCACAGCTCCCCCCGAGGCCCGGCCGCTCCCTCTGCACTGCTCCCCGCGACGGAGGGGCGCTGCCGTGGGACCTCTGCCCTCCGGCTGCCCTGGGCACCTGCTCCCACAGGGGCACCTTCCCAGCCAGGCCCCCTCCCTTCCGAAGGTCACTCTCTTTGTGCCCTTCCGAGTAGTCTCTTCCAACTGACACCGCCGCCCTTCACCCGTGGGTGCGGGCCTGAGAGGGCCGGAGGAGCAGCACGGACCAGCCCCAGGCCAGAGCGGCCAGAGGAGGTCCCGCCCATCAGGGCCTCAGGCCTCTCTGGCTTCCTCTCCTCCTCTCCCGCAGATGGGGGCCGTTCAGAACACCGCCCTGCAGCCCTCGCTCGGGGCCTGGCGCACGCGTGAGGGGCTCCCAGGCGGGCCCTCTGGGCTGGGAAGGAACACTCAGGGCGTCCCTCCCCCACGGAAGGATGTACTGGGCCACTTCCTCTGCATCATAGGGACCGTCCCCAAATCCAGAAAGCCTTAAAACAAAAGGCTAAGTTTGTGGCAACCTCACTTGGGAGCACACTCAGATCTGAGCTGGTGCAAGCCTACTGACCATCTTTATGCCATTTTGTATAAACAGTCACACTTTTTAATGAAGCGACATTAATCACATACGTGCACCATGTTACATGCATGTGCACCAATTGTACACGTCACTTCTAAGATAAGGAAACGTGTGAATTCCAGACCTCCTGGCCACAGACTCCAGGCAAGGGCCCGTGACACGCTGTTACCACAGAGCACCCATCTGACACTTCGCTCGTCGCTCAAGTGAGCAAGGAGACGTGCGATGGGTGAGCAGGTGTGTGCTGAGCACTCCGGCCTAACCTCCCTGCCCGTCAGTCCTGCGCTAGGCCGCTAGCTCCTGACACGCCTCGCGGACAGGAGAGCGCCAGCTCCGTGTGACAGCGCCAGCAGTTTGCCTTCATAGACGCCAGTGAACTTCCCCTCAAACGCCCTCCTCTCTGCTGGCGCACCTCAGCCGCTTGCCAGAGGATGTCCACGTTCTTGTTCTTCCTGGCGTGGACGTTCTGGCCCAGGAACCGCAGCAGCTCCGGCAGGCACGTCTGGCTCCGAGAGCGAGGCAAGCCTAGGAGGAGGAGGCGTGGGAGCTGGAGTACACCTGAGCGCAGCCCAGGGGCCGCCGGGGCTCAGAAATGGCAAAGGGAAGCTTCTGGCTGCAGCTGGAAGTCCAGTGAGACTTCAGCAAGAAAGCGGGTGTGTGGGGCCTGGGCCCGGCCTCCTGTCGGGAGGATGCACTGCCTTTCGCTGCCATTCAGTCACTGCAAGGCACTCGCTCGCCTCAGCCCCTTCGGCTCCTCCCAGGGCCGCCAGGGAAGGAGGGAGGGAGGGCAGAGGTGACCCACCTGGTCTTCACACCCTCCCCCAGGGACGGAGGGCGCTGTGGCTTGGCCCTCATTGGGGGAGGTGGGGCGGGCAGCCTCCAGCAGGTGGACCTGGACTGGCCCAGGCAGGCTCACCCTCCAGCCGCTCCCTCTGCCAAATGGCATCTCCAGGTGCTTCCGGGACTTAGACCAAAGACCAGTCAGACTGCCACCTCCCCTGATAACCTTGGGACATTCAGACGGGGTCATCAGAGAAAAAGAGGGCTCTCCAGGTCATGGCTAAGGAAAACAGCACGGTACCTAAACCCCCAAATCAAAACCAAATACGTGCAATTCTGGGGTCTGGCAGCACATCCAGTGTCCAGCACAAAACCGCACCCTGGTGGGCACAGGGCCTATGCTAGTTATCCCACATCCTGATCTGTGCCCAGCACGGGCCGCCAGAGGCCCCCTGGGAGGCTCATGCCCCTCCCTGGCCTCATCACCAGGCCATCTTAACACCTCCTGGGGCTTTGCATCACTGGAAACTGGCCACCCAAATGTCAAGCACAGAACTCCCCCTTCCTGCCCACAGTGCTTGTGAGTGACAGACTGTGGTAGAGCCCAGTGTGACTCGAATGGGGGAGGGGAGGGGTCAGAAGGGGCCCTGAGCCTGCACAGTCCTCGGGGTGGGGGCGGCAGCCTGAGTGGGGGAAGGGATGCGCGGGGAAAGGGGGCAGGGGCAGGGCGGGCAGCACTGGGAGGCCAGGAAGCAGCCGTGTGGCAGGAAGCACACCCAGAGGACATAAGGCAATACTTACAGTCCTCAGGCAGCACTTCCTTAAACTGCTCGAAGTAGGAGTTTAACCGCACCAGACTCTCCATGTTGATAACTTCTTGTAAGGACGTGTCGCCAAACCTTCGGGGGTCACAGAGGCTGTTAGTGGCTGATGCTGCTCTCCTCCCGCCCAGCCCTATGCGCTCCAGCTAACGCTGCACACATTCACCGAGCACGCCCCACTCTGAGACTCGCTCCCAGGCAGGAGGCTGTCTCCACTGCCTTGGTGACAAGTTCAAACACATTTCAGCAGGAGCCACGCACACTGGTTACAGACGTGCAGGAGGCTATGAGAACTCCAGGAGTACAGTACCCCTGTGTCCCCCGGGCGGTACCCCCCAAACCCCACAGTGCTGGCCGGCGGGAGTCCCGTCCTCCCACCCCTCAAGGATCAGGACAGGGGCCAGCAGGGGGCGGCGGCTGGGGAGTGAGGACAGGTCCTGCACTTGGTGTGAAAGTGCGCGCTGTCTCCGAGTGACCACGCTCGGCTGGACTGTGTGGAGACCAGCTCTCTCACCATGCGGTCACCCCGCCCACCTTGCAGGCAGCCAAGGCGTGCCCGAGGCGCAAGGGCGAGGCAGAGGAGACGCCACGGGAAGGTGCAAAGTGGACACGCCAGCAGCGAACTCCAAGGCCGGAGGCCAGGCCTGCTCCACCCTTCCTCTGAGGGGTCTCCTGCACAGTAGCCTCTGCGTGGCCCAGGTCCTTGCTCAGAGGCAGGGCCCTCCTGTGGGTCCCCCACAGCCTGTCCAGCTGAGGAACACGGCGGCCTCCCCTCTGCACCTGCAGCTGGGCGTGTCTATGAGCTGAGGGGAGGGTGTCCCAGGAGCAAAGCAAAAACTCTGGCCTCACCACCATCACGTCCTCCTCCTCAGCCCCGCTCACTGCGATGGAGGCGCCTGGCTGTCACTGTCCCGCTGCCCCTCTCTCACACTGGCCTCTACCACAGTCACACGGCTGAAAGCTCCATCCACACGGCCTGTCTACCTCGGGCTTGACTCTTTCCAACAACCTCTGCAGCACATGTCCCTAACGTCGTCCAGGACACGTCAGCAGAAAGTCATCGCCTTAAAAGGTACCTGACTGTGTCCTCCTTATGTTCCTCCATGTCTCCCCAGCCACACCACATGTGCCAGATGGGATGCCCGCACACCTAGGGGTCGATAGACCGTGACCACTGGTTTAAAAGCCCAGTAGGAATATGGCTGATCATCCTGGAGACCAAATGCCCTTAACCGAGAGTTAAAGAGACCTTTTCATTGTAAAGTACACACATCACATGATGGGACAGAAAGCAGGAAAGATTTTCATGTGCTAGTGAAATGTCATGACAGGTTACACACACCCAACCCCTCCTCCTCTGCAGCACACACATGTGCACACACTACCACACACCCAACCCCTCCTCCTCTGCAGCACACACACGTGCACACACTGCCGCCCGGCAGGTGACCCTGCAGGGAGTTGACAAGGCGGAAGCCTTTAGGACCCAGGTAACCCTCCGCATGCACACAGGCCCCTCTAACTCGCCACTGCCCGTCTTCCTGGGACCTAGAAGTTTCTCCCTGCCTGCCTCGCTCAGGCTTCTGGGCCTGGGATGCCAGGTCTCTCCTCTGCCTCTTCATTTGACCAAAGGAAGGAGCTAATGCCGCTCCTGGGGCCAAAGGAAGGAAGGAGGATAAAGTCCATCCAGCATCTGGAGGCTGAGAGGGCTTGTCCTTTTCCTGTCATCTCCATGTCTGCCCAGCCCTCCGTCTGGCTGCACACGCACCTCTCGGCCAGCGTCTGCTGCTCGTTGATGCCCACGTTGAAGAGGACCGGCTGCACCCGAAGCAGCATGCCGCTCTGGATCTCCCGGGGCAGGGTGTCAAACAGGGGGGCCGGCAGAGGGATCCGCACGTTAAACCCGTCACTAGGAAATGGGAGCGGAGGGGTTAGGCTTGTGATGGGGGAGAAGGGAGAGGAGGCATGGGAGACAAGGAGGACGAAGCTCTCTGCAACACGGAGTATGGGCTGGCCATCTGGCTCAGTGACTCCCAAACTGCTGGTGTGAACCTCCAGAGGATGAAATTAATGTAGAGGGCTATAAGCATTTTTTAAAAATATATGTCTCTATTGATTTTAGAAAGAGGGGTAGGGAGAGGGAGAGAGAGAGAAACATCGATGTGCAAAGGAAACATCCATCCGTTGCCTTCCACACATGCCCCTAATGGGGATCTAACCTGCAACCTGAGTAAGTGCCCTGACCGGAAATCTACCCAACAACCTTTTGGTGCACAGAACAACATTCAACCAACTGACCTACACCAGTTGAAGCTGTGATAAGAACTTTTACCTGAATGAAACAATAAAACAAAAGTTAAGACTGCATGGCAGGGACATAGGCCAAGATGGCAGTGTAGGTAAATGAAGAACTTGCATCCTCTTGCAATCATATCAGAATTACACCTGAACTACAGAACAACCATCATTCAGAACCACCTGAAACCTGGCTCAGTGGAAGTCCTACAACTAGGAATTCAAGAAGCTACATCAAGACTGGTCCAAGGGGCAGAGACATGGACTGGGCTGGTCCCACACCCACATGTGGCATACAATAATCAGGAGGGATATTATCTCAGCTGTGGAGGTCCTCCCTGTGGAGTGAGGCACCATATCTGAGTCTTCACCAACCTGGTTAAGGCTACTTACCCTGCCCTGGTGATTCCCTGAGACCCCACCCCCACCCTACTTGCAGGCCCACACAAGCTGCTTCCAATGGCTTTCCATAAAACTGGCCTATGTTGCCTTATGCTTCAGACTTTCCTAAAATCTCTCAAACAAGCAGCATTTGGCCTCTATGTACCCTGTACCTCTTGCTAAGTGGCCCCAGGCCAGGCACTAGTGGTAGCCAGCCTTAATTCACAGCTTGGCCTCTTCTGGGCACCTCCAAGCCCAGCACAAATAGCACCTATCTGCAGATCATTCTGAAGCTTATGCTGAATGACCAAAGGCAGAGCCCACCTTTTGGGAGGCCGCGAGACAATACACCCATTTTTGGCATGCCAATTACAGTTTCAGACCATGTCAATTACAATGTGGACACCTCCACAAGCAACACACTGAAGGGGCAGACTTGGAGAGCAACAAAGCCCCACTGAAACAAGTCCTGCTCCATTGGAATATCTCCTATACAGCAGCTCTTCTACTGTAGTCACAGCTAGTCCTCACAGCCAATTGGCCTTGGGGGTCAATCCCCGCCCCCCCCACCCCCCCAGTGATGCCAACAGCAATCAAGGCTCAACTTCAGCAAGACTGTGCACATAGCCCACACCTGGAATTCCTGCCTCGAATGACTGGAGAGGCTGTGCCACTGGGCCCTACAGGACACCTAATACACAAGGTCACTCTACCAAGTCCAGGTGACAGAGAAGCTTTACCTAATACATTGAAACAAGCATAGGGAAGCACTGGAAGCAGCTGGCCTTGGTTCACAGCTTGGCCTCCTCTGGGCACCTCTAAGCCCAACACAAGTGGCGGACATCTGCAGATCACTTTGTGGCCCCGGGAAGAAGAGCAGCACCTGAACTTGGCCTGCACCTCCCAGGAAGCCCAACAAGGGACAATGGACCCAGGGGACACCTTCAGACCACACTATAGCACCTCCACAAACAACACACTCAAGGGGTGGACTGCACGGGCACCAGAGTCGCACTGAAGTAAGTCCTGCTCTGTGGGGTGGGCCCTACACAGCTGATCCTCCACAGTAGTCGGAGGTTGGTAGTTGGTAGTTGGTGGTTGCAGCCAGTCCTTGAAGCTGATCAGGTGGGAGTAAATCCCTCCCATTGACTTACCAACAGCAATCGAGGCTCAACTACAAGAAGAAGCTGTACAGCCCAAGCTGGGCACACACCTCAAGTGCCCAGCTTAGGTGATCAGGGAGGCTGTAACACTGGACGCTATAGGACACCTATTATATTAGACCACTCTACCTAATACACAGAAACAAACTCAAGGAGGTTGCCAAAAAGAGACAAAGAAACATGTCCCAAATGAAAGAACAGAATTCCAGAAAAAGAACTAAACAAAATGAAGATAAGCAATCTACTAGAGTCAGAGTTCCAAATACTGGTTATAAGGATGCTCAAGGAACTTACTGAGAACCTCAATAGCTTATAAAAGGTCCAGTCAGAAATGAAGGCAACAGTATCTGAAATAAAGAATAATTTATAGGGAATTAACAGTAGATAGATGAAGTTGAGAATAAAATCAGTGATCTGGAATATAAGGAAGCAAAAAACATCCAATGAGAAGAGTAAAAAGAAAAAAGAATAAAAAAATGAAGATAGTATAAGGAGCCTCTGGGACAACTTCAAGGGAACAAACATTCGTATCAGGAGGCGCTACAAGGAGAAGAGAGAGAGCAAGGAATTGAAAATCTATCTGAAAAAATAATGACAGAAGAATTCCCTAATTTGGTGAAGAAATTAGACATACAAATCCAAGAAACTCAGAGAGTCTCAAACAAGATGAACCCAAAGGGGCTCACACCAAGACACATCATAATTATAATGCAAAAGGTTAAAGACAGAGAGATTCTTAAAAGCAGCAAGAGAAAAGCAGTTAGTTACCTATTAGGCAGCTCCCATAATACTGTCAGCTGATTTCTCAACAGAAACTTTGCAGGCCAGAAGGGACTGGCAATAAATATTCAAAGTGATGTAAAGCAACCACAACCTACAACCAAGATTATTCTACCCAGCAAAGCTCTTTTAGAATCAATGGACAGATAAAGAACTTTCCAGACAAGAAAAAACTAAAGGAGTTCATCACCATCAAATCAGTATTATATGAAACTAGAGGCCCAGTGCATGAAATTCATGCACAGGGATGGTGGTGGTAGGGGGGGGAGCCTCAGACTGGCCTGCAGCCTCTTGCAATCTGGGGCCCCTCAGGGGATGTCTGACTGCTTGTTTAGGGCCTATCCTAAACCGACAGTAAGACATCCCTCTCGCAATCCAGGACCGCTGACACCTAACTGCTCATCCGCCTGCCTGCCTATCGCCCCTAACCACTCTGCCTGCCTGATTGCCCTTAACTGCTTGTCTGCCTGCCCGCCCGACTGCCCCAACCACTTCTGCCTCCACCCCCGCCATTGTGGCTTCATTAAGAAGGACATCCAGAAGGTTGTTTGGCTGTCTGGTCTAATTAGCATATTATGCTTTTATTATTATAGATGTTAATGGGTCTTCTTTAAGAAGAAGAAAAAAAGGATAAAAAAATGAAAAAAAGCAATAAATAGTTACCTCTCAACAACTGAATGTAAAAAAAAAAAAAAAACAAAAAAAAACAAACAAACAAAAAAAAAAACAAAAAAAAAAAAAACAAAATAAATGAACACACAGAAGAGAAGCAGACTTGAATAGAGAACATGTTGACAGTTGCCAGGTGGGAGGATGTGAAAAAAGTGATGGGATTAAGATGTATAAACTAGTAGTTACAGAATTGTCATGGAGGTGTAACATACAGCATAGGGAGTGTAATCAGTAATAGTCTAATAACTATGTATGGTGTCAGATGGGTGCAAGATTTTGGGATGGTCATTTAGTAAGTTATATAATGTCTAATCACTGGGGTGGACATCTGTAACTAATATAACAATGCATGTCAAATGTAATTGAAAAAAACTTTAAATGATTTCAAAAAAAGAGCACATGGGAAGTAATAAACTGAAGACACTGCTAGTTCTAAGAATTTAAAAATACTTCTACCGATTTCCTGTGATGACAGGCAGCATGTCAGTCGATGCGTTGGAAGTGGCCTGTGTAACTTTGAAGGTCACGTTCCTCAAGTCCATGATTCCAAGGCTCATGTCCTCCAGCATGGCCAGCTCCTCACCTGGATGCAAAGGAGGGAAGGAGGGCTGTCAGAGGGAGGGACCTGCACTCTCCCAGGACTCAGCCCGGTCACAGGGTGAGGCACAAATGGAGATGACAGAATGAGGTGCTGTGACGAGTGTGAATGTGAGTGTGAGTGAGTGAGTGAGTGTGGGCAGGGCCTTTCCCAGCCTCTTCACCAGGCAATTTGCTTTTTCTCCGTAAGTAGATACTGCTATGAAACCAACAAAGACTCTTTAAATTATTCGTTTTTATCTTCTCTGAAGAAATAAGTAAAAATGGAGGCAAGGAGAAAAGAGCCTTTTAGAGGGCAATTGGGAAGTATCTATGGGATTTAAAAATATTCCTACTCTTTAAAAAAATACTTTTTTTTTTTTTTTTTTTTTTTTTAGAGAAAGAGGAAGGGAGAGAGAAAGAGAAAGAGAAAAACATCAATGTGAGAGTGAAACATCCACTGCTTCCTGTACACCCTCTACCGGGTCTCAAGCCTGCAACCCGCCATTTGGTACAGAGGATGACACCCAACGGACTGAGCCACGTGAGCAGCCCGTTCCTCTGACACAGACACTTTCCTTCTAATGCTTCATGGGCCGCAGAAATGGGCCCACAAGTGCACAGACTTACGTGCAAAGATACATACCAACACTGTTTCCACAGGAGGGGTTCAGAAATGGCCTCAACATCCTACAGGAAGTTGGTGCTTAAATAATCATCATCCATCCTCAACTAGAAAGATCTCCCAATGTTAACAACCACCATACAAGCTGGGGTTAGGGTCACTAAATAGGACTCTCATCTGGCTCTGTGTTTAGAGTTTGGTGAGGCTGGATTTATGTGAATCAGCTTGTGTTACACGTGTAATCAGAAAAATATGCAGCAAGAAAGCACGGGATCCCCTGTGCTCACACTCCCACAGGCCCTGGTCCCACCGCGGGTTTCAGTCTCACCGTAGGTGCTCAGCAGGCTCTCGAACTGGGCGAGCAGCCCGATGGTGTAGAGCTGCCGCAGAAAGCCGTCGTCGTGCAGGCAGTTCCTCAGCTTGATGATGAAGCCGCAGATGAGAGCCGTCAGCTGTGGGATAGACACTGCTCACCACCAGCAGCGCCCTGGCCGGAGCGCCTCTGCTCCTCGCTCTAACCAAGCGCAGCAGCGCCCTCTGCCTGGGGGTCCGGGGCCCCGGGAAGGGCAGGCCACGTGGCAGGCTCACTACTCTGCTGCTCCCAAAGGCAAGTTTGGTTTTGGCTCAGCCTGTGACCTGCCTGCCAGCAGTTACTCCTGGGCTGGAACCTCCTGGAAGCCGAGAACTAATTCCCTACAGTGAAAGGGCCTACTTACTCCCAGATCCAGGCCAGCTCTGGCCGGAACTGTGACCACAACCAGGAGCAGCAGCGAGAAAGGACTCGGCCGCTCTGCACGTCCCCTCCGAGGGAGACACCAGGGGAGAAACAGACTGCAGGATGGGTGAGGACAGGCAGAACCACCCATCTCTGCAGACTCTTCCCGCTGCCAACTGATGACTGACATTGACGACAGCTGTGACTTTCATTTAGCTCTTCCTTCTATGAGGACAACAGAAATCGCCGGAACAGTGGTGCGCAGGCTGCAGAGCTGAGCGCCTGCTGTTTTGTAAACAGGAAAACAGACTGCCCTGACAGCCAACAGCTGTCTCCCTTGGTGAAACCCTTAGTGGGGGAAAGGCGGTAAAGAGGCCTGAGCCCCTGGCAAGCCTCCACATCCTGGCTCGCGGCAGGAGGAGCAGGTGTGTGCATTCCCTCGGGGCCCTTCTTCAGGGAGAAGCTAGCCTGGACTCAGACCCGCTCCTCCATGCAGAGCGCTGGATGGGTTCCTGTATCCTCCACGTTACGTAAATGTAAAAGCACCAGGCAGGGACCCTCGGCCCCCGTGCTTCTCCACGGCAGAGGAAAGGCTCCGGAGCCTGCGCCTGCTTACGGTTTGGCAGAAGACGGCGTCACGGCGGTGCTGCAGGCTCAGGTAGGCCGCGATGGTGGGCGCGCTGTCCTGCATGAGCAGGAAGACCATGGCCTTCTTGGCTTTGTCGCTCATCATGGCCACGCAGTCCGTGAGTGTGGTCAGCAGCGGGTAAAGCGCCTCACTCCACTCACCTGAGGCAGGGAGAGCACGTTTGAGAAGGAAGACTGAAGAAAGAAGCTCTGGGAGTCTAGCAGGGTGCCTGTCCCTAACCCGTACTGCCCTCCCCACTCCACTCCCACCCCTTCTGCACCTAACGCCGCCTGGCCCACGCTCTGCCCCAATCGGGGCCAAGTTCTGCCTGGATCTGTCCGGGTCGCTAACCTCCCAGCCGAAGCTTTCCAGTGAGCTCGAATGCCAGGCCTCCTCTGGGACCCTGGCACATGCCTGGTCTCCCAAACCTACGGGGGCTCAACAAATACCCAAGACTATTCTTTTTGAGGAAAACAGCTGGAGAAGACCCTGCAAGTCATGACTAAGGAAGAACATTATTCTGTCTGTAGAGGGCACCCAGGACAGAGACCTGTTACCTGCTTCTTGACTCAGGCCCTGAGGACAAGGACACCCGTCCTGGTCCAGCCTCTGGCAGCTGTGCTAGCTGCTCCCTTCCCATATCCGAGGAAAGATGGTCCCATCAGCTTCCCGTGTTCTCGGCTCAGACATCCCTTCCTTCTGCACTCTCCCTTCCCCACCCCAGCCTGGATCCATCTATTTCTAGTTTAGAGGTTTTTAGGACTCTAAGGAAGCTTTGACCCTGAACCAAAACAACTTTTTAAAAATAGAACCCCAGGGGAGAAAACAAAAATGGAAGGAATTTGGGGCTTTGGCTCTTTCTCTTTCCTATTTAGAGGGCATTTAAAAGGGCAAAGATGCCCTCATCAGTTCCATTTTTAATGGATCACCAAACCCAGAAACAGGTCCTTGATACCAGCACTGGGCGTGCCCACCACACGCAGCCGTGGCAGAGGGACAAAGCTGGCAGCATGCCTCGCGGCTGGGGTGTCAGCCGCAGAATGCCCACAGGTGCCCCGCCCGCCGGGAAGGCCTGGGCACGTGAGCAGTGCATCTGCCTGGGGTGAGCTCCGTCTCAGATAAACAGCAAGAAGGCCTGGCCCTGGCTCTGCTCTCCAGACTCTGTGTTCAGCACTTTGCTGAAAAAGAAATTAGGAAGTGCCTAAAACCTGCAAAAACACCTCCCTACGCTCAGTGCTCGGTGAACATGGGTTTCTGAAGATGTAGCTATTCAAAACTTGGCCATGACCTCACTGTATGTGTAGGCCCATTGTAATGGAAAAAGCTGGCTTAAATTTAGAAAGTCTACGCAGAACGTCTTAGCCAATAAATCGTGGTGACAAAGAACACTTGACCAACGAGTGGGAAACGTGCCCTGGGCCGGCTGCCACCGAGCCAGGGAGCCTTGACCGTTCAGCCGAGTGGGTCCTTCCTGGTAAGATGGGAGCCCGGTACTAAATATCACCCGAGTCTCTTCCTCTAAACTCTCACGGTCCACGTTTTGTTTCTTTGAATTCTGTTAAATGCATGTCAATTATTCCGCAGTGATTAAAAAAAGCTGATGGCAACAAGTTTTAGTGCCCAAATAGTTTGGAAAAAGGTGGTGTTATGAAGACTATTCAGGAAGAAATAAGTCCTTTTAGAGCATATGCTACCAATTTTACTTTCCTTTCACTTAATATGCATATACATATGCAATTAATATCAAATTATGGCCATTTTAACCTGAAAAATGCTCAAAATACATCAGTGGTCCTATCTGACTAAGCAAGCCCACTCCATGCAGCAGGTTTTTTACTTTGCCTACTTCTCATTAAAAAAAAAAAAAAAAAAAAAAAAAAAAAAATCCGAATAACTCAGCTTTGCTACCTTATTAAAATCCACTGACAAAATTGGAGGCTACAAGCATGGTTAGCAGACATGCGGAGCGTGCGCAGGAGAGGGTGCAGACTGGGCCTGAGCCCCCGCTGCTGTGCATGGCCTGCTGAGCGCTTCACCTACAACCACCTCCTCACCCACCCCACCGCCGGGTGATGGACTGGGGAGGAGACTGGCTCAGCGGGCTGAGGGAGACATACGGGAGCACCTACCACCTGCACACGCGTCTGACAACTCCTCATGGTTTCTATGACATCAAGAGCTTCCGAGTAGGGGTTTGGTGTCACAACCACAAATGTCACAACCTTTGGGACTACTTATTACCCCACACTCCCTCAGGTGACGCTCCTAAGTCCCGGCGAAATCAGAGCAGGTCTCCTTTACCAGCGTGCACCTCGCTCTGAGGCAGGTGGCCCGCTGCAGGAAGCCCAATGCCCCTCAGACAGTAATCCTCTGACACAGTACAGGGTGGGAAAGAGGGAAAATGCACGTGGTGGCTGGCTGCAGGCCACTGTCCCCAGCCTGACGGGTCCCTCACCGAGCCTCAGAAAAGCTGCTACAGCCTCACAACGAGAAACTCCCCAACAGCAATGTTGTAACTCTGGGAGCACATACTGCAAATGCCAGCTGAGTCTTAGAGAGCCATCTGCGTGCGACCCTGGGGCGGAACCACGTACCTGGGCTGGATTCTTCAGGAGGGGGGCTGCAATCTGCACAGAAACGGAGGGCAACACGGATGAATAAGAGCAGCACACAGTTCAAGCACCAAACTCAACGCTTGCAGCAACTGCTTCCACAGCTTGCCGTAAGGTGGCTACCCGGACAGCGAAGGGGGGGGCGCCTGCCTCTTCCCCAACAAGTCACATGGACGTGCTCCGGCCACTCCACGGCAGCCGAGCCCCTCGGTGGTAAACACAGCCCGACTCACAGGCATAGACATTCATGTTGCTAATACGCCAACATAGAATGCTTTTTGGGGCGAGCACGCTTACATGTTACAATGTGATGGCGTGCCCACGTCCGTCACATTGCATGTGCTGGAGCCCCTGTTGGCTCAGGCATCTGGAAGCAAACTTGAAATGAGAGAGACTGACCAGTCAGCCACCAGAGGTCCCACCGCAGAGCACTGCCCGCTGATGGGCGGCACGGGCTGCGGACTGCCTGCTGAGAGCAAAGGCAGGACACCGGAACCCTCTATGTCACCTTTAAAATGCAAGCCAAGTACACAACCTCATGGTTAGGGGGAAGTCTAGAATTAGAGTAGCCCTCCAGGTCCCTCAAAAAGTAACAATTTTGAAGTTTCTTGCTAACTGGGTGTGCCACCTGAAAGAAAACTAGAAATCATTTGGAATAATAAAAGTTTATTTTATTTTGCTGCCTAAACTTCTTAGTTCAAAGAATGCCTCCAGGATATAGAAATAGATCGTTTCAGATCCCCAAGAATGGCTGGGACCGGCTATGGGGAGCTTCAGAACCTGGGAAACTGTCCAAAAGCCGTGACATGGGATCCTCCCCCTCTTATCATCTTTGCTGATGATTTCTTTCTCTGGGCAAAGGGGACAGAAATAGAGCGAAACCACAGGCCTCTGGGAGCCAGCCTTTGGACTCACTGTTAGAGCCATCTCCCTGCAGACTGAGGGACGCCTGCCCGGCGTGGAGGTGAGCACAGCGACTCTTCCACCTCAGCCTGACATGAGCACGGCCCGGCCTGGAGGAAAACACAGATCTCTGCCTTCCCAGGTCTCGGGTCGGAATAGGAGGCCTGGGAGCCTGTTTGTGACCCGTAGTGATGCAGCCAGCTGGATGGGGCCACTCCTGAGAAGGCGGGTTTAAACCGGCTGGGCGAAGGCTCTTCAAAGGGGAGAGGGAGTGGTCCCCTGGGGTACTCTTGGACCAGCTGCTTGTCGTAGGTCACGGAGTCCCTGAGATTTTACGACCACTACGGACTTTCTCTCATTTTAACACATAATTTCAGGGACACAAACCTGAGTACAACCCACAGATCTCCGCTTATGGACAACCTGGTCCTGGTTTGAATGACTTTTGGGGGAATGAGGAAAGCAAGAGAGTGTTTGTGTAGAAGGTAATGGAAGTCACAAATCCTGGCATGGGGGTTCGGGGGGTCACTTGCAGGGAAAACGGGGAGAAGAGAGAGGCTTATGGAGCCTGCAGTCCCCTCCCTTCCCCCCCCCCCCGCCCGCCTACCAGGCAAGGCTCTGCTCAGCTCTGCAGGAGGGGGAGCTAAGAGGCAGGCAGCTCCTTGGTAAAAGATGGGAAAGAAAGACCCAGGATGGGCAGAGAATTGGGACAAAAAGTAACGATGCCTTTCCAAGAGCAGGGAGTTTGTAGGCAGTAAGTATGCAGGTGTGACTCAGGCCACACACCCGCCCCAGGTGCACCCTGGTCTCAGGAGTCACGCCAGGGCCCCGCTTTGCCCTGGGGACATGAGGGGAGTAAAACACGGGCCTGAGGTCTGTTTCTCTCTGATCCCCCTGCTCCTGCTGAGGTCCAAAGCGCGCCCAGCGCCGCGCTGGGTGTCCGGGCTAAGGGTCACGGGCAGTTAGTTCCCTCAGAGGCGCTGGTCCACGCGTCCCTGTGAGCACTGGCTCGTTGCGTGCTTCACATTCCCATCACACACGGCTCATTCGTGTGGCACACACAGTCACAAGTCAAGTCCTAAACATACTCATTTAAATCACTTTAAAGTTGCATTTAAATTTGCCTACATTTGAACAAACACAGGTTGTATCTAGAAAAAAATTACAACATTTAAGTTATGAGTGTAACAGTCAATCTTATTAAATAAACTATCTCCTGCATTTTAAAAATCCAATAAATTACTTTGTGTATCTGCAGAAAAAAAACTTAAAGCACAAACAAGACAATATTAAAGAGAAATGAGCGATGAGTTTTCAGTCACATTTTAAAGAAACACAACTTACATTAAAAAATGAGAACACAGAGACAAAAGTTCCATGAACTGAGCTGTGAACTCACAAATGGAAGCGTGGAGGAGGTGAGTGCCGTCCAAACAGGCCCCAGTGCACAGACTGCAGGCGGACGGAGACGGCAGAGCACCGTCCAGGGCAGGGGCTCACCGAGAGCCTCTGAAGAGCTGCCCAATTCAGGATGAAAGGTCCTGGCTGCGGGAAGCCTCCCCCTGGCACAGCGGGGCCTCACCTCCTGTGGCTCACACCCCCAAGGGGAGCCAAGAGGAACAGAGGCCCGAGCGCAGCCTGGCCTTTTCCTATGAGAGCCGGAGCCCCGAGCTGCGGGGACAAGAAGCCGGTCACGCCGTCAGGCTCGGAGCAGGGCCGAGCGTCTGGCTGTGCCCTGTTCCCGCAGACAGAAGACGCTTTCTGAAGTGTGCTGCTCCGTGCCAAGGCCCTTCTACCCTCAGAGCCCGCCCTGGTGGTAACAACGGGAACCTAACTCAGCTCAGAGGCACAGGAGCAGGTGCCACCACCAGACCGAGTTACCACACGTCCCAAGGCACCGTCTCTGCTGGGTGAGCGCCCACTACTGACAACTGGCCTCGACAAGTCCGCTGGGCCGCCAAAGCTCTCCCCCGGCTTGTCCCTCACCAGTCCCCTGTCCCTGGCTCTCCCAGCTCCTGGCACAATACTATAAACAGCCTCGTCAGAAACGCATGTGCATTTCGGCCTCCTCCAGCTTCTCAGATCGGTTCACAAACCAGGAGTCCAGGAACCCGACCCTTACTGCTGTGGCAGCGTGGCCCAGGGGGCCCTCAGGCCCACGCAGCCGGCCTGCAGACGCACACGCAGGCTCCCTGGGCATGAAGCCCGCGGCACCTCTGCCCTCACTGCCCGCGGCTCCGTGCACGGCGACACCCCCCGCCGCCAGCCCTCCCTGCAGTCTGCACGGGGAGGAGGACACGGAGTCAAGACACAGACAGACGCGGCATGAGGTGGGGGAAGCGAGATGGGAAGCGTGATGATACGCACGTGTGGCCGGGTGAGGATGGCATGCGGCGGTGGGCATGGCGGCGGGCATGGAGACGGGGCGCGGGGAGGAGGGGCCATCACAGAAGGGGTCCTCGGGCCGGATCCAGTAGGCGTGGCCGCTCCGGTTACCTTTCTTGCTGGTGCCGCTGCCCGAGCAGGGGACGCCGTCCTCCCAGCCCTCACCGAGCAGGCGCTCCTTCTGCAGCAGCTTGTCCACCCGCTGGATGATGCACTCCAGGCTCTTGTCCACGTTCAGCCACACTTTCTCCTTCCAAAAGCAAAGGAGCCCATTTTGGTCAGCTCCCCAACAGGAAAGACAGAGCAGATCACAAACCAAACCGGCCCCCAGCGACCCCACCCACATCACGCTCATTAAAACACAGGTTTAGAAATACCAATAGGACTCGTAATTTCCCAAACACAATGGAAGTTGTATTTGCCTTCCGAAGGATGGATCAATGTCCCAGGTCGCTAGTTTTAAAATCTGGAGACGTTTGCTAGGAATTGTCATGGGAGCCAGGCAGGGCTTCCCAGCACCTCCCAGCGCTAACACAGGGCGGCAGGGCCGAGCCGGTGTCATCCGTCCTCGCTCCCCCACGGCCTCCTGCGTCACACAGCGGGGCCCGCGGTCTCTTGGATGGAAGAGAATGGAAACAGTTGACCCCTTCAGAGGGGGTGGTGGGAGGAGGTGAGGGACACCCGATCAGATCAGGGCTGAAGCAGCGCCTGCCCAGTAATTCAGTCACTCAACCTCTGCTTCTCAACAGCCAGACACACGACGAAACACGCTATGGATCCGCTCTCAGCACAACTCTGAGGACCCGCTATGCGGTGCCGGGGCGAGCGGGTGAGGCGTGGCGAGGGCAGAGGCTCGAGGAGAAAACCGCCCCTCCGGCCGGGTCTGAGGACGGCGCCCTCGGCAGCCCGCTCCTCACATGGGCACAGCGGTGAGATCCTGTCTCCCTCCCGACATCAGGTGGCCCCGCAGCCGTCTGGAAGGGTCTCGGGGCTTATCTGCAAAGGCCCTCCTGAGGGAGAGCCAGGGGGAAGTTTCCAATTTCAACCCAAGCTCAGCGGCACGATGCGGGCGATGGCGGCACTCACCCACTCCTCCTCGTGCCAATCCACCTGCAGAGAAGACCGGCTGTTCCTGCCCGTCCACCTGGCCATGAGCGTGTCCTGGTCGTTCCTGAGCATCACCTGCTCCTCCTCAGTCGAGGTCGGGGAGGCCTTGGAGGCGATGTAGTCGGGCCGCGCTGCGTTCAGCCCATGGATGGCGCTGGCCAGCAGCTTGCAGTCGCAGACGGTGACCAGCTGCCGGGTCTGCGGGCACACACACCGGGGCCCTGAGCTCCAAGCCAGGGACTGCCAGGCCTGTCCTCCCCGAGAGCTCGGACCCATCTGAGCCCAGCACTGCTCCCCCGCCCCTCCACAGCCTTCGGGACGCCGAGCCTGGACCACCTCGTGATCCACCTGCAGGCCCTTAGCCAGATTCCTCCCGGAGACTGGAGGGCATGGGAGAATGAGGGGAGGGAGGCGCCTGACATCGCTCAGGGACGGGCCTGAAGAGGGCCCCGCACCCAGCCTTCCAGGATGCAGGGCGGTCTGCCCCCAATCCCAGGCGCCAGCCGCTCTCCGCTTCAGTGACGGGAGCCTGTCTCCGCACCCACCTCCGGAGCCAGCCTGGCTCTGGGCGCTCCTGTGCGGCGGGCGCTCGGCAGCTCCCTTTCCCATGGCTGAAGGCTCCCAACCTCCAGGGACCCATGGGGAGGGTGGACTGTGCTCTGCTCAGGAACAGTGCCTCCCCCCACAGTGCTTACGGCCGGGGCAGTGTGAGCAGAGTCTCTGTGCGCACGCAAGGGACAGAGAGATCAGTCATTTGAAAGCTCATCACCCATCAAAAGGATCTGAGGCACCATGTCCCAGTGGTACTCATGTATTTTAAATCAGGATCAAACTGCCATCAATGGAAGGCTGGTTTACTGAAGATATATAAGCCAATAAAATATATTATTCTTGTGTTATGTCTGTATAATAACTCGCTTTCTCTTTTTTTATTCCAAGTACAACTGAACCGTGGGGAAAATGTGCTGAGTAGGTGGTTACTAAGAAAACGTGGACCTGTCAGGCCTTAGCAGTGACTGCCCTGGACCTGCTGGGAGATGCCTCTGCAGGGAGCAGCGGGGCCGCCACAGCCTGGCCTGGCCTTGGCCTGCCCCGTCCAGGCCTGTGACCATAGGCAAATCCCCCGCGCCTGGACCTATGGGAACTGGATCTGAAGCCAGACCATCCACATCACCCCAATGTCACCCACTGTGTGAACGGCTCTGGGCACCCTCTGCCTCAACCAGGGGAGCCCCGCCCACACACCGCAGGGCCGTCCTCCTACCTTGTCTGCCAAGATGGCCAGTGTCCTTTCGAGGCCAGTGGCAGACCTGTCCTTGGCCGCCCTGGAGAGCCGCTCTGCGTAGTAGCTCACTTGGGTTTTCAGGGTGTTGATCTGGGCGATGATCTCCTTGGCTCTGACGACGTCCTGGGGGATGTAGACGATGGACTGGCAGCTGGACGGCGTACTAGGAGAGGTGAGAACAGGTCGGTGAGGCTTTAGCGCCCCTACCCAGCCTGCAACCAACACAAACCAAGCACTGTCTCCCTGGGATGTGTCCTGGGCGGGGGATGTCACAGGCGGTCCTTTCTGTCTGTATGGCAGAAGCTGGAAATACTACCATACATTAAGCCTCCTATTGTTTGTCTGTATCTGTATTTGGACCATGTGCATGGACCTTGTGCGCAAATATTAAACCAGAAATTCCCTCATCTGTTGCATCTCAGCAGGACTTAAGTGGAGACACGGGGTCTGCTGGTGCCCAAAGGGGTCCGTTGTCATAGTGAGGGGAGACTTCCAAGGGTGCTAGACTTTGCCAAAAGGATCCCTGATTTTCCATTTGGCCAATTGGGACTTCAAGCCTGCTGCGCCCACACACAGCTCTCTCCCTCCCAGGTCTGAGCCCAGCAAACCCTCAGAGACCGGCTTCCTCCCTCCCCTCTCCAGGACTCCCCCACATGGAAATGGGAAGGTGGAGAGCGTGCCACGCCAGAGGCCTCCTGGACACTGGCTCTCGTCAAACCTGGGAGCTTTGGAAACCTGCTTCTTCCTCCCCCTCCGCTTCCTCGCCACCACGCAGCATGTGTGTCTTTGGATCTGGGGTCAAAGCTACAGCCCAGCCATCGCCAGACACAAATAAACACCAGCCTCGGAAAGCCAGCCAGCGTCCCGGCGGCGTGGGTCTGCTGTCATGGCGGCCCTTCCAGACGGAGATGGTAAATTGTACGTCTCTCAGCTAAGATCCCAAATCAACCTGATATTCTACACAGATTTTTCACACCATGTGTGGAAGCCGAGGAAGGCAGGGAGGGGAAGGATGAGGCGCCAATGCAGAGGGCTCTCCACAGGTGGGCGTCGTGGGCTCTGGGTGTCCCTGCTTCACTGAATGAGGGCCCTGCTGGTTCCCTCAGAGCAGCCCACTGGGCTTGGGGGACGAGAGAGAAGGTGGAGAGCTACACCGCCATCACCTTATCTGGAGATGGGGGTGATCTGGCAGGGCTGAGCCTCCCCAGTGGGCTCTTTCCAGGGCTGGCTACTCATTATCCAAGTCACCATAAAACGGCCGCCCCTTCCCCGGATGAAGTATGGGGTGAGCATGCAAAAAGAAAAACCAAAGCAGCCAGAAGGAAAGCACACCACAAGCCCACACACCACCACCAAGACCGGCCGGAAGCCATGCAGCAGCCTGCGTGGTCCGAGGAAACCTCCCACAGCTCGAGTGCTCACGGCGACCTTCCAACCTGCAATCCCTCTTCCACATGAATAGCTGCCGTGTCAGACAATTCAATCGTAAAAAACAATCTCAGAATAGAATTTAAGAACCTTTAATCCGCCCAGTCCCGATATTTAGAGTGCACATGTAATGTGTGCTGTACACAGATACCCATGTGTATACCTGGGCGTACACTTCCACACACGTGTACCTGCCCTGCGCCCAAGAGAGGCATCAGGCCCGCTCACCCTGTGCTCACAGGCCACGTCCTAATGGCTGTAAGCTGGGCCTTCTGCACGGGGAGACATGGTAGCTTCAAAGAGCTGCCATTCGGGGTGACCATGAAAGTGTGAGCACGTGTGCCCATGCCCGGTCCTCCCTGGGAAAGCTGAGGCCTGAGCCTGGCAGGCTCCTCAGGACTTCCTGGGCCCAGCATCTCAGACAGGGCCCAGCCCTAGCCCAGCCTCGCCCGCTCGGGGGGTGGAGGGGATCGATCCCAAAGGCTGGAGGTGCCCCCGGGGCTGCCAACTGAAGAAGTGCCACTACAAAGCCCGTTGTGGGCACGCCCGGGCCCGGAGCAGCAGGGGAACCCCAGGCACAGATATGACGGCTTCTGGAGCCATCTAACTCTGTGGTGGAAAGTCACTTAGTTATCAGTTCTTGGCTAATACTGATACTAATAACCGTTTTAAAATTATGTCTAAACTATTAAGTATCATGAAAATGTAAGCTGGCTTCACTCCCCAAAAGGTGCTGGTGAGGTGAGGTGGAGCCGGAGAGATCTCAGCGCCCTCCCGGCTCCGAGCACGGCCTGGGCTCCCGGCCCCGGGAGAAGCAGAGCAGGTCTGCCCTCGGAGGAGCACAGCAACAAAGGCTCCATCTCAAAGACAAAGCAGGCCCTGGGCTGGCTATTCATCGTCCGAGAACATTGCAGTTGGAAGGGAGCGGCGCTGGGGCCTTCGCTCGAGCCACAGCGGCGTGAGGCTGAAGCACTCAGGGGAGGGGGCAGACAGCACAGGCTTCTCTGCATGAGAGCAAGACCCAGACAGACTCTCTCCACAGACAGAAAACTCACCAACACTCCTCAAAACTGCTAAAGAAAAGAACCAAAACGAAATATTAGCATGTGTTAGCAAACACCAGATGCAAAACAAAAATTTAAAAGCCCGGTTTTGTCAAAACACTTGAATTTGATGGTCGAAGGACAACCAACACATGAGCCCCGTGCTCATCCTGACAGCCGCGCGGCACCTCCCGCCCTGGGCACATCCCCTGTGCGCACGGTGCGGCTGCACCTGAGGAAGTTTCAGTGAGGAAAACCGCCCCCACCAGTCTATGTAGGACATTAGTAGGACATTACATAGAAAGTCATAGTATATATTTGAAAATACCACCAAGGCATATAGGGGCGGAGATGTTCTGAAGTTAACACGCGTGTAATCAGGCATGAGCACGCCGACCTGCCGGGGACGAGGACAGCCGGGAACACCCCTCTTGACGGGCTTTTCCCTCCAGGGCCTCGTCCACCCTCAAATCACACACTCACACTCCACACTCCCCAGGCAATGGTGTGACACACACGGATCTCTGCTGGCTGTGCAGCTGTCACATGTCCAGGGACACACGAGGCAGTGGGCCCACAGCAGGCCTGGCCATCTGGCCTGTCTGAGCAGGAAGGCCCTTGGTGGGGATGTGTCAAGGTGGACAGGCTGTCTGGAGCCTCCCCCTCCCAAGGCCGGAGCTCCCCTTCCACACCAGGCCCTCCCTGCTCCCCCTTCTCCCGCCTCCAGGGCAGCCTGAGCACCCATCTGCATGGACACGCCTCACAGTACTCCCTCCCTCCGCTCACCTGTCCCCTCAGCCTCAGCGCCATGGCCAGGGACACTCCTAGCTGCATCCCTGCACCTGACCTTTCGCCCATCCCTGTCCCAGGCCAAGGTCCGTTTTCTCCAGCCGCGTCCTGACTCCCGGCCACAGCAGCACAGAGCCAGGCCAGGGCCTCAGGCTCCGGCACCTGCTAACACTCTCCATCTGACCCCGGGAGCGGATTCCCTTGCCATTCCCTGGGCCTTCTCTCCACCTTCCCATAGACCAGTGGTCGGCAAACTGCAGGTCGCGAGCCACATGCGGCTCTTTGGCCCCTTGAGTTTTTAGCAAAGGCCAGCTTAGGAGTCCCCTAATTAAGTTAATAACAATGTACTTACCTATATAGTTTAAGTTTAAAAAATTTGGCTCTCAAAAGAAATGTCAATCGTTGCACTGTTGATATTTGCCTCTGCTGACTAATGAGTTTGCCGACCGCTGCTTTAGGCTGCTCCGTTCCCGAGGAGTGGGACCTTCCACTCCGCATTCTGCAGAGGCTGTTCCACCCAACCTCAGCTGCTTTCCCGCCTCAAAACTGCCTGCAGCCTCTGCTTCTCCACGTCCCTGGCTCCCTGCCTGCTCCTGCCTCTTCCACCTTCTCCAGAACATGCTCGATCCATGTTCTCCTCTGCCGCCTCACTCACTCCCATCTTTCCTTTCAGCCTCAACACATTCACGTCACAATCGTCCTCCCCAAGCCTGAGTCTTTCATTCTCTATTTCAGGACCCAGGATCTCGCAGTGTCCTCGACACTCACCACCTCCACTTCCTACACTGCCATCCCTTAACCGATTTAAATCCTGACATTCTGAAGACCACCTCCCCCGTGCCCCACACACCAGCTCAGATTCACAGGTCCCTCCCCGCCACCCCTGCTGCCCTCTCCACAGCACCCTGTGTGCTTGCTCCCACGCACACACTGCTCACTCGAGGCCCGGAGCCCCTCAGGCCAGGCCGCTCTGCCAGCCCCACGCCCTGCTCACCAGCCACAGCCCCACTGAGCCACTCTCCTCCCCTCCCCTCCCCAAAGCACCGCTCTGAGCACAAGGGAACCTGCTCTGCACCGCCTGCCCCACCTGCTGCCTGGCAGCTTCCTGCGCAGCACAGCAGGTCCTTTTGGGAACGGGGAACGTTCCCCCACAGCGCCCCTCAGGAAGGAGCAGTCTCTCCCAGGCTCACACTCCAGGACGCTCACTGACTGGCCGGGGACTCTCGGGACAGCAGCTGCCGCCAGGGGCACCGCCTGCAGGTGATGTCAGTGTGCAGGGAAGGACTCCCGACCAGCTGCCCCGCCCACCCGCCCAGTGCGAGCACAGAGCAGCGCAGGGTGTGTGAGGCAGCCTCTCATCACGCAAAAGCAGGCTAAGGGCTGGATGCTTTGTGGTCATATTCTGATTTTTTTAACCGAGGAAGCATCAGACAGCTAAACAAGGACCATGAACACCCCCAAGAACTTACTGTTTCTTGGTCTCTTCAAATTTGTGCAGCTTTTTGCGGAGGCCTCCTGACTTAAAACCTTGGCAGTGAGCGGCTGGCGCCCCGATGGTGACGATGTCGTAGCTCTGATCTGAGTGACAGAAAGCTCCTTCGTTACTCTGGGCTTGGGCCTGCGGAGGAGCCAGCCACAGGGATGTGCACACAGATCTGGGCCTGACCCTCCCCCGGCCCACGCAGGCCGCACAGCCTGGGCTGCCCCAGGGCCCCTAACCTCCCAGGGTGAAGCCACATGGGCTGGAGGCAACACGCAGCCTGCACCCTGCTTGGGGAGGGTGACTGACAGGCAGCTTCCTGCCACAGAAACGCAAAGGAAGCTGGACGGGGGAGAATGAGAGGAAGGGGTTTGTGCTTGGAATGAAGACCTTACAAAGGTCCTGAGATGTGTCTCTCATCGAGCTGCCCAGCAGGATACGCAGGCATGGCCAGTGCAGATGTGGGGCAGAGTGACGGGGGTTCCACAAGAGGGGCCGCAGTTACCTGATCCTCCATCGTCCTGAACCCTCATCCTCTGTATGTGCAAGTTTGTGGGAACAAATTCCAACTTTTTATCTGCTTTCAAACTGCTCGCTTTAAACGAGGGACCTAAGAAACAGAATATTCAGAAAACAAAGGGCATCAACATGTATCCCGCACCCGCGAGCGGCAAGAAGGAAGGGGTGCTGTGGGGGTGCTGCTCAGAAAGCAGGCTCCGAGTTGCCCGTGAGCGCGTTTCATTCCCAGACACTGAGGGCGGGGGCCCGCCAGCGGCCGGGCTGGCTCTGGTGCTCAGGCGGGGAGCAGAGGCGGGAGGCAGCCTCAGGAGGGGCCTGCCACCCATGACTCGGCTCGTCAGAGAGGCTGACGCGGGAGGAGGCTCCGTGCTGCAGGCTGCCAGCAGCACCATAAAAAGCAAGGCCCACGCCGGGCCTGCCTGCTCCAGCTCCGGAGGCGGCCACCATCCAAGGCCTCGGGGGCTGCTCAACTAGAGCAGCACTTCTCAGTTCTGAGAGTGATGACAGGTCTGCTCACCCCGGGCTGGGCAGCACCAGTTCTGGCCGCTAGAAGGCAAACTCAAACAGGCCCCCTGCACACACTGGGTGGTCGATGTTGTGTGACCAACATCTGCGATCTGATTTCCACAGTCAAAATCTGTATCTAATATAGGAACTCCATGTCAGAAGAGAAAGGAATTACGCTGGCAATCAGAGGGTAGAAGAGATAAAGGCGAAGAAAGGAAGATGTATTTTGCCAGCACACAAAATAGAGGCAGGCACTGTCTGCTCTGCAAGAGGCTGCTCACGGGGCACGTACGGTGGCCCCGTCCCCAGCCGCGGGGAGCCTGCGAGGATCGCAGAATCTGCTGTCAACAGACTGGGCGTTCAGACGCAGTGACACTGAGAGGCTCCGCTCCACAAAACCCGGGCTGGGCGGTGTCGGACTTCCCAGGTAACTGGCATCCAGCCCGGTAGGTCCCTACGTTCCTCCAGACAAACGCTGCCTTTTGTCTTAGAGATACACTGGGATCTGTTCTTCAGATTCAAAGCAAACCAGGGCACCAGCATCTTATTATCACCTCTGTGTTCACTTCTCCTCAGCCAAGTTCCCACGTTATGTGTCAAAAGTACATTAAGGGCTTACGGTTTTCTTTCAACCCTGAAAATTCATTATGAAGAGCAGGAGGGAAGAATCTAAAGATAGGGAATAAAGTAATGAAAAGCACCCTCTACCCCCAAATCATCCTGTTTGGAATAAAAAGGGAGTAAGTTAAGAATAGTCTTCTAAACCTTCCCTGAGAGTGTTCTGAAAATCAAATGGCATCTTTCAAGAAAAGGTGAGGTGTCTGCACTTCATTCTCCCTTTGGAACCTTAAAGCAGTGAATTCACTCAATGTATATGTTCAGTGAAGTGCCAGTGTTAGACAGGGACCTGGAGAAACTCTTGTGGAAGGCACAGGGCCTCCATCCTCCGGGCACCTCACTGGCATCAGACCCTCTGGTCTCTGAAATCTCACTGCACGGTGGTTATGTTAGCACATGACACTTTGGAAGGAATTTTCAATGTAATTCACAGACTTGCCTTCTTAATTAGGATCTGAAAAATCTAAATTTTAGAGAACTCACACCTCCATGAGAATCTATTTTTAAAAATCCATTTGAGTGTCTGCCAGTGTGACTATCGGGCGCTCCTGGGGTGCAGATTCCCGTGGGAACACAGAGAGCGTGGGTGTCATGGCGGAGAGGCCTGGTGCCCACCTTTGTACTGATGCAGGTCCGTCAGGTTCTCCTGGTACGTGAGGATGATGGTCTGGTACTGAGTGACGATCTGGCGCCGGAGGCTCTCCCAGCAAGGAGACAGCTCCCCCAGCTCCTCCAGTTCACACACTCTGTAAGCGAGACACAGGCGTCAGGCCCAGGGCTGCACCGCCCGGAAAACACAGTGCCCACAGAAGCATCAGATGCCAGGGAGGGCCAGCTCCGGAGTCAGGCCGAGCAGCAGGGGCATGAGGGGCTCCCCAGGAGGAAGGGCTGCACAAGGCGCAGACCCCCGACCACAGGGCAAGGGCACAGAGAAGCTTTTTACAGAAACTTAGCCAAATATTCGAGGCAAACCAAGTGGAGGAGCGGAGAGGAGAGCGGCTCCTCCTGGCCCGACACCCTGGCTCCTGCAGAAACCACAGGGCGAAGCTCAAGCTGCGGCCACTGGGCCTGGGCAGAGCGGTGACCTGTGACCCTCCCAGACAAAGAGCTGGAGACCTGTAAGTAACTGCTATGATTTGTTATCTCCAGAAAAGTAACAAAACACAAGATTAATTTAAAAAAAAAAAAAAAAAAAGAAGAACCACTTTAGGAACCTGGGGAGCAGGAAAGTATAAAAAGACTAAAATCCTCATTTTATAGGAAATCAATAGCTAATCCCTGAACCTAATTAAAAGTACTCTACTCATATATTTAGGAATACAGCAGTTAACACTAACATGGATAACCCTGAGCTTATGTTCTTAAGAGCCTTGGGGCAGTACTTAGCTCTTTATACTATGCACATTTTCCTTTGAAGGGAAAAAAAAACCCTAATTTATAGAAGTTTTTAGGAATCTACTAAATTGTCTGATATTAAAAAAAACACTGTACTACTTTACTGTTATACTAGAGGCCTGGTGCACAAAATTTGTGCATGGTGGGGGTCCCCTTAGCCCAGCCTGCACCCTCTCCAATCTGGGATGTCCAACTGCACCCTCTCCAATCTGGGACCCCTGGGGGGATGTCCGACTGCCAGTTTAGGCCTGATCAGCCTGACATCCCTATCACAGTCCTGGACTGCTGGATCCTAATCGCTCACTTGCCTGCCTGCCTGGTCGCCCTTAACTGTCCCCACCCTGCTGGCCTGATCGCCCCTCATTGCCTCTGTGTGCCAGCCTGATCACTCCTAACTGCCCCCCAACCCCTGCCAGCCTGGTCACCCCTTACTGTACCCCCTGCTGGCCTGGTCACCCATAACTGCCCCCTCCCCCCTGTAGGCCTAATCACCCTTCATGCGCCCCCCCCCCCCCCCCGCCAGCCTGGTTGTCCCACATAGCCTATGGTTCAGTCATTTGGTTGTCCCTCACTAACCCCCCTGCCATAGGCAGCCATCTTCTGAGGGTGTGAGGGTCAATTTGCATATTACCTCTTTATTATATAGGATTAGCAAAAATAACGTACCCTGGCTGGTGTGGCTCAGTTGGTTAGAGCATCGACCTGTACACTAAAAGGTTGTGAGTTTGATTCCCGGTCAGGGTACATACCCAGATTGCAGATTTGATCCCTAGTTGGGCATGTACAGGAGGCCACTGATCTATGTTTCTCTCTCCCTTCCTCTGGCTGCCAAATCAACTACAACGTATCCTTGGGTGAGGATTTAAAAAGTCAGTGTAAAAGAACACCCGGCACAGGCCAGGCTGGGAGGCTTGCGGGAGAGCAGTATCCTCACTCCGAGGCCCACTGGCTCCAGCCTCAGCGCTCACATGCACCCTGTGGTCCCTCTGGACGTCTCTGCTGTGCTTCATGTGGCTCCTCCTTATGCTCCTGGTGTCAGTTTAACGTCACAGAGGCCTGCTCAGACCGCCCTCCCTTTCAGGCCCCTTTCACTT
The DNA here is from genome assembly GCA_036971965.1 of Nyctalus aviator. NCBI lineage: Eukaryota > Metazoa > Chordata > Mammalia > Chiroptera > Vespertilionidae > Nyctalus > Nyctalus aviator. Next base: position 5,946,274 of record CM072932.1, read on the forward strand.
TCTGCGGACACATTGGGGCTCCGAGTGTGGCCCCCAGATCTGTTAATGACTGTCCCCGGTGTCCCGCACAGCACCTGCCATGTGACCGGAGTGGAAAACGGCACAACCCTCGAAAGCAAAGTGCTTATGTGAACATGCTCTGAGCTCAGCGTGTGAGAGCACACACCGAGCACAGTGGGGAGATGGTGCCCTAACTAGGAATGGTAAGGGAAGGTACATGGTAGCTCTGTATAAAGACACAATATGGAAAAGCTGAAAGGAAAAATGTAAAAATTAAAATACATATAAAATATGTATGAATAGAGAGAAAGCTGCTCTGTATTTCTTGCCATTTTTAAGTTTGATTTTTTCAAGATGAAAATTTAAAATGAAACATTTGTGTTAAAAAGGTAGGATTGTGGCTGCAATGTTTTCTCTCATGTTTGTTATACTGTGTCTGTAATTAAAGCCGCTTTACGATAAGGAGCAGTCATGACAGTGAAGGGCGAGCGCGAGACACAACCCGCAGTTCCGAGCCCCCGTGGCTCCCTGCCGTGGCACCAGTGGGCAGGCCCTGCGCTGGAAGGACGCCCCAATGGGTCCTGCTCAGCTTCCCAGAGCCCGAATCACGGAGGCTGCCCACGAAAACTGCTGGCCCAGGCGGCCACAACCAAAGAATGACCAGCTACTTTTAACTTTCCGAGGCCAAGAGCGGTGGAAGGAGAGGGGGCGGGTACGGAGAGCCGGGCACGTCTAGTGAAGTCTCCGCACAGAACCCCAGGGCGCAGATGAGCAAACGGGGCTGTGGAAGCCCAGGCCACAAAGCACCCAGGGCAGAGGCTGGCGTGCCACCCGGCCTGCCTGGGCCAGCGCTCTGTCCGCACCCACATCGAAGAGCTTCCCGAAGGCGCGGCGCGGGTGGTGGCGGCAGCGCTCCACCTGGGCCTCACCTGGCCGCGTCTTCTTCCAGCAGCAGCTTCACGAACTGCCGGGGCACGTGCAGGGAGAGCACGCTCTCCGCCATCTGCTCCAGGATCCGCAGGTGGTTGCCGTCGGTGGTGGGGAAGCGGTACATGCGGCAGATGGCGCCGCCGAACACTGAGGGGCGGGAGACAGACTGCGTGAGCAGGCTGCAGACCCGGGCGGGTCCTGACTGTTCATCTCAATTAAACGTTTAAACCAAAAGCCCACCAGCTGACTGAGCCTGAATGCTCTTCCCCTGGGACGTGCAATCCCCTTGTCCCAGAATGCATCACTAACTCCCAAGTACAAGGGCTGTGCCGGCAGCCACTACGGCCAACGTTGGCAAGAGACAGGGAGGCGGGGAGGCAGCTCCTCCTTGGAGGGTTACCAGCTCGTTAAACGCTGGCAAAGAAAGCTCAGCAGAGCCCGGCTGGCGTGGCTCAGTGGCTGAGCAGCGACCTAGGAACAGGATTTCACAGTTCAATTCCAGGTCAAGTCATATGCCCGGGCTGTGGGCCCTCCCCAGTGTGGGGCAGCCGACCGATGATTCTCTCTCATTATTGATGTTTCTATGTCTGCCTCCCTCTCCCTCCCTCTCAGGAATCTATAATTTTTATTTATTTATTTATTTATTTATTAAGAAAAAGGAGCTCGGCAGAGAGGAGCCCACCGGGCGCACGGCCGTGGCAGCCACGGCAGGGGCTGGAGAGGGTGCCCATGGACACCCCCGAGGCGGGCGGAGGACCAGGGAGGGTCTGCTTACCCGATTTCAGTAGAGTGTCTTTACGCAATGAAGCATATTTGGATCGGATTCCCAGCGCTTCGGTCAAGCTCTCGTCCACGGGCAGGACCATCTAGTGACACGTACAGGAAAGCAAAGCAGCCGTGAGCTCAGGGGCGCCAGCGCCCTCCGCCGAGGTGGCGGCTGCCAGACCTCATAACAGAGCTCTCAAGATGAACGGCACCGTCAACTCTGCATGAACGGGTCCCCGAGGCCACAGGCTGGCCAACCCACCTCCCTGCACAGTGAACGTGGCCCACTCAGCACTTTCCAGAAACCAATGTCTTTCGACTACGTCATTTCACCGCATATTTCAGAGTGTAAAGTACAGGGAGGGAAAGTGATACCCAGAAATGTTTCCCTAGCTGACGTCCTGGGCTCATCTGGGGTAAAAGGAGCTATGTCTGTATTTTAAAATGATATGTACCACTGCTTGAGTTCTAAATTGGAATTCTAGTCTGAGAGCACAGATTGTTTCTGAACGTGAGAGTGAGAGAGAAGGTGAGGAGACAGCATGGGAGGGGAAGGGAATGGGAAGACAGAGCCCGCGAGGGGGTGGGAGAGGCTGCAGGGTGTGCAGACTTGAGATGTGTGTGCATGAGGCGACCAAGAGCACCTGAGTCCCTGGGAGAGGAAGATACTAACAAATACCAAAGGCAGTCTGGGTCTCACTCCCCACCCTGCTCCCCTCTCCCCTCCTGACTCCACCCTTCTCCTCTCTCCCCTCCTGACTGCACCCCCTCCACACCCACCTCCTCCTCCTGACTGCACCCCCTGCACACCCCTCTACCCTCCTGACTGCACCCTGCTCCTCTCTCCCCTCCTGACTGCACCCCCTCCACACCCTCTCCCTTCCTGACTGCACCCCCTCCACACCCCTCCCCCTCCTGACTGCACCCCCTCCACACCCCTCTCCCCTCATGATTGCACTCCCTCCACACCCCTCTCCCCACCTGACTGCACCCCCTCCACACCCCTCTCCCCTCCTGACTGCACCCCCTCCACACCCCTCTCCCCTCCTGACTGCACCCCCTCCACACCCCTCTCACCTCCTGACTATACCCCCTCCACACCCCTCTCCCCTCCTGACTGCACCCCCTCCACACCCCTCTCCCCTCCTGACTGCACCCCCTCCACACCCCTCTCCCCTCCTGACTGCACCCCCTCCACACCCCTCTCCCCTCCTGACTGCACCCCCTCCACACCCCTCTCCCCTCCTGACTGCACCCCCTCCACACCCCTCTCCCCTCCTGACTGCAGCCCTCCGCCAGGTTACCCCATTCGGAGAGGTGGCCGTGTGGCCTGGGCAGAGCAGGCTACAGGGCAGCAGAGCTGAGGGGCTCCCTCCTCCCCCGGTGAGCAGCGCAGGCCCACCTGCTCCTCCCTGCGGCGGAGGCAGAGCCCATCCAGACGGGGCCATCGCTCCTTCCCGTGAAGGGGTGCTCACCCTCCCGTTGACGGTGTCCAGAGTCCGGGTCACTGGAGGCCGCTGGTCTGACTTCTCCTCCATCTGCCAGCCGATCACCGTGATGTTACCCACACGGTCACTCTCCGCAGACCTGCAACGAGCAACGCGCTTTCGGAAGTGGCGTCGTGGGGCTCCATTTCTGCGTCAGCTCAGCATCCTGTCCCCGAGGTCTAGGGCGTGCCAGGACCTGGCCGCCAGCCGGGCAGCATTTGCTGCACGCCCAGCCCAGACTCGGGGGACAGGGAGGGGCGGGCAGACAGGAAACCAAAGCTCCAGGGGAAGTGCGAGCATGCCTGGTGATGCTGAGGGGGAGCCCATGCTTGCCCCCCTGGGCTGAGCCCTGCCCCAGACAGCAGCAGGGACACGTCTGGAAACCAGGACTGGAGAGGACCTTCTTCTGAGACCAGACCCTTCCTGCTCCTTCCCGACCGTCCTCAAGCTGGTTTTTTCTTTCTTTTTTTTTTAAATATATTTTATTGATTTTTTACAAAGAGGAGGAGGGAGGGATAGAGAGTTAGAAACATCGATGAGAGAGAATCATCGATCAGCTGCCTCTTGCACACCCGCTACTGGGGATGTGCCCGCAACCAATGTACATGCCCTTGACCGGAATCAAACCTGGGACCTTTCAGTTCGCAGGCTGACGCTCTATCCACTGAGCCAAACCGGTTTTTGCCATCCTCAAGCTTTGATTTTCCCCCAGGCCAAGGCCTGGACCCCAAGTTAGCTGAGGTCACCCAGGGTTTTCCAAAGCCTGTAATTCCTGGCACAATACAGCTGATGCCCCTCCAGCCGGCCAGGTTCACCCCAGACCATAGGAGGGCTGCGCCTGGGCCCATCTGGCCCAGCCAGGGCGCCCGGGCTTGAATGAGACGTCTGACCGTCCTAACGTCCACGTGGTCACCGCTGGTGCCAATCGCCTTTGTGACTCTGTCCTCATGCCGGAAAGTCCTTTCCCCGCACCCTCCCAACGGTCATCCTCAGCTTCTTTCAAAGGACGATGCCCACTTCTTACGTGTGCTCGGGTCCGACTGGGATTACTCCGGCACATCGTGTACCCGGCTATTTTCCTCTAAGCCCCTGGCCCCACACCCTCTCGTTTCCCCGGGACTCTTCCTCTCCCCCCGTCAGGTCTCCACACCAACCAGACGCCTCAGGACTCTCGTCCTGCCCGATGCCTCCATGGCTGCAGAGTTAGTGCAGGGAACTGATCCTCTTTGCCAACATTTCCTTTGCTATTTTGGAATGTCTTCCCAATTTTCACATTTTGAAAACAAGAACACCAAGTCAGGGTTTGGGTGGGAGTTGCCCCTAAAATGAATTTGGGAAGGGTTGCCATCCTGACATTTTTCTCCTCAAGTATTTATTGAGCCCTAAGCCCTGTCACATGTGCTTAGGACACAACAATGAAGCAAAACGGACAAAACCCCTGCTTTCTGGGAGCTGACACTCTGCTGGGGAGGAAGCAGACACTATAAGCTCATCTGGTCAATCAGATGTGATCCAGGTCTTCCTTCAGGTCTGAGTCCAGCTGTGCTCAGACTTACTACAATCCACATGTGCCCACCTCCATTAGCCCTCTGATGGGCTGTTTGCTTCCCTTCAGTGACAACCACTCCCTGCTGAGACCAGCCTCTGGGAGAGGCAGGAAATGAGGCCCTTCCCCACCAGTCCCTGGACCTCCGAACTCCAGATCCTTTCAAAGGAACAAAATCAAATACCAACCTCAGTGTTAAATGCAACCGGTGATGCCTGTCCTGGAGCAGGTCCTTGACAATAAAGGTCCCAGAGCCCAGCAGGTACATCTGAGGCAGAAGGAACACAGCGTGAGCCCGGGCTCGGCCTCGGCCCCATGCCCAGGCCGGGGCACGCTGGCTGCTGCCCGAGCACCTCTGACCCTCCCTGCAGGAGCCCACAGGGACGCGCGGGAGGAAACTCTGAAGGCCAATCCCAGGGGACATCAATCAGTGAGCCGGCAGCGAAGCCAGTGGCAGGTGCTCCTCTCACTGAAATGACTCGCTGAAAAGCGAAGAGAGGCCCCTGAGCCACACGCTACTTAACTGTTCCCTGAGATCTGTCTTTGACGTCGTACACGGAGAGCTTGATCTGCGTCATCTGATTGATGAGGGAGTCTTGGAAGAAGGCAATGCTGCTTAAGAATATTGGGTTGTTGGTTCCCTAGAACGGAAAAGAAAATCCTCAGAATACAGAGTTGAATTTTTATTACTCGTTTCACAATAAGAAACTAACATCCTTACCAACTTGGATCAACAGTTGCTCATGGCCGCCTAAACGAATGCAGTCAACCAAGACCCTGCTTTTCAGACCCCTCCCCGCCCAGACACGGGGGCCCCTCAGCAGGAGGCTTCTTCAGCAGGAAACAGGCTGGACGTTCACGTGCTGTGCAACTGGAGAGATACACTGTGCAATTGCATCTACTGCTTTGGGCTGTTCCTGTGAGGTGTCCAAGGCGGATGGGAGAGGAAATAAATAGCTAAGTGGTTTCTTACTTCCAGAATCCTGTGCTTTGGGATAATGAAGGCCTGACCTATTTAAACCTGAGGACTAGCTGCTAGTTTCTGGATCACAGTGGTTTTTCCTGGCATCTTGGCCTCTCCCTGCCCCATAGCCCCACATACCCCCTTTCTCAGGCAGCGTTAGTGACCTCAGCCAAACGGCTCAGGCTGCACCTGTATAGGGGCCATGCCTCTGGCTGAGCCCCTCTGCAGCTCCAGATCCAGTCTCCACGCCTGCTGGACAGCGCCCTCCCTCCCTCCGCCCTGCTTAACCACTGACTCTCCTCCCCGGGAGGCTACAAATGTGGGCATCTGCCTCGGTACCTCCTTCTCATCATTCTCAGCCTCCAAGTTACAATAAACTTCCATAAACCTATCTCACCCTGGCCAGTGTTCTCAGTGGTTAGAGCATCAGCCCGAGAACTGAAGGGGCTCGGGCTCATTTCCCGGTCAAGGGCACATGCCTGGGATGCAGGTTAAATCCCCGGTCCAGGTTGGCACATGTAAGAAGCAACCAATTGATGTGCCTCCCTTACATCAACGATTTTCTCTCTCTCCCTCTCTCTCTCTCCCCGCCCCCTCTCTCCCCCTTCTACCCTCTCTAAAAATCAATGGGAAAAATATACTCTTTCGGGTGAGGATTAACAAAATAAAACAAAAAATTAAAAGCCCTCTCTCACAGGCACCCCTGCCCCTCCTTCCCACATCACACTCCCTCAACCTCTGGTCAGGTGACCCTCACGTAGAACTCCCAGCCTGATTTCTGAGGCTTCCCCCCTGCTCTCCACCTGTGCCTGCTGCACACACTGACCAGGCTGCCGTGATTCTCCGAGCCACGTGATGTTCCCCACCGCCATTAAAGAACTCTGCAATGCTCTGCAGCATGTGGTCCCTAGACCAGCAGCTGGGAGAAACAGTTAGGCTCCACTGACCTATCAGGTCAGAATTTCACTAGGTGGCGTAGGAAGCCACCTCCGGTCCTCAGAACTGGCTGGGACCCCACCCTCCTGGTGCTAACCTCACCCCTAACACTCCCCGCACTCTGCTGGGTACAGATGCCCACACTTTCATTGCTGCCCCGCCCTCAGGAAGGCCAACCTCGTGGGGCAGGGCCGGACCTCCGTGGCCTCTGCATCCCCCGCAGCGCCCAGCCCTGTGCTGCGCGCAGACTGTGCTCAACAAAGGCTTAGGCACAGGGCTGCTGACTTGAACGTGGAAACAAGTTTACAAGAGAATGAAAAGGTCTCTTCCAAAATGTAAAGGAGGGCCGCGGAGGCAGCACAGGGAGCCTGCTGGACACTGCCAGGCCGGACATGCACACAGGAGCTCAGCCGCCCCAGGAGCCCGCAGAACCCACAGCAACGCCTCCTCTTAGTTTCACAGCCTACACACTGTGCTCAGCTGTCTGCACGGCTTCTGTGACATCCCCAAGGTGAATGCATAACAGTTACTTTACGGAAAAAGTAAGCGTGTAACACACAACTCAAAAGGATACAAAATAAAAACCAACAAAAATAGGGGTATGTCCAGGAAGAGGGTTGGTTAAGAGTTACTCTTCAAATTTGATCAATGAGCATAATTTATAAAAGTAGCAGCCAACTGGAAGTGACAAGGAAGAACTGGATCTTCCTCTTAAAAGGCAACCAATTTTATAGCATCCCTGTTCAAAACTAACCAGCCAGTAACTGATCAATAATTGTAAAGGATATGGCAAAAAAAAAAGTGCCCTCCAAAACTGTGATGAAAATATCAACTGGTAAAAACACACGGACAACAGCAAGAATCCAGAGAAAGGACCCAGCGCGGGTGCCCCAGTGGCTGAGCCGGCAGACCCACCTCGATGATCTCAGTCTGCGCGTGCTTCGTCCAGAAGGCCTGAGGAGGGGTGGTCACACTCACTGCCACAAAACTATTTGGTTTCCGGTCTAGCGACGGCGTGTGCAGCTCGCTGCAAGCTATGGAATCGAACGGGAGAGAAAAGAATCCTTTAAAACCAGGTTCTAGTTAGTTCTCTGTTCCACACGCTCAGGAGCAGACAGTAAATGACACTCAAAGGGATGAGGCAATCACACTGTCTATCTGTGTCTCAGGGAAGCGATTTTTTTTATTGGAAACAATCTCTTCCCACTCCCCCGACTTCCCCGTTGCCATGGCAGCAGTGCCCTCGCTGAGGGGAAGGTGAGCCCAGGGGCTTCTGTGCCATGGAATGGAGCACAGAGCCAGCATCTCACATGCACATCTAGTGTTCTAAGCATTCTGGAAGAGATGATCAGACTCAGAAGTGACTTACAGGGAAAACGGTCCTATTGCATGGACTCCAACACTATCTGTAAAATGCAGTGAAAGCAAAGACCCACTGCCACGAGACTAGGAAATGCTACCGACCACAGACACTGTCACAGAAAACCACGAGGAAGCCTCCACGGAGCTGACTGCATGTGTGGCAATCGAAGTTCAGCCGGGAAGAAACAGCCTTCCTGGCAGAGCGGGGACCGCCCCGAGTGCTGGGCGTTTGCTTGCATTCGGAGTCCAACAACTGACTCCGACCCTTTGTGCCAGCGCTCTCACGGCCTTTATGGAGGAAAGAATTTCGGAGGGCCCCACACTGTCATTCCTGCTCCCATCTTTCTCATCTGATTTTTCTGTTTGTTGTTTTTTGTTAGGATTAGGGTTAGTGTTAGGGTTAGGGTTAGGGTTAGGATTAGGGCTAGGGTTTTTAAAATGCTCAATTTGATTTTTAAATGCTCTCTAGTGATTTAAAATTTAGAAATGGACTTTTACTTCTGGGAATTAATTTTGGTTCTCTAATTATCCCCTTTATAACATTGTTTTAGCGCTGCCTCAAAGGTGGGAGATGCTCCTGTCACCACCGCTTTGCTCACCAGCCATGAGCCGGCTTCTAGGTGTCACTCCTCCTGTGGGAGCGCACTAACCACCAGGAGGCAGCTCCTGCATTGGGCATCTATCCCCTGGTGGTCACTGTGCAACACAGCAAATAGTCTTCTGCCATTTGATCGATTTGCATATTACCCTTTTATTATCCTATATAATAAAAGACTAATATGCAAATTGTCCCCTTGAGTTTAATTGGGAATTGACTGCTAGCTATGACATGCACTGACCACCTGGGGGCAGCACAGAACATGGTGGGTGTCGGTGACACAGTGTTGGCAGCCCTGATGGACCCCAACGAGAGCAGAACCATGATGGAATGGTGGAGCAGGTGAGAGGGCAGCACCAAGCCAAGGCAGGTGCAAACAGAGGCCCGATCGCCCTGCCGATCACCATCAGCAGATGGCCACCACCAGCAGTGGGGGGCAGGACCTCTGCCCGGCTCCAAGGTGCTGAGGGAGCCAGGTCGGGGACCTGGTCCCAACTGGTCGCCCTGTGGGAGGGATGGTGGAGCAGGTGAGGGGGCAGTGCCAGGCCAAGGTGGGGTGCCAGGCAGTGCTGCGAGGCTGAGGGTGTAAACTGGGCCCAATACCCGCAGGCCACCCAGAGGAACCAGTGCACCAGGCCTCTAGTACAGGATAAGAAAATACAAAGAGCTTGGCTTTTGAGTTCTGAGAGTCATACAGAACTTTTCCCTCAGGCTAGAAAGTTCCTCTATACTTCCAGCCTCTGCCCACCTGGCAGCTACTTTCTGACTTCCATCACTGTTGTCTGCTCTTGAGTTGCACATAAGTGGCATGTTTTAAGATTCACCTATATTGTTATATATATATATTCCATTGTATAAATGCACTAATTTTTTTATCCATTTTGTTAGTAGACATTTGGGTTGCTTCATTTGGAGCCATTATAAATAAAGGAGCTATAAACATTCTTGTAGGTTTTCCTTCCTCTTGACAAGCACCTGAGGGTGGCATTTGGAGGCCTCAGCAGAGGATAGGTCTCACTTCACAGGCCAACCGCTCTCTAAGCAGCGCACCGTTGTACTCGCCATCACAACGTGCAGGAATGCCCACTGCCAACTCTTGGTGAGCTCAGTGCTTATCTCAGTTCTTCTAATAGATGTTTTAATTCACACTTCTGTGATATGAAACATCTTTTCACCATATGCTTACTGGCCATTTTTATAACTTCGTCAAGAGTCTAATCAAGACTTCTGCTTATTTTTAAATTGGATTGTTGACTTTTTAATTGCTTGTGTGTGAGCATTCTACTTTACAATACTAAATTATATGTTTTAGATTATAACTTATAGTATATAAAATATACGTTAACTATATTCATGTAAATTTAAAATTTATATAGAACCCTCGTGTCCATCAGCAGAATAAACTATGGCTGGCACACAATGGAAGCCACTCAGAGAGCAGGATGAGTTCTGGCCGCAGAGCTGCCCGTCCAGCGCTAGTCCAGAGCATTATGCGAAGTGAACACAGCCACACCCAGAGGCTGGGCACTGCGTGATTCTACTGTGTGAAACCAGTGAGGCCTCACTCCAGGAAACAGGCTGACAGCTGACTGGGAGTGAGGCTGAGAACACGAGGCTAGTGGCTACATGCATAATATGCTTATCAAAACTCACTGATGCTACACTTAAAATGGGTACATTTTTACATACAAATTATAGCTCAATGTTAACTTAAAACAAAATGAAAGAAGAGTCAAAGATAACCAGACTTTGTGGAAGGCCCGTAACATGAAAGAAAAGATAGAACTTGGAAGACCTGAGAACTTGCAGAAAGTAGAAGACAAGGCCAAAGAAAGCACACGTCAGAGCAGTGATAGCTGCAGAGTCTGTTTCTGGTTCCTCCTGATGTGTGGGTGATGCAGGACAAGGGGTGGAAGTGTGCGCACACTCCGCTGTCAACTCGGACTGGCATCGCAGCTTGTAAAGAGCAATGAAGCTCCGGGCTGATGGGCACCCCGTGCACAGCTGTGCTCACTGCCCGCTGCAGACCGGGCATCAGGCAAGGGCTGGGAGCCCTGAACTAGCTTAGGAGCATGAAACTTGAAATGGGGACGTTTCAGAGTTTAAAATTTGGTAATGATGCACTTATATTTTTATGGGTTTAGCAACTTGTCGAAGTCCTTCTGTTTTGCTTTAACCACCATGAGCTTCTCTCAAACAGCAATACCTCATAAGACCCATGAGGAAACCCATCCAGCAAGGTCAAGGGCAGGTTCAAGGCTGGGCAGTTAGTTGACAGCACAGTCTGGACGAGGCTCCAGGTCATCTGGTTGACAGCATCTCTTGGACACCTCTGCCAGGCCAATGCTGACCACCGTCCAGGAGATGAGGGGAGGGGAGAGGGCCACCAGAGCCCAGTGCCTCCAGAGAAGCAGCCCAGCTGACCCCGCCTTGCTCTCCTGCCACACTTCCCGATCCCAGGGCTGGCGCAGTCTCTGATGCCCTGAGAGGGAGCGCACACAGTGTCATCACCTCCGGTCACAGAGTAGGGAATGAGGACTAGGAAGCTAAACTCAACCTCACAGGCCTCCTGGCCAGGGGCTGACACCGCTAGCCCTAAACCTGCTTCTCACCCCTCCTGGCCCCAGCAGCTCGGGGTGGGCTCACCACTTCCAGCCCGGCCCTGCAGGTGTCCGTCCAGGCCCCACCCACAGGAAGTCCGCACCAGCCTCCGGTTCATCTTCTCAGCAGCACGTCAGCAGCAGAGGCGGTGGCAGCAAGTTCTCTAAGACTCGGGCCAGCAGTTAGTTATGTTTTTGTTTTTGAGCAACATATATTGTTATCGAAAACAATTAAAGACACCCACCTAAGCTGAACTCTAAAATGGGTTCATCGGGATCTTGTAGATTTCCTGAATAAAAAAGAAATGACAGACGAAAGTCAGCCTTAGTTAACTTTTCTCTGCTTTCAAGTTTTATACAAAAAACACACAACCCCAACACACTTATCATCATTTCACAGTGTTTGTGGATCAAACCACACACCTTAACACATACAGTGATGTGTGTCAATTATTTCTCAATAAAACGGGGGTAGGGGGAAGAGATGGACTCCAATATTCTACTTATTTTTCTATCAAAACTTATGTGAGATGATTTCTTCATTTTATAAACTTTTTGTTCTGAGATTTCTAAAACGTCTCAGACTCCAAGACCAAACCCCTTCCTTCCCAGGTCTGCATCCCCACAACAGACAGGCCTTTTGCTGTGGCCCGGGCTCTGGCCAGACTGGCCCCATGGGCACTCCCACATCAGCTCCTGGCAGGAAACCTGCAGAGACTGGCTCCCTCGGAGGCAGTGCCAGGGAGAGGGCTGGCTTTCCCCTCCCTATTCTGACTCACCCAGAGGAGACCACACCGGGCACAGGGGGCTCATACTGGCTGTCCCCAGGTGCCCCAGGAGGATGGTGCCCCTCCCAGAACTGCCAGGTGGGAGGAGCTGGAGCGGCCCCTGGAGGCTCACCTGCCAGAGAGAGGCCAACCATGTCCGCGGCCACATCGACGGTGGAAGCCCGCTGCAGCGAACGCCTGGCGCCATGGCGAGGGCTGTGCTCTCTTGCTGTCATGATGTCATTGGTGAAGATGTGTTTCCTGCTCCTGGGTCAGACCACGCCTGACTCCTCGGGGAGAGCTGTCATCCAGCCCTGTCCCTAAGGTGGCAGCAGTCCTGAGACATGGGAACGGACAATGGTAAGAAGCAGAGACGGTGGCCGGAGGCGCTGGGGGAGCACAGAGTGCGTGAGCTACAGGAGCAGCACAGCGAGGCCAGGGTCCCAGCAGGCCGGGCCGGGGAAGAGGAGTCTGATGGTCTAGGTCTCTTCCGTCACCACGCTCCCTACGCTCCCGGCACCCACACACCAGCACAGCAGGCCCGAGGGACCCATACAGAAATCGTGTTCTCTCTGACAAAGACATGTCGCTTTAAACGATGTTTTCCATACAATCGTAAAGCATGGCTTATGAGATTTGATTTGCTTTGTTAAGCTTTTCCCTTGGCAAGTCTCATAGAATTTCATAAGATTTAGAGCCAATTCCCTACAACCTGTTAGGATACAGATGCATGAAGGGGTTGCCACCCTGGCTACCACAGGTGGGGCAGGCGACAAAGGCACATGTCCTCCAACCTCGCCCTCTGTCTTCCCAGAGCTACAGAACTTTATGTGGGTCTTGGTCCTGCCTTTCTTTTGCACAAAACAAATACGTGATTCCCTATGAGCAGAGAGTGCTGTGCTGGGGTGCGGCCATCTCTGAGGGCGGCCTCTGCCGGCGGGGAAGGACAGCCGGTCAGACAGCCGCCACGTGGGAAGCGAGAAGTGAGCTTCACATTCTCCCGGCCCCACGCGGCCATTCCTGCTGTCTCCAGAAGGCACTGCCCTTCGGGAGGTAAGGTAAGGAGACTGGGCAGAGGGCTGGCTTAAGACACCCTCCACACCTGCGGTTTTCAGCCGCCCCGTCTTCTCTCAGGGTGTCCACACCTCTACCGAAGGGGCCCGTGGTCCTGCTCCTGAGGGGGTTCCCTCACCCAGCAACTTACTGGACATGTTTGTTCCCGGATCCGTGGAGACGCGTGGCATTTCTTCATAGAAGCATATCCAATTCCATCACCTAAAAGTAGAAAGTTACACACTTAGCAAGCTGGTCAACACACAGGGAGTTCTTGTGAAAGAATACATTATAACTCCAATACCTAGAAACATGGGAAAGCCACAGGCTATTCCATGTTCCTCTCTCCACACCCCAATCTACCTTCTGGCTCAAAAACAAGGTTTTGCTCAAAGCCCAAATGAATGAGAACTAGAAAACACTCTGTTCCACTTTAGGGGTGACCCAGTGACATCTGAGCCAGCCCTAACGAGCCCCGTGAGCAGCTGGGGTGGGTCAGGGATAAGGGGAGGTGAGGATCTGAGCCTCAGTCTCCCTCTCACAGGCCTCGGGTCCGAAGAGAAGCATTTTGCCGTCTAAGATGAAGGGAGTTGTACCCATCTCACAAGGCGCACCGAGAACCAGACCTTCCACAGCGGGAGAGGCCTCTGCAAACTCCACCGGCTCCCCAACCTCTGCTGGCCCGCAGGCGCCATTGTGAAGCAGGACCCCCCAACTCTGACTCAGTCCCAGCACTGCTGGGGAGATGGGGCGAACCTGGGGCCCAGCGCATGAACCGTCTGAAAGTGCCAGGGCCCGGGGCGCAGACCCCTGGAAGAGCAGTGCGCTGGCCCCGGGCACACTCAGTCCCCGGAGCTGAGCTCCTGCCTCTCCCACTGGGACACCCGGGGACCTCCAGCCGGTGCCCCAGCAGAGGAGCATGGCCTGGCGGGGTCCCAGGAGAAGTCACCAGGGAAGATGCACGTTTGCTGAAATCGGAAGGCATACAAGTCAAAAATAGGCAATAAAAATGGGAAAGTATTATAGTACTAATACCTGTGAACATGTAATTTACAAATTAATTTTAAAAACTCACTAAAAATCCAAGTAGCAAAAGGTAAGAATTCATAAAAGAGTAATATATGTGGTAAACATTTTGAACAGGGACCAGACTCACTCATTATAATAAAAGAAATGCTCACCACACCTCCATTTCCCTAAATCAGTCTGCCAAAAGCAGTTAGTCCTGTTGAGAGCATGCTTTGTGAGGAACCCAAAGGAGATTCCACAGGACTGTCCTGTAGTGCTGATGACATGCCCGAGTGCTACAAGCATTTTTTAATCAAACATTATTTATCAAAATTTGTCCACAACGAAATTCTCGCCAATGACCCAAGATGCATCCTGCAGTGTCGCTTAGAATGACAAACAGAGACCAGTCCAGCTACCCACTGCAGGTGCCAGTGTGTCAACGCCTGTGAACACTGACATACGTGTTCCCATGGTCCTAATAAAGCCGACAACCACATGGACAGCTCTCCCACCTCATCAGCGACCAGGAAAAGGCACGAGATAGCGCATTCCCACCAGAATGGCTAAAATGAAAAGATGGCAATGCCAGGTGCTGGTGAGGATGAGGTAATGGCACCTGAAATGTTGCCGGAGGCGGCCAGGGCACGGCCACTCTGGAAAACACAGTATCTGCTCAAACCGAACACACATGCACCCAGAATCCGGAATTGCTAATAGAAATGTATACTTATATTCCCCCCAAAAGATGCGAAGAACATTTAGAGCAGTAACATTTATAACAGTCAGAAACCAGAAACACCCAAATGCCCACCAACAGCAGGTGAACACAGCAACACAGGTGGCTCCCAGAAACGGTATCAAGGGGAGAGCCAGGCACACGGAGCGCCTCTGGGCAACTGTGTCTCTAGGAGGCTTGGGCACAGCCCAGCGAGGCCTTGGTGTTGGAGTCCGGATGGCGGTCCCTCTGAGGGGTGGGTACTGATGGAGGGGAGGAGGGAAGCGGTCCCACCTCAATAAAAAGTTTACGTTTTTCAATGGCTGCGATGGAGACAACACAGTACGAAAGATGTTTATGTCAGTTCCGCACCACGTGGGTTTTCCACGTACTATTCTGCCTGTGACCTGGTTACAGCCCTTCCTTAAAAAGATGTGCACAAAGGCAAAGAGCCAGCGGGAGCCACAGCAAGACAGTGGCCATGTGTCGGAACATGATGGGGCGCGGCTTCCCTTCTTGGCTGTCACCCGCTTGCGTCACTGAAATCTGCACTTCATGCTGGTGGAGGCAGAGGTGGCACCTGGAGATGAATCAGCCAGGAAGCTCTTCTCTCTTGAAGCCCCCTTCCCCCCGGCTTGTCCATGAAGACACGCCTTCCCTTCAGCTGGGACAGCAGAGACCTGCCACCTACCACAGGGCTCATCTCACTGACATCTCCACCGCCCAGGGAGCTCCCATGCCTCCCCTGCAGGGTGGCTGCCCAGCCCCGCCCGCCCTTTCCCAGGAGGCAGTTTAGAGTAAAGGATTATGGGATTCTGGGGATAGTCATGCTTCAAGGGGGACATCTACAGACTAATTTTACAAGCTTGAGAGGGTTCACAGGTCACAGAAGCTTTTAGGTCAAAAAGACCTCAGAAGGCTGTTGGTGGTTACTTGGGGGCATTTAATTAGAATCTGCAATTTAAGTCATCAAAACCCAGAACAAAACGCTAATTTGCACAGCTAAACTCAATTCCTGTGTAAGACTCATTAATTTAAGGTGATTCACCAAGGATTCCCATATTCCCATGGTCCACGTTTTTTTCCCCATTTGAAGATTGAAGCTCATTAGAAGTGAAATTACTCTAAAAAAAAAAAAAAAAAAGAGGACAGAGGGGAGGAGCTGTTTGGAGGGCTGGGCTGGGAGGGAGGCGAGAAGATGGCAGGGCACGCAGGACTCTAACTGCCTCCTCTTCTTCACTCGGAGAACCCGTGGTCCCAGCTGACGGATACTGGCCATCGAGCCAGCCATGTGGGCCTACGCAGGGAGAGGGCCGGAGGCAAGCGAGGCAGCGAGGGAGGCTGGGACTCACCCAGTGTCACGGGACCAGGGAGGCGGCTCCACTGTCAGACGCTTCTCCAGGGGCCAGTCTTGCCGCCTCCAGAGACCAGGCAGCTTGCGTCAGACAAGGAAGGCTGGCCCCGCTGCTCAGTGAGCTCTGGGGAGGACGAACCACGGAGCCCGCTTTTTAAAAATTTATTTGGTTAATCCTCACCTCAGGATATTTTTCCATTGATTTCTAGAGAGAGTGGAAAGGAGGGGGGAGGCAGAGGAAGAGAGACATCAATGTGAGAGACACATTGATTGGTAGCCTCCTGCACGAGCCCCAGCTAGGGACGGGCTCAAACTGTAACCCAGGTGCGTGCCCTTGGCTGGGAATCGAACCCAAGGCTCTTCAGTGTGAGGGCTGATGCCCTACCTATGAGCCACAGCGGCCAGGGCCAGAGCCCGGCTTTTACTGATCTGACACACTGGGATTCTTCTGGAAATAACCTTAAAGAGGAGATGCACAGGTGAGGTCACGGAAACCCAGACACTTCCTCAGGGCCACGAGGAGGTACAGAGAGGAGGAGGGGAAACCACCCAAAGCCAAGGCCAAGCACGGCTGGGGCTGTCCTCCCTGCCCTTCGCTGCCCAGCAGGCCTCTCCCGGTCGCTGGGAGCCAGGGGCAAAGAGCAAGCCTTCCCTGGCCTCCTCTCCTGACCCAGGCGGCAGTGAAAGTCAGAGAGAAAGGCTGAGTGAGTCAGCGGTGAGTCAGCAGCCCTGAGGAGGAGCCACCTCCGGAGCAGAAAGAGGAAGTTTTCTCTCAAAACCCCTAAACCCAGGACGGCCTCAGTGGCGCTGAGGAGGCATCCCGGCTCTCTGGCACCCAGGCTGGGGGAGGGCGTGGCCTGCGGACAGCACCCACCGCTGTCCTTCCCGAGCGCCCCACACGGCGCCAGCCGGGACCTGTGTCATGAATAACACCCTCCTGCTGCAAAGACCAGGTTTTAGACAAACACCTGCTGGTAGGCAAACTTTAAACTTCTGTGGCAACTTTTGCTCACCAGAGTCTGGCTTTTTCCTGCCTCCGAGATACCCACAGACAACTCCCGGCCCCTTCCCTCAGTGCTGGAGGCCTGCCCCTTCCTCCGCCTCCTGCACCCTCCCTCCGCCTCCCGCTCCCTCCCTCCGCCCCCTGCTCCCTCCCTCCGCCTCCTGCTCCCACACCCACTGGCTGAGGGCGAGGAGAGGCTCACTGTGAGCAAAGCTCCGGCTCAGAGAACATCGTCTAGCATGGAGCACACTGCAAACACGGGCCCGGGCTGCTAAGAACTAAATGTAGGAAACTAATGGGCTTTAGGAAGTCAAGCCAGGAAAACAAAGAATGTGCTGTCGCCCTAGCTGGTTTGGCTCAAGGGACAGAGGCTGGCAGACTGAATGGTTCTGGGTTCCATAGACAAGGGCACATGCTGGGGTTGCAGGCTCAATCCCCAGTGCAGGAGACAGCCGATCAATGATTCTCTCTCATCACGGATGTTTCTCTCTCTCTCTCCCTTCCGCTCAGAAATCAATAAAAATATATAGTTTTTTAAAATGTGCTACAGTTGATGCACATTCTCACTGGCAGGTCAAACTGCTGGGGCTGCTTCTCACTCCCCAAGCCCTGCTCTGTCCTATTCACAGGAAGCTCGCCACCCAATCTATTAACTAACCGGCCTCAATTGTTTCATGAATATGGCAGCTGATAAAATATAATGCCTAGCCCAGATTCAAATGCACATCTGGGACTCCAAGGGGAGGAGTCAGTCACCGTGAGTGGGCCATGGGCAGCCCTCTGAAAACCAGGCAGGCCAAGAGCCCCTGAGTAGGACACACCCAGATTGTTCAAGTTGCCCACCTCCCACCCCTCCTTCCAGACCCTTGTTTCCATCTCAGTCCCTGGCAACTCCCACCTTCCACTTGCTCTAGCCAAGAAACAAAGCCAGTGCTGGCCGCTGGCTGCCTCCTCTCACTCCCAAGCCATTCTGTTGGCTCTATCTTCCCAACGATCCGGACTTCAGTCCGCCTCAGCACCCAGCCCCGCCGCCCTGGCTTCTGACCAGTCCCTCCGCAGCCCCCGGAGACTGTCTCCACGCAGGACTGGCTCCCCCTGGCCTCCAGGCTGCTCAGAGCTCCCCAGCTGCAATCCTCAGCAAGGCCAACGGAAGGCATCCCTCACCCGTGTCCTTCCTAACTCCAGTCCTCAGGACAGTGGGTCAAAACTGCAGCTGGGCCCTACTGGTTCACCTACGAACCATGAGCCTTTCAGGGATTTTGTACAGAAACCAGTCTGAAAATAAGTCACCCTCAAAAAGCATTTAAAGGTGTTCCTACCGAGCAGCACAGGGCAGACCCGGGCCTGGGCTGGCATCGGGGGACCAGAGACGGGGATGGGCAGAGGATGTGGTGCAGGAGACGCGGCAGCGGCCGTGGAGGGTGGGTGCCCTTGGGCTGCCTCAGCCAGAACAAGCCCTCCCACACCTTGGCCACTTTTCTGAATCACCCACACTTTCTCAGGCTACTTCTACTCCATCACTGGCAATCTCCTCCACAAGCAGGGAAGGTCTCTCCTGGCCCGGGCCTTAGGGATGCAAAGATGAACAGGGAGGCTTGGGCAGGAAATGCATCACAAGAAACAAAAACAGAAGAGACGGACAAACTGAGGCTCACACTGGTGCTGCTCAAGCCTCTTCTGGAACCTTCCCTGTGAGAAGGGCTGGCCTGCAGCTGTGCACGTGCCTGCCAGAGGCACCCAATGGGCTAGCACCAGGGATTCTGAAGGCTGACGCTTGGGGTGAATCAACCCAGTGTTCCTGTGTATTACTCCTCCCACTCCCCTGCACCAGGCTTCATTTGTCACTCGATTACGACACCAGTTCCCAGAACACCGCACACCAAGAATGGTGTTACTGCCGGGGCACTCAGTCGCTGTGAGGGCCCTGCTCCGTGCTGGAGACAATGCACACCAGCGCCCGTGCCACGCTGCCCTCTCCTGGACGTGTCCCGGCTCCTGTCGTGCTCCACTGGCAATGGGCCACACGGGGCTCCCAGACAATGGCCTGGAAGTTTGCCTGGATGTTGGCCAGGAAGGCCTCTCAGTGCCTCGGAAATGTCCTAAGGGGTGTAAAAGGCCTGAGGAAGCCATCAATGTTTATCAATGAAGACACATGCCCCAGGGGCCCGAGAGCACGAGCTAGGACAACAGCACCCTGGCCTGTGAGTGGGTTAGTGCGGTGGCCTCACCAGCCTGGAGGAAGGTGCTGCAGGCCCGGACGCCCCGCCCCGCCCAGGGTCGGGAGCTGCAGCTGGATGAGAACTGACTCCCGAGCCTGCTGCTTCTCCTCCCGTCTTTGTCCATCCAAACGCAGGGCTGTAAGGCCTGGGCTGGTGCCTGCTTCTACCTCCCCCTCTCAGAGCTGGCCATGTGGAAGCTGATGGGAGGTGCATCAGGGCAGTACCCCACTCGGCTCCTCTCCTCCCTCCCTGTTGGGAGGGGTCTGTTCTTTCAGACGAGGGGCTGCTCAGGGCTCCTTGGGATCGCAGGCACAGAGGGGTGCCCTCGGGGGCCAGGGCTCTCACCGCCCTATGGCAACTCCTCCGCCACGTCCTGATGTGGGGATGAGGCTGTCGCAGCGAGGGCGAGTCTGGTACCCCTGCCAGCCTGGGCTGGCTGGACACCTGGGCTGCAGGGGGAGGACCCAATCCCAAGGAGTTTCAGCAGGAAGGCAGGTTTGTCATAAAGGCCCGCTGGCTTACCGAACTTGAGCAGGAATATGGCTGACAGACCAATGTCGGTGGCACAGACGACTCTTCAAGGCGCCCCCCTGCTCACCCACATCATTCTCCCCATCCCTGCACATGACCTTGTGTGCACAGTGGACACAGGAAGCTGACAGCCCCCAACTTTAAACTCTGCAGCTCTAACCAAATGCATGGATTCTCCCTGAGTCTTCAATCCAGCTCTTCTCAGGAAAGGCAATCCACGGCCTACTGGGGCCACGTGCCCCCCTGGCTGGAGGGGGGTCACAGGCACAGGGTGCTCCCATTCGATAGAGTGTGGGAGGCTGAAAATAGTCTCACTCAACACAATTTGTAATAGTCAAATGGAAACCCTACAGCAAGTGTTCCTCAAACTTTAAGAGGCAAGTTAAAGATCTCCCAGTGTTAACTAAATGCTTTTTATACTGTTTACAATAGATAACAAATACAAAGTTAGGTATAAACTCTTTCCGTGGAGCTCTTAAACTACTATAAAATAAGAGATTAATAACAGCAACAAACAAAACCCCACACCAGGATTCACACTGACATAACGTGAGAAATGGGGTGCTGTCAGAAACATCACGCGAGCATAACCGAGGGGTCGGGAAGGCGCGCCTGCCGCCCCCTCCATGCCACCCCACCTGGCTGAGCCACAGAAGCCCACAATGGCCACTTTGGTTGCCCAAACGGCTACCTGGTCAAAACAGCAGCAGCCAGCAGCCACTGTTCCCCAGAAAAACGAGGGCAGAGGAGCAGGGGCGCGGCGACAGCCCGGAACTACAAGCCGGGGTCTAAGAACCCTGGGCAGTGGGGCCTCCAAAGTCGTTTTGCTCTTCTGCATGAAATCGGAGAAGTACAGGAGCTGGCTTGCTATGTGAAAATGTAAGACTGGAAAGCTCGCTTCCTGGAATCTCCATCGTGAGGCACCCCTACGTACACGTGAACCCCGTAAGCAAGGTTTCTCTGCTGTTTTTGTGTGAAGACTAAGGTTTTGGTCATTTCATCTCTTTACTGTTCCCAACAGGTTTTAATCATTCACTTAGAATATCTTGGTTTATTAAGTGTATAAAGTGTCATGTGCTTTGGGAAAGAGTCACCAAGCTACCCTGGTTTCCACTGGCAACACACACTCCCCAATCCTATATAATCCTATCTAATAAAAGGCTAATATGCAAATCGACCAGATGGCGGAAAGACTGATCACTACGATGCACACTGACCACAGACGCTCAATGCAGGAGCTGTCCCCTGGTGGTCAATGTGCTTCCACAGGGAGGTTGCTGCTCAGGCAGAAACCAGGCTCACGGCTGGTGAGCACAGCATTGGTGGCAGGAGCTTCTCCCGCCTTCACGACAGTGCTAAGGACTCCTCGGAGGATGTCCAACTGCCCTCAGAGCGGGCCTCAGCTGGCAGTCGGACATCCCCCGAGGGGTCCCAGACTGCAAGAGAGTGCAGGCTGGGCTGCGGGACCACCCCTCCAGTGCATGAATGTTGTGCACCAGGCCTCTAGTAAAAGCATAATCTGCTAAGTGTCCAACCAATCGGTCGACTGTTGGATTGACCACTCAACCAGCTGCTATGGTATGCACTGACCACCAGGGGGCTGATGCGCTGACTGGTAGGTTAGCTTGCTTCTGGGGTCTGGCCAATCAGGATTGAGTGAGAGGGCCACACATGCCCTGGAGCCCTCCTACGGTCCCTCCCTGGCCAGCTGGCCTCCATCGGCCCCAATCAGGACTGGGCGAGATGGCCCCAATCGCCAGCCAGGCAGAGGGATCCCACCTGTGCACAAACTTGTGCACCGAGCCTCTAGTTCAAGAGTAAAACATGCAGCCCTGGCCAGATGGCTCAGTTGGTTGGGTGTCGTCCCATGCACTAAAAGATTGTGGGTTCAATTCCCCAGTCAGGGCACATACCTACTTTCAGATTTGATTCCCAGTCATGGGAGCATCTGGGAGGCAACCAAACAATGTTTCTCTCTCACATCATAGATTCTCTCTCTCTCTCCCTCTCTTCCTGTCTTTCTAAAATCAATGAAAACATATCCTTGGGTGAGGGTAAAAAAGTAAAAAGAATAAAACTCACAGCCTCCTCCTCACAAACACTCCCACGTCCTCTCTCAGACTTGCGGAGGGAAAGTGAGCCGCTCACAGTGCGGGCAGGGACTGGACACGCAGACATGGCTGCCCCCCCGGAGGGAAACCAGGCCCTGACATTATTGTCCCCAAAATGAGCCTGGTCTTTCACAAACCGAACGGCAGAGTGAGCTCCGGGAAGGGAGGCTGAGCATCTGCACCAGTTCCCAGACCCAGCTCCTAGGGCTCATCCCACAGGATGGCTTCAGGCTGCTTCAAATTCTGGCTCAGGTGCGCCTGCACCACCGGGAGTTTCCCACCCACAACTCCGTCTGCAGCCGGCCTCCGCCTGCTCCTGCTGAGCCCGCCCGGCCATCCTAACTCCGACAGGGCGGCGGCTGATGAGGCTGCTCACTACAAACACGTTATTTCCTTCTAGACTGTGGCTGGCAGAGCAGGGCTGACAGTAATTGGCATGGCTGGGATAGGACAGGTCTAGTTTATTTTTATAACCACTAGGAAAGCTTGTTTTCAAATTCAAAGTGTCAAAGTTGGCTTCCTGGGAGAGTATAAAATTTTGTGAGTAGCAACAAAATCCCATAAAGGGCTATAAATGCGAAGCCACAACCACAGATCGATGAAATGCTGGGAAGGCGAGTTATTTCTGGATCACGGCAGGAAGCCAGGAGCCCAGGGACAACCAGCCCAAGGCCTCCACAGGGCGGCTCCCAACCAGTCTCATTATAGCTTCCACACCAAGAAACCATAACTGGGGAGAGAAGTCTCTGTCTCTGCCTACCCTGGAAACAAGGCAATCACACACTCTGGCAAGGCGGTCCAGTACCTGCCAAACCGGAATCCTGTTTTAACCAATCACTGCTGGGGGACATACAGAGAAGATGCTGAAAGGCCTTCAGTGCCTCAGATGCTCACGTAGAGATAAAGCAAACAGTCTGATTTTGACACGAGACCTCTCCCTGGGAGCCTGCCCACAGCTCTTATTGCAAAGCTGATGGTGACAGGAATGATAAAAACCCAAGAAAAGTAATTTTAAAGAGAGCCACCGGCAGTGCCTCCGCGGCCCGTGCATGCTTCCTCAGACAGCGCCCGGGCGGCCACCGGAGCTGCGGGGAGGAGTGCTGCTGCTGGCAGCGCGTCATGCAGGACAGCGAAGTCTGGGTGGCTCCTCTCCCCAACTGGTGAAGGGGAGGGGCCAGGGGGCACTGGGGCGTTTCAGTCCTCAGCTGGCCAGCCTGGCCGATGGCTTCAACACGCCCCTCTGACAGTAGTGTTCGCGGAGCTGCAACCTGGAACCAGCGCTGTTCATTTGTTTGTTCCACCGGTGCCTCACCAGTAACTTAGAGAGGACGTGCAGATGAGGCCGAAGTGGTCCTGCCGGCAAGGGTCCAACAGGATAGCAAGGGAATGAGAGACATGCAGACAGGACAACATAAAGAGGAAATGTGGCCGGGACCGGTGTGGCTCAATGGACAGAGCGTCGGCTTGGGGACTGAAGGGACCCGGGTTCGATTCCGGTCAAGGGCATGTACCTTGGTTGCGGGCATATCCCCAGTAGGGGATGTGCAAGAGGCAGCTGATCGATGACTCTCTCTCATCGATGTTTCTAACTATCTCTCTCCCTTCCTCTCTGTACAAAATCAATAAAATATATATAAAAAAATTTTAAAAAATTAAAATATATTTATAAAAAAAAAGAGGAAATATAATGCATGCCCCAGGCTATAGTGGGGGTGAGGAAGGAACCTTTAAACTGGCCAGAGGTGATCCTGAGGCAGTGTAGACAGGTCTGGCTTCAAAAGGCTCAGGCATGACCATTAACCCCGGGAGCAGGGAAGCCCAGCATTCTAAGGAACAGAGAGAACGGGCTGCAGGGCCACCCAGGGTCAATTCAGGGGAACCACTAATACCAGGCCATGGAGTGCACTGTAGCCAGCAGGCAATGAAGAACTCTCTGGAATCTTACTCATTCAAATAAATCTAAAAAGCCTTGAAACTCCCCTGAACGCTCGTACTGAGCTTTGGACAGAACCTCTTACTTCCCGGTACAAACCGCTCTGGCCGGGTAAAGCGGGGCCACGCAGTGGCAGGAGGCGGACAGGCCACATCTACGTCCAACACGGGGACACCGTTCTTGTCCTGCAGGACTCCGAGGGCTCCGAAGGCCATCAGCACAACTAACCCTAGTCAGGCACGCTCACGGCCTGTGAAGGAAGTCTATCCAATTCTGCAATAAAAACAAAACCCAGGTTACTTTTGGAACCAGTGGTGGGAAGCTGCTGCGGGCCCTGTGGTGGCCGTCTATGGCGGGTACGTGCCACGTCGGTGGGTCTACCTGGGAATGCCAACATCGTGGCCGAGTTCTTCTCATTTGGCATCAAGAACATTTTATATCAGCATGGCATTTCTCCATCTAAAACCTTTACTCAAGTGCAGAAATACGGACTTACCTTGCTGTAACTACTGATCCTGAGCTCATGAAATACCCAAACACTGTGGCGGAACTCAGAGACTGGTTATACGAGTGTTCCGTTCAGAAACATGTGGCAGTCATCTCGAATACTGAAAGTGGGGAGGTGCTTGGAAGACGACAGTGCGATATTGAGTGTGACGAGATGGCGAAAGGTGACAGTGCACCTAGAGAAAATTCTTGGAAAGCTATCCAAGGTGCAATCTGCTCGGTGGTCAGACAGATCACAGCTACAGAAAGTTTCTACTGGAAGTTTCTTGTTTATTTGAACTACTGATTTATACAAAGATGAAGTTGTCCCTAAAATGTGGGAAGAGTCGGGACCAGTTCATCGCCAATTCAGAGCAAGTCCGTCTGCGTTCCTTCACTACAACCCACGAAGCAAACAGCACCGTGGCCTACAAGGTCCTATCCATGACGGAGAGGGACAAGAACGGGAATGGAATTCTCAATGTATATTTCCCGAAACCAAGTCAACTACAGTTCATGTTTTATTCCATTGACTAATTTTTAGATGGGGAAAGCAACACTGTCATTTACTGAACTGCACAGAATTGTCCCATTTTTTTGGTACCTGTTTAACTTTCTAGAAGACTGACATAATTTTTGCACACCCTTCAAAAGGGAACCAGCAGATTTACATCAGCACTATCATTAATGTCAACTCCTTTGAGAGTGGTAACTGAAGATGGGAAACTTTTGAACGCGAGCTCAATGTCTTCCTAAATCAGACTTTTTGGTCAAGTGGCTTGATTCAGAATATAGGTAAATATGAAATACAGCAAAATAAATCTGAATATTTGGAGTCTTTATTTTATGCCTAAAATAATTGATAATGCACAATAACAAAATATAGCTATGAGGTCCTTTTGCCTTTCATTTCATTTGTATAATTTCCTAATTTTAAGAAAAACTCCAATTATTTTATTTTAATGTATATAACTTACACCTACAAAACTACATCACTATTTCTTTAAAAAAAAATTTTTTTTTCTTCTTTATCCCTAACCGGTTTGGGATCCCTAACCTGGCTCAGTGGCTAGGCCTGCAGACTGAAAGGTCCCAGGTTCGATTCCGGTCAAGGGCATGTACCCTGGTTGCGGCACATCCCCAGTTGGAGGTATGCAGGAGGCAGCTGATCGATGTTTCTAACTCACTATCCCTCTCCCTTCCTCTGTAAAAAATCAATAAAATATATATTTAAAATTTTTTTTCTTTATTGATTAAGGTGTTACATATGTGTCCTTATTGTCCCTCCCTCCCACGTGATGCCCTCACCCCTCTGGTGTCTGTGCCCATTGGTTAGGCTTATATGCATGCATATAAGCCCTTTGGTTGATCTCTCCATCTTACCCCCACCATCCCCTACCTTCCCTCTGAGGTTTGACGGTCTGATCAATGCTTCTCTGACTCTGGATCTGTTTTTGTTCATCAGTTTATGTTGTTCATTAAATTCCATAAATGAGATCATGTGATATTTATCTTTCTCTGGCTGGCTTATTTCACTTAGTATAATGCTCTCCACTTCCATCTATGCTGCTGCAAATGAGAAGAAATCCTTCTTTTTTACTGCAGCGTAGTATTCCATTGTGTAGATGAACCACTTTTTTAATCGACTCATCTGCTGATGGGCACTTAGGCTGTTTCCAAATCTTAGCTATGGTAAATTGTTATATCACTATTTCTATTGTCTAAATTCCAGTGATACAGAACTCTTAAAAATGTCTTTTGGTGTTTTATAAAATCAAGCTTTAAATGACAATGATAAAGCTAAATGTATATGTTTTTCAAACAAAACAAAAGCCAAAATCAACAACCACAAAAGGAAATAAGAAGACCACTAGGTAAGTGCCTACAGTGCCACATCTATTAGCAAATACCCACCCAGGGCCACCCTCCGCCTTCAGGCAGCCCTCCCAGGAGACTGGCCTAGTATGCAGTACAGAATTTGCTTGTGAGTGGCCAGAACCAGCTTCCCTTTCTGTCACTGTGGCCTTGCTCCAGAGAGATTCCTAAGCTGGTTCCATCTTTGTTTATAAAAAGAATGCTGACAATCAGATATCCAAATGATAATAAGAAAAATGCCCAAAGGTACTTTGGTCATTATTTCTTTTTCTCCAAAATTCACAGCTGAGTTCTGAAATGTAGAGAAGACACTGAGAACAAAGACCCATGAAACATCTCCCTGTCACATATCACTATTTTAAAATTAGCACTGCTATGAGCAAGAACAGAGAAAACTAATTAAAATCTCTACAGTGCTTTCACTTTTATTTTTAACATTCTTGAAAATTGGGTAATAAAGAGATCAGGGAAAATGTGCCTTAAAATTTCATTTTTTTTTTTAGAACTGTTCCCATCTCCCATTAGAAGAAATTACTAAAAACACTAAAAAGTGAAACTAGCATGCAACAAGCCATCTGCAAGCCACCTGAGGCCCTGCCTCCTTCAGAACAGGCCCAGATTCTGATGGGAGGCCTGGGAAGCGAGCCTCCACCAGATTTGGAATGTTGTCTCCATCAGCCCCACACAGGCCCGCCCCACCGAACACCCCGGGACTATCACCCAGCACCGTGGGTTCAGTGCAGCCTAGGTTCTGGACAGGGCCAGATGCAAACCCATCAGGCAGGTGTGAACAGAGACCTGTGCAGAACACTGTGCAGGAGCAAGCAGGCACTAATGGATGAAGACAGCGTAAGTCCTGGATCTGTCAGAGGCCTGGGCCGGAGCTCTTAATAGCAATCCGCTGATAGTCCGCAGCATCTCGCAGCGAAGCTAGGCCTATGTCCAGCCCATCCATCAACCACAGATGAGAGGCAGAGAAATGGCCCGAAAACGACGGATGTGGAGTCAGGGCCCTTGCTCTTGGTCTGGTTCGGATTTTAATTCAGCTACCAGATCCCGGGCAGATTACAAACTCTGGGCACTTCAGGTGTGGTCTTGGATCCGATCTGCTGTCCTGCACTGTGCAGTGCTCAAGGGGTGTACACCGTGTGTCCTGAGCTCTGTTATCTGCTCCTCGCAATGAAGCCTGCCCAGGCCACGGGCATTATCTGCTACTGTAACCTTTCACTCCTTTACACACACACTTTGATGACAGTGATATATCACCCTTCTTTCTCTTTTTTGTCCAATTATTTCTACATATATTACATCTACATATACTACAAACTCAAAAAATGTTACAATGTTTTTAAAGCTGAGGGAAGAGAGGAAAGTGTGCATGTATTGGTTTGTTATATTAACCTTCTTATTACCACTCCTGGCTCTCCTCATTTTCCTAATGCAGTGTAACTTCCTTATGCCAATACAGCTTTTCTCTCCTTCATGCTGCTATCGTCAAATACATTCCTTTTCTAAAGGCCAACAATATAATTAGATATAGGCAGACCACAGATACTGCAAATTTCACAATAAAGCAAGTCACACGAACCTTCTAGTTCCCCAGTGCATATAAAAAGTTATGTTTGCACTAGACAGTGGTCTATTAAGTGTGCAATAGCATTATGGCTAAACAAGATATATATCATAATTTAAAATATTTTATTTCTAAAAAATGCTAACTATCAACTGAGCCTTCAGCGAGTCATAATCTTTTTGCTAGTGGAGGGTCTTACTTCGATAGTGATGAAATCGCACTATCTGTGAAGCACAATAAAATGAGGTGTGCCAGTATATATATTATTTTTAAAAATTGCTTTTTAAATAAATTAAGGGGGAGGAATGCACTTACACTATCCTTTAAAATAACATATTTACCTTCATTGGCACTGTCTTCACATGGACTTGAATTACCACCAGTGGTCATCTGCTTCCAGCTTGAAGAACTTCCTTCATATTTCCTATAATGGTAGTTCTGCTGACAACAAAGCCTACTTTGTCTTTTATTTTATTTTCTAAATTTGAGAATGTCTTTTTTTGTCTGCATTTTTGAGACATAGTTTGCTAGATATGAGATCTTTGGTTGATGGTTTGGGGATTTTTGCAAGATGCTGACTATGCTATACCACCACCTTCTGGTCCCCACTATTCCTAAAGAGAAGTCAGCTGTTTATCTTACTTGGACTCCCTGGTACAATCTGTTAATTTTCTTTTGCTGCTTTCTAGCTTTCCTCTTTCTCCTTCAACATTTTTTACTATGATGGGCCTGAGTATGGACTTCTTTGTAGTTACACTATTTGGAATTTATTGTGTTTCTTGAATGTGTAAATTGGTTTTTTAAAATCAAATTTGGGGAGTATTCAGCCATTATTTCTTCTAATGTTTTTCTATTCCTTTCTCTCTGTCATCTAGTGTCATACTTTTATCATGTGTATGCTGGTTTGCTTAATGGTATCCCACATTTCTCTGAAGCTCTGTTCATTGTCTTCATCCGAAATCCCCCATCATTTGAACTGTATAATCTCTATCACTCTATCTTCAAGTTTAGTGATTCTATCCTCTGCTAATTAATATCTGTTATAACATTCTAGTGAATTCTTCATACCAGTTATTTTACTTTTCAACTCCAGAATTTCACTTAGTTGATTTTTACTTTCTCTCTCTTTTTTATCCTCACCTAAGAATATGTTTATTAATTTTTAGAGAGAGGGGTATGTGTTGCCTCCCATAAGCTCCCCAACTAAGGATTGAACCCACAACATAGATATATGCCTTGACTTGGAATTGAACCTTTTGGCGTATTGATTGACACTCCAACCAATTGAGCCACCCAGCCAGAGCACTTTCTGTCTTTTTATTGATATTCTCTAATTGACTAGACATTGTCACCATACCTGTCTTTATTTCCTTAAACATTATTTCCTTTAGTTCTTTGAATATACAGTTGACCATTGAACAATGTGTGGGTTAGGAGTACTGGTCCCACCCCCCTGACCCAGCCGCCATGCAGTCAGAGATCTGTGTATAATTTCTTTTACATTTGGACCTTTGCATCCACAGATTCAAACAACTATGGATGGAAAACAGTATTTGCAACCTGCAACTAGGAATCTGTGATTGGAAAGCCACGACTGGGAATGTGAAAATATTATTGATCATAGTTGGTTGAAGCCATGGATACAACACATTTAGATACCAAAAGCCGACTGTACTATATATTGGGGGGGAAAATCCACATACCAGTGGATCCTTATAGTTCACAAACCAATGCTGTTCAAAGGTCAAATGTATTTATAATGGCTGATTTAAAATATTTGTCTATTAAACTCAACATCTGGGTTTTCTCTCAGGCAATTCTGTTGCATTTATTTTCCCCATCACTTTCCTATTCCTTTACATGTCTTACCCTTTTACTGTGAAAATTGGACCCTCTCAATAATATGTGATAGCAGTTCTGAATACTGGTCCCCCTCCTCAGGCTTGTCTTTGCTTACTTTGCTTACTTAGTGAATTGTAGACGGTCCAGTGAAGTCTCTCCTCCCCACCCTCACTCACCCACAGCATGCAGTTTCTCATGCTGCTCCCCAGAGGGCATGGCCTTGAATGTGTGTAATCTATCGGGGACAGCAATCGATTTATTAAGGCTCTTTTTCTCTTCCCTGATCTGTTAGGCTGCCTGCTTCCATTGTTTCACATAAATTGTGATAGGCTCTATGAATTGCTGGTTATTGCTCTACAATTTTTTGACAAGCCCTGAACTACTGAACAGCTTCTGAACAACCTGATCTGATTTAATTCAGGCTTTCCTGTAGGATAATCTTTGAGATCAATGTTTGAGGTTTGTTCTGACCCCAGGTGGGCTCGCCTTCGCAGTCTCTTTCCCTGGCCGTCTCTAGACTAAAGTTTCAACCGTTGTTCTCATGGAGCTACCAGCTCTTGTTAGCTGTTTACCACCAAAATCTCCCAGTTTTTGAGAGCACCCTTAGGTTTGATCAGCCCCACACTCTGTTATGAATGAATTCAGTACCTTTGGGGAACACCTCAGAGCTTTCTGTTCTTATGGCCTACCTCTCCTCCTTGGCAAAATCCGAGAGTCACTGCTCAGGGGTCAAGATTAAGGAAAGGGCCTACATCGCTCAGAGGACAACCCTATTTATGATAAGAGTCCTGGGAGGGGCAGTAGCCTTTGAACTTCTTGGCTTGACTCTTCTGAAATCGAGCCTCCACCCTATGAGCAACCTGGGATGCCAGAGGACAACTGGGGCCCCAGGAGCCTCGGCTTGGTATAGAGCCTCCACCCCATGAGTAGGGCTGGCGACTTTTTCCTGGAATTTAGCATCTACAACATGGAGATTGAGAGAATGAGGAATGCTGGCAGCCTGCCCCTCCCAAGGGAGATACTGTAGCCTTGATGAAAATTTGGGGACAGGGAGCCACATCTTGGCCACACCCAGGCAGAGAATAGCTTCTGTCATACTGGGCTGGATGGGAAGGAGTGGGTCATGACTCAAGCACCACAGGCTCTTGCTGTTGTTGCTAAAATTCAGATTTTCTTGAATGTTTCCTTATTTGTTGTAAACACTTAGGACTATTTATTTGTCCTAATATTTTAATTGATTGCTTTCTTAAAATAATATTCACGAATTATTGTTGTTTTATTGAGGAGCAGATCTGCAGAGCTCCTAATAGTGCCATTCCAGAAGTAGATCCCAAAAAAGTGTAGACTTAATTTCTGGCAATTGTGAGAATAAACTAGTAATCTTTTCTGTCAAAGAAGGGGGTTTAGGCAACTGCCATTTTGAAACCACAAAGGTCAACCCCACCCTTTTTCCTTTAAATTAGCCAATCACACAAGAATGTGAGCCTCAATTTTAACCAATCAGGAGTGAGGGACAGATGACATGCATATACCAATCACACAAGAATATGAGCCTCAATTTTAACCAATCAAGAGTGAGGGACAGATGACATGCATATATATATATATAGTGATTAGCAAGCCATCTGTAACATGTGAGGAAATGTTATGAGAGGTGTGTGATGGCAGATCGGAGGTCAGAGTAGTAGGCAAGTCACACATCTTTCATAAATAAACCCCTCAAGTAGCCCTCTCTACACATCGGGCACTCATTTCATTCTGGGCCCTCAACTAAGAAGGTCAACGTGTTCTCATCAATATCCAAAAGAAACATGCTCACCCTCCCCCCAAATGCCTTGGGGTAACCAGCATGGGAGAGACGGGAGTTGCCGGCATATTCCTGGAAGTCACACAGTGTGCTCATTCCCAAAGGAAACGGCATTCCCAGAATCCAAATTAAGAAGGGGGCTGGGAATGAGACACCAGACACCACTTCCACCTGATGAGCAGGGGACGCGGGTGGGACAGCTCCAATGCTGGCTCTGCCATGTAGGAGCTAAAAGCTGGACCGGGTGGACTCCGGACCCTCTCAAGTCCCAGGTGGGGATCTACCAAATGAAGCCCAGAGTCAGTACTTAGCGCCAGGGAGCTTTCAGGGAGGCAGCTGCAAAACAGAAACCTAAGCCCAAACTTTGAACACCCCGCCATCTGCCTGTTATGCCCTTTATGTGAAAGTCCTCTGGAGTGCACAGAGCTCACCTCCCATCCCTTTTGGAAACACAATTTGGTTTTGATTAACAGGGTTTCAGCTGCAATTAGTTGCAGACAGAACTTATTGTTCCTACTATTGTCTGTCTGACCCCGTTTGGGTTTTGAATTTTTTTCCTCCATCACTATAAAGAAATGCAGCTTCATTTTATCTTCTCCCCGCTGTAATTTTATTTAAATTAACAAGTCAGCATTAAAACACTTCTTTTCTGTGGAAACTGCTTTATTTTGTTTCAAACAGAAAGAGTCTGTGTGTTGTAAAACAATGATTTTGGAAAGCAAACAAAACAAAAACTTTATGTTGCGACATAAAGACTGTTGTGACATCCAAAGGACTGAATACTTCTCTTCA
Organism: Nyctalus aviator; assembly: GCA_036971965.1. NCBI lineage: Eukaryota > Metazoa > Chordata > Mammalia > Chiroptera > Vespertilionidae > Nyctalus > Nyctalus aviator. Next base: position 5,978,534 of record CM072932.1, read on the forward strand.
AAGTGTTGTTTGGCCAGATGCAGGCACAGCCTCTGCACCCTCACCGAGCTGTTGCCATCAGCCCACCTCATCCTCTAGCAGGCCCTGGTGCCACAGGACAGTGGCGATTCTAGGGCAAGGAGACATGGAGTGGAGCCCTGGTTTTAAATAGAACAAGAGAAGGAAGCCACCCCCACGAGGATGAAAAGGGGGTCAGGACAGACCAGATACCTCCAGACGTACCTCACATTCAACCAGCGAAGTCTCAAACACCCTTCCCCAGGTGGCACTGCAGGTGCAGGGACTCCAGTACCTCTTCAAGGCCCAACTGAGAACCCTCATGGGACAGACACAGTGCCCCCAACATGGCCACCTTCATGTTCACCCGGGTGCCATTCTCCAAAGCCAGGTACTGTTTGTGAAACCATCTTCTCCTCTTTTTCAGAAACTCCTCTGTGATAGGAATGGTTAGAAAAGAAACCAGCAGGAAACGCAGCCCTAGGAGAGGCCACACTCAACCCTGTGGGACTGTCAGTGCTGCTCCCTGTTCCCTCCTGCTCCTCTGGGGTCTCCTCCACCTCAGCAAACAGCAACACCCTTCTCCAGGGGGTGGGGCCAGAAACATGGAGTATTCCTTGCTCCCTCTCTCCCCATATACAACCCCTCAAACAAGTCCTGGTGACACACCCAGAATCAGAGACTTCTCACCATCACCACGGTTCCCACCTAGGTCCCAGCCACTATGCTTCTGTGACCTCAAGTACTTCCAGAGAAGCGCTATCACTGGGCCTTTCTAGACAGTCCATGTCTCTCCATGTGCACGTAGATCCTACAAGATGTTATTCCATACAGACGGAGCAGAAAAGGCAGCAAGATCTGGCAGTTGCACAGGAAAAGATGTAAAAACCCTTGTCATGTCATCCGAGGAAAAACTCAAACCAAGCAGTTACAGATGCCTCCACACCATCTCCCAGAAACAAGTATGTACCCATAGCTGCGGGTGGGGGCACGCTCCTCTGTGTTCTCTCAGCCTCAGGAAGTGAGGAGCAGAGTTTTCTCTGTGAAGAAGAAAACTTTAGGGATAAATTTCTCTGAGAATGAGACTGTCAAAGGCATTAGGCACCTTGAGTTCCAGCACATGGTCCAGAATCCCTAAGACCCTAAACCACTTGGAACTGGTGGTGTCAACAGATGAAGTGTAAATGACAGCTCAAAGTTGGTGCTTCCGTGTCCCCAGTGGCCACCAGTCAGCATGACAGGGGCATCTCTCTGCCAACAATGAGGACAAGCACAGGGAAAGGCTCCTGCACCTTCCCAATTTTACCCACTAGGCTACCCAGAAGATGATGCCCAACTCCCTGGACCCTGAGGACTGTTGGCTCAATCCAGCATTTCCAAGTCAGCCTGCCACCAGCCCTGGAGTCAAAGATCACATCACACACACACACGGACACACACACACACACACACACACACACTTAAAAGGCAAGGGTCCAGAATCTTTAGGTTGGGATGCAAGACTTCCATCAGAACCCTGCACTTGTAACTTCCACGTTACCATCCTTACAACACTCCCATTCCCTCCCAGCCTGCAGGAGCCAGCACCACCCCATCCTCTTCTCCCCAAGTCCCAGCCCCAGCAACCCTCTCTCTAAGGAGCTGCGGCTGCGCTTCCTGTCTACAGAGCTCATCACGTGTCTCTTCCATCAGGTTCTTCTCTCAGGTTAGAGTCACTGTTTTTGAACAAGAGCCCCACAGGACTCGGGGAGCAAGTATCGTTCATTCAAGACCTCTCACTGCGTCCTCACCAGCAGCCAGGAAGAGAGTGTGTGACTGCAGAGTTGAGCGAGAGTCTGTGCATAAGGACATCCCCAGGATAGAGACAAGTTCGGAAACAGCACAAGGTCCATCAGGTGTATAACCACTAACTGTAGAGCCCAATGAGGGTGAAGAACTGGTCAATGGAGAGAGATTTTCAGGTATTTCTTGCTAACACTGCTGCTTACAGGTTTTGCTCTTGTTGCTAAGTTGAGTACATAGAAACTGAAATGACAATAACCTAAACCACTCGGCACCCTGACCTCAGTCTCTAGTACTATGCCCCAATAATATGGTTCTTTGGAGAAATGGCTGACTCTAGGGTGGGGACAGGAAATTACAAGATGATCCTGGGGTACCTTAAGTGGCAGAAAGGCAAGACATGCTCAAAAATATAAAAATAAAAAAACCATAATAATGGGCATATGTCAAAGGGACACTGGAGCATTCTGGATAGAACAAAATAAATCTGACATTGAATTATAACCTAGATTATAAAATAAATATCCATGAGCCAATACTGATATAAATGACTGAATAAATAAATAAATAAGTGGAGAAAACACAAATCTCCCATATTGAAGAATGCCAAGTAATTCATGTAAATACCTGCCACTCAAAGAGGTACTGCCTCGCTCCCACCCCTTACCTATGGACGGCACATAATGACTGCCTTCCAAAGAGAACACGACAGGGAGGTGGGGAGAGTGACTTTACAGCAGGCCAGCCTGACCAACACCACCCTGGCCAGGCGAGCAAGGTCAACATTACAGTGACAAGACGTTTTGACAACCTGTGCCCTGCTATGATGTGACCAGAACCAGGACGCCAGTATAATCACGAGAAAAACATCAGACAAAACCAGGCATTCTACACGTCTGAACATTACTTCTCAAAATTGTCAAGGTCATCGAAAGCAAGAAAAGCCTGAGAAACTCTCACAACCAAGAGGACCCTGAGGAAATAAGACGGTGCCCTGGATAGGATCCTGGGACAGAAAAAGGACATTAGATTTAAAACATCAACAACACACCCCAGGAATCAAAGCAAAGCGTGGACTTTTGTTACTGATGCATCATATGTACCAGGTAAGGTGAGAAGTTAACAACATGGGGGCAGGAGGTGGGGGGATACAGAGCAACCCTGTGCTACTTTTGTAACTTTGCAGTAAACCTAAAACTATAATATTTAAAAGTAATCTTAGCTCTGAATCAACTAGCCTTTCCTTTTTTTTTTTTTTTTTTAAGAGCAAGAATGAAAACCTACACTTCATCTCCCCGGAGAGTACTACGCTGACCTCCGCAGGAGCCGGTCAGTGCACGTTGACGGGCAGCCTGGTGTCGGCTTCAGTCTCCCCCTTTCCCACCTCCTGCTGCTGGCTGAGGTCACAGCAGCAAGGGCTCCAGGTCACGGCCAGCAGACTCCTCCCAGGACAGCTCCCTCCCAGCAGAGACCATCAGGAGTAGACCTGCCATGTGCCCAGCCTTCTAAGAACTGGCCTGTATCCTAGACTCCTCCCGTGACCTAAAGGCTCAGTGGTCTGGGACTACTTTGCCCGCCCCAAACTGCAGGGCCTTTGGGCACCTCCAGGGAGCTCCGGCCTGCTCTAATTTGGCTCTCACTTCTTCTGGTTCATCTGCCAATCAATGGTTTCCACACCTTAGCCCATCAAGACAAACCCTGTGCACAGGTGAGGCCAAAGGCCAGAAAGACTGAAGGGTGTCCGCTTTCAGAACAGGACCAAGAGCAGGGAAAGAGCGGGGGAGGGGGCTGCCCTGGATAGGGAGAATTTTCAAACTTCCCAGACTCTTAGGACCCAGAAAGGCGCACAGCACTCGGCTGCTTCACTAAGTGCCCCAGGGTGCCACCTGCTCCTTAGCCCCTGCAAGAGCATCTGCCACATATGTACATGTCCATAAAACATGGCCTAACTTGGTGAGATGAGACACCAGGAAAACACAAGTCAATCAACACAACACAGTGTTTCCCCTGAAGATTCCCAGGAAAAGAAAGAAAGGCTAGAAACAATGTCTCACCGTAGGGGGAGGCGGAATCAGGAAAGACACCTCCACTGAGGACCCTGGACAGCAGCCATGGCTGGCTGTGTGGGCTGTGGCAAGTCTCCCACTAAGGCTCATTCAAACCTTTAAACAGTCCTGTTTTCAACTTAACTTTCACCAGACAGCCTTCCTCCCTGATTTTAATAAGCAGTAACTCTTTCAATAAAACTTAAATCATTTTTAGGAAGAAGAGAAATATTCAATTTAGGTGGTTCACAAATAGCACATTTTAGTTCTTAAACAAGGTGTTTCCAACAGATTTCTATTTTCTCAATTACAGATTTATCTCAAGAAAAGAGTGTTCTAATAAAACAAATCTCTAGATTAACCATTCAAAGGGTGATAAATGAAAAAGTTCCCAAAAGTCTTACTGAAAATATGAATATTTTCAAGTTAATAAGAAGCTGATACTCCGAAATCAAAGGAAAGGAGCCTGTCACCAGAAGGCTTCCCAGTGGCCCCTGCGCAGCTGGCCCTGACGTAGGGGCAACAGACACGTTGCTGGAGGCCTGAAGCCAGGTTACCCAGCACCCACCTGGGGCTTTCCAGGAACTGACCCTGCAGCCAGCCAAGGACAGTAAGCACAAAGAAAAGTTACTGCCACAGCTCCTGTACAGCAAGCTGGGAGAATGAAAGGGGGCCCCCACACATAGGCACACCTTAAAGGGCCAGTTGTTACTTGTGTATTTTACATCGATACATCAGTAGGAACAACAGTGTAGCATCTGCTTCTTCACTTGAATGGCAGGCTATAAACAGATGCCATGCTGTCTCCAGGCTGCACAATTGCTGTAAAACTGCATCCATATCTTCATGCACTTAACTTTAATCTAAAATATGTTTCCCAGGAGCTGGCAACGCACTGAGGACTCTGTGGTGGTTGAGGTTGGGCGGCCTCCGTGAAGCAGGGAGGCTAGAACTCAACGTGGAATGAAGTCATTCCCCTCAGCCCCAGCCAGACACAGAGCAGGGGTGCGGAAGCTGGCCCTGACTCACCCGTGTGTGTACGTTTCGGGGGTGGGAGTGGAGTATGTTCGCTGCAAGTGGCCACAGTGAGATTAGAAGAGAGAGTCCCTGCTTCCCAGCAGGATCTCAGACAGGGATGCTCACTGCAGCATTATTTATGCCACTACATATTTTACACCCTACATTGCAAGATTCAATAGCAGCCTAAATGCCTGTCCCGGAAATAGTAAGTTATGTCTCAATCACATGGTGAAACACTATACAGACATTTGAAACAAAAATCACTGAGTCTATAAGAACATGACAAGTGAAAAAGCAAATTCTAAGATCCACCAATATAAATACACAGAAGCACACACACACACAAAATGGAAGACAGGAGAAAATGTGCTAAAACGTTAACACGGGGAGTAGCAGGATTTTCTTTTTCATCTACGGGACCACGTTTTTGTAAACCCTTTACAGTAAGTACGCAAGACTTCAACAACTGGAAAAAACGTAAACATTAGGTTGAGTACCTCCCGACTCTCCCAGCCCATGGGCAATGCCCTCCTGCCTCGCCCCCGGGCTGCTTCCTCTCTGCACCCTCCAGACTGCTGGAAGAGCTCTCCCTGCAGAGCTGCCTCCAGGACCTCACCCCCACCCAACCCCTCTCTGTACCCTGCGACCATCTTCTCCACCACCCTAGTCACACAGAAACTGCCACACCCGACACGGTCCTTAAGGGTAGTGACTTCGGCTTGGTCATTCCTGTACCTCAGCGCCCACGGACATGAAGCTCTGGTGGAAGTGACAGACAGGAACGGGGAGCCTAGGGCAGGCTGCACAGCAGGAGGGGAGGTGGGAGCTCAGAAGGCTGGGACCCAGGGGTGGGCAATGGGGTGGACGGCTCAGGAATGATGACGGGAGAGGAAGCTGAAGGCATGGGCTTAGTGACATGAGATGTCCCTGCAGATACAATTTGTCAGAGGTGACAGGACTTCAGAAATGGGTGCCTACTCCTCTTTAGAGCTTGAGTAATCTGGAGTGACGGAGGGCAGTGACAGGGGGTGAGAGGTTGGCACAGCAATGGGTCAACTCTGGGAAGAGATACAGTATGTGCAGAGAAAGGACCCCACTCCCTTCCCAGGCCTCTGGCCTTCCTAGGAGAACCAGCCACGTTTCAGTTAACAGGAGGCAAAGGGCACCTGCGAAGGACTGGGTGGGGTGTGACCAAGCGCTTCTTCAGGCAGAAGGAAAGGCTCGGGCAGAGTGGAAAGGAAGGGAAGACTCCACAGGACTGAACTTAAGCGCAGTCCCCCTGATGGGCAGCCCATCTATTCATCAGACCTTGCGTCCCTGTCCCACTGTCCATGGGGACGGAGAGCCGAAGACAGCTGCCCAGGCTGCTATCTTGAGGGCAGAGCTCATGACAAGATGACTGAAGCAGAGTACAGGGATTCCTGTGGTAGAGAACCTGCCCGAACCCAGCCAGCGCTGCAGCAAAGGTGGACAGGGACCAGCTTGTGCTCTGCACTGGGAACCAGGACAGGTCACACCCACCCAGCAGGTCAGGCAGAAGGAAGAGGGAGGAGGAAGCATAATCCACAAGGACTGGGACTGGCCTTGCTTGGGCTTGTCCATTCCACCACCTGGGACAGCTGGGCAGTCACAAGCACGTTTTCAAGAATAGCTCTTTCTGATCATGAGCATCACATGACTGAAACTGAGAATTATAAGCAATACTTACTTCCCATCTCCCAGCACAAAAATCTGTGCCGCTGGGTCACAAAATACTAAGAATTCGGTGGATGGAAAAAAAACACACATAAATTCAGAGTGATGATAACCTTAGGGAGAGGTGAGAGTGTATGTAGTTTCCATTGTATTGGGAATTAATGTATCTTAAGCAGAATGGAAGTTCCTATGGTTTTTCATATAAAGCAGCAACTAAAATATTTTTATTATAATAAAGTACATCTGAAAATCACTATCTGTATTATAGTTTCACTTCTTTTTTTTCTCTTTCTCTTTTTTCTTCAAAAAATAGCAATGTTGTCTTCTCAGAGAATTGCACAGGTGGGATTTCTCTGAAGCTAGCAGGAGTAGAGTTCTTATATCTTAAAAGAATTTTCTGAGACTTGCACAGGAGAGTGAGTGTTTTTTACTTGTGTGCAATTATATCCCTCAGTTTGAGAAGTCCCATTTCCCTTAACCTAGCCCTGGAAGAGGGGTAGCTGGGGCTTCAGTGGAGCTAGAAGCAGAGCCAGTGCGCAGAGCTTCAGTTCCCTGTGGAGCCGATTCCGGCACAGCGTCAGCTAATTTAGTCCATCAGTGGATTCCACATGGGGGGTTCCCCATGGCTGTGGGTCATGTGGGTGAATGCAGAGCATGAGAGCCCTACAACCCAGGAGGCAGGCCCAAAAGTCAAGCAGCAAAAGTGAGAGAGGGGCTCCTTTGCTCAGGAGCTTATTTATCTCAGATTTCATGCCCGTGCAGGGGCCACAGCTATTCTGGCCAATGACTCGCTCCCTGAGGTGACTGATGGGCAAGCGCTTTCCCATGTCACCCAGGTCTGACTGGGCATTTGTCTACTGTCCAGCCCCTTCCTCCATCGGCCTGTGGGGAACAGACGGGAGAATGTAAAACTGCAGCTTCCTTGCACAAACAGCACGCCTGTATTATCTGGTCTTTCCTTTACTCTTCTCCTGTTGATGAGTAGCCAGGTTATTACAACGGTATCAGTAAGTCTAATAATAAAATGTTTAAGCTTAGGTAAGAAGCCATGCATTTCTTATAAACAGAAGTTATACACCTATCATTCTGGATCACACCCCTGGTATCACCACGCCTATCCACTGCCAGCACTGCCTTCCTGGTTCCCGGCACCATCCCCCATGCCGGGCTTACTGGGAGGCAACCCTATCCAGCAGGAGTGACAGTTGACCACAACTTGCCCCTTTCTACCTCCCAGGTCAGCCAGTTACACCTGTCTAGAAATGACCACACCTTTCATTTTTAACCCCTCCCTGCCACTCTCCTGTGGGGCCCTCATGCCCTAGACCAGTGGTCGGCAAACTCATTAGTCAACAGAGCCAAATACCAATAGTACAACGATTGAAATTTCTTTGAAGAGCCATATTTTTTAAACTTAAACTTCTTCTAACGCCACTGCTTCAAAATAGACTCGCCCAGGCCGGGGTATTTTGTGCAAGAGCCACACTCAAGGGGCCAAAGAGCCGCACGTAGCTCATGAGCCATAGTTTGCGGGCCACTGCCCTAGACCAGGCAAGACTGACACTTGACATCCATCAGGCCCTCCGTGACTTGCACTAATAAGCTACACCACACCAGGCCAAGATGGCCATGAGCAGTATTATAACCTATGGTCCCCTGGGGTGTGACTTTGCCTCCAAAGTCTTAGCTCAAAATGTGATAATATGGGAGATAATATGGGAGTAGAGGCAAAACAGGAAGAGACTAGAACACAGGAAACATTTTAGAGCAAGGGGAGCCCAGCAGGGTTCCTGCGGTCACCTGCTGTGCCACATTCCTGCGCCCTGCTCTGATTTAAACTTTACAGGTTTTTAAAGTGCACAGTGCTGAGCTATTAAGCCACTCCAAGGTGGCAGACTCGTAAAAAAGGGAAAAGGAAAGGCAAAGGCTGCAGCTGACACTTTTCACTGAGGAAAGGAAGCCCAGCTGGAGGGGGTGAGGGTACCGGACACTCAGGTCCAGCCCAGCATCACACTGTCAGAAGCATGGCTCACCCTGTCCTAGAATTCAGCAAAGCACGTAGGGGCCGCAGCCACCTGCCTAGAATGGCCTGCTTGCTGACACTGTCATGAGGAGACATAATGAAGCTCCCTCAGGTCTGCTCAATGAAGAAAGATAATTTATTATAAGAAGAACTGGGTGTTACTTACATGGGGAATTGTGTCACTGAATCTTCAGACCTAAAACCACTTTGCACAGGTAAACACCTGCCAACCATAAGCCACATGCAGCCAGATAAAGACATCAGCACCACGCCAGGCCACAGGACAGGATTACCCAGTGGCTACTGGTGACAGAGTGAATGAATGGGAACAAGAGGGTTTCAGGTGCCAAGGGTTGTGTATTTCAAACATGCAATGGCAAAGCTGGCACTTAGCTCATGAAATACTTCGAGGCTTTAGGGAAGGACATGCAATTTCTCTCTCTAGGGTAGCAACTTTCAACTTTTTTCATCTCATGGCACATGAGTTACTAAAATTCTGCAGCACACCAAAATATATATTTTTTCCCATCTGACAAAAAATAGGTATAACTTTGATTCATTCACTCCAGTCGGTTATTGTGTTGGCTGCTGTCATTTTTTATTTGGCAATCTCAGGGGACAGAGGTCCTCCCATGCAGTCAGGTATGCATGTTCCAGTCTTGAGGCACACCGGTGGGAAATCGCTGCACTAGGGCTTTTCAGAGGAAAATGTCTTCAACCCCATCAGAGGGACGCTCCACACCCACAGCTGACCATCCCGGACCCCCTGGCCTCTCTGTGGACGAGGGCTGACTGAGAGAAGGACACCCAGTGACATCGAACCTTGGGATGGAAGCACCCAACGCAGGAAAATTCCATAGAGGCTCTGCCTAGTTCTGCTTTGTTAGGAGCCCCACACCCGAAGGGTTTTGGAGCTGAAATGTAAATAGCAGGCTAACTGGCAACATACCTACGCGACCAAAGCCAGTGCCCAACTCTGCTTTCCTGTCGCCGGGCCCCAGTGTCTGTCTGCGCACTGACGATGCGCTGCCTGCTGCAAAGGGAGCAGCCCGGGCTCACACAGCGGGCCTGACCGGGACAGGGCGGCACACGCCACCACACTCCATTCCCGGGCCTGGGGTGGCCCTGCCTGCCGGCTCGCCATCCGCAGCTGGAGCGGGGAGAGGGGCTGGGGTGGCCCTGCCTGCCTGCTTGCCATCCGCAGCTGGAGCGGGGAGAGGGGCTGGGGAGAGACACAGGGCTCCAGGGCTAACAGGGCGGCTGAAGAGGTAGTGCCCGGGCCACTCTGAGGGCGGAGATGGAGCAGTCTGTCTGGCAGACTGCCGGCCAGCAGTGAGGGAGCAAGTGTGCAGGTGCCCAGGAGCAGGCCAGCACCTCGGTCACTTACTGTCCAGCACACAGAGCCCACTCAGGACCACGTGGAGAGCAGCGCCCGGGAAGGAGCCTAGACTCGGCCCACTCTCCCTGACAGGAGTACAGAGAGAAGGTCAGCAGGGATGTCTCTAACAGGTACACTTACAATGACAATCGTTCCTACAGCAAAAACTACACCACCCACAAGACGACACGGCACTGGGTAAAATCTGGGCTCTGTGTCCCAGCAGCCTGAGGCTGTCCTGTGACTTAAACACAGTGTGCCCGAGTCAGGGAAAAGAAACACCCACAAATTAAAAAGGACACCCTATTTTAGCTTTAAGTACACATCCATCTCAGAGGCAGCAATGTCCAAAATAGCACATCCTACTCAGGAGAGCAAAGGCAGCTCCTAAATGGGTTACAGAACAGACCTCGAGATTAGAAGGTCGGGACTGGTAATGACAGGCTGCAGGGCACAGACAGCATCTAACCACCTCCCCCTCGCGTGGGCCAGGCCGCCCAGGGCAGGTGGCCTCGCCTCTCCTCCCCGCTGCAGCTGTGGTCTCCAGTGGGACTATGGTTCCTCAGTGCAATGGCCCCAGGTGGGGGTGGGGATGAAGGGAAAAAGCCCCTGCTCATCAGACTCTTACACTGTGCACTGAACAGTAGAAGAACTATGACTATCGGTCTTATTCTCTCACAAATGGAGGGCAGTTCCCACAAGACCAAGGAATATCCTAGGGACACAGGGCGGGGAGAGGTGAAGGCAGCCACATGCAGGAGGTCTGCAGACATGGAGGCTGCGGTCTGGGAACACCGTGCTGTTCGCTGAGAACAAGCATGGGATACTGGGGCCATGCTTTCCCAGTCCACGCAGGACGGCGAGGATGGGCCACCACACCTGCTCAAAGGCCCAAGACATTGCTGTGGGCAATACAGGACGTCGGGGGACAGCACAATATGCCCCGTATCCCTGGAAAGGGACAAGTCTTCCAAGTGAGGCACAAGAGCTGGAGCCATACTCCATCCCGCTCTGCCACTCGCCAGGTTACTCGTAACCAGAGTACTTGCTTAACCCTCTGCTCCTCAGTCCGCCCTCAGAAATGGGCTTAACAGGCATCCACGCCATCAGGCTGTGCAAGGACTGGGAAGATTGCATCCCTATAAACTGGCACACAAATGCTACCTAAATGTTTGCTGCTTTTATTACTGTCACCACGCCCAAGGCCACCGACACTGCTGAGCCCTGGACTCTGACCCATTCGGAAACAAGGGTTCCAGGCCAGGCTCCTGGATTAAGAACAGCAGGAAGGGGCTCTACGTGCCCAGAACAGAGAGATTACCAAAGAAAATAAGGCCTGATGAACGTCAGTGTAACTGTTAAAAGTACCCATTAAATCCTGGCTAGAAAAGCATAGGCCAGAGGGCCCCATGAGAATTTCTGGAAGACAGGGGAGCACTGACTGATCCAGGGGATAGGGCAGGAGGGAAACTACCCGGTGGCCAGACCTGGGGCAGAGGAGAGGCTCCAGAACGGCACCCCAGTCCTCACCCCCAGGGCAGACCCTCCTGCAGTGGCTTCCTCCACACACACGCCTAGAGCGAGGCCACAGTGCCCAGAGGAAGGCCCCTTGACTCCATGGCTGGGGACTGGACTCATCCCCAGGGCCCAGCTGGAGACAGTCCCCGTTCGGGGTTCCTGGACGGCAGGCAAGCAGGCGACCTCCACTCAACACGGAGCTGTGTTCAGCCCGAGTCCCATCAAGTGCCGGTTTGTACAGAATCTGCAATGAATACTGAGCGAACACCAGACCCAAATCCTGGGGCTACCTAGCACCAAATAAGCAAAATTCAAATTCTAGGGACTATTGAGGTACAAATTTTTTTAAAAGGGTTTCTACAATATGACTCTTCATTATCCTGTGTGCCCATTCCAATTAAATTCTTTAAAAGTTTTGAGATTTAAAAAAAATGTCCAGTGGCAAGTCTAATTTTTTTTTTTTTTTTTTTTTTTTTTTTTTTATCAATCTTTATTGTTCATAATATTACAAAGGTTCCTCATTTCCTCCTCCCTCCACCAGGTTCCCACCCCCCCCCCCACCCCCCCCCCCTCCCCCAATGTCCTCAACCAAAGGGGCACAGTTTATGTTTAGTCTCTTCCTCCCCCCCTTTTCCTCGATAGTAAATCCCTTTTCAGATAGTAAATCAGTTACTTAGCATTTTCTCATATCAATAATATCTCCACATGCCCAATGATATACTTCAGACAACAGACATTTCCAAATAGTTCAACCAACCTCATCCAGGCCCCACCCAAGGCGCTTACAGATCAACACCCCAGCGCTATACTAACTCAACACATTCAGATCTAAGCCTTCATCACTTGATTCAGCAGACCCTCAAGTTCCCGCCAAAGTCTCCAGCCGTGTCTGAGAGGCAGCCTTGGGGCGGGGGCAGGCGAGGAGCGAGCTGTTTCGGGCCTGGCTGCACCGGGCCTGGCCTCTGTTGCTATCAATTCGTACCACAACCAGCTGCTCCGGGTCTGGCCACTGCCGCTCCCAACCTAGTTGCTCTGGACTTGGCTGCTGCTGCTCCGGGACTGGCCGCACCCGACCCTGCTGCTCCGGGCCGGGCCGCTCCCAGCCTGGCAGCCGCTGCTCCGGGCCTGGCGGCACCCGACCCTGCTGCTCCGGGCCTGGCCGCTTTCAGCCTGGCAGCCGCTGCTCCGGGCCTGGCCGCACCCGACCCTGATGATCAGGGCCTGGCTGCTCCCAGCCTGGCAGCCGCTGCTCCAGGCCTGGCCGCACCCGGGCCCGCTGCCTCGGGCCTGGCCGCTCCCAGCCTGGCAGCCGCTGCTCCGGGCCTGGCCGCACCCGACCCTGATGATCCGGGCCTGGCCGCTCCCAGCCTGGCAGCCGCTGCTCCGGGCCTGGCCGCACCCGACCCTGCTGCCTCGGGCCTGGCCGCTCCCAGCCTGGCAGCCGCTGCTCCGGGCCTGGCCGCACCCGACCCTGCTGCTTCCGGGCCTGGCCGCTCCCAGCTGGGCAGCCGCTGCTCCGGGCCTGGCCGCACCCGTCCCTGATGACCCGGGCCTGGCCGCCCCCAGCCTGGCAGCCGCTGCCCCGGGCCTGGCCGCACCCGACCCTGCTGCTCCGGGCCTGGCCGCTCCCAGCCTGGCAGCCGCTGCTCCGGGCCTGGCCGCACCCGACCCTGCTGCTCCGGGCCTGGCCGCTCCCAGCCTGGCAGCCGCTGCTCCGGGCCTGGCCGCACCCGACCCTGCTGCTCCGGGCCTGGCCGCTCCCAGCCTGGCAGCCGCTGCTCCGGGCCTGGCCGCACCCGACCCTGCTGCTCCGGGCCTGGCCGCTCCCAGCCTGGCAGCCGCTGCTCCGGGCCTGGCCGCACCCGACCCTGCTGCTCCGGGCCTGGCCGCTCCCAGCCTGGCAGCCGCTGCTCCGGGCCTGGCCGCACCCGACCCTGCTGCTCCGGGCCCTGGCCGCTCCCAGCCTGGCAGCCGCTGCTCCGGGCCTGGCCGCACCCGACCCTGATGATCCGGGCCTGGCCGCTCCCAGCCTGGCAGCCGCTGCTCCGGCCTGGCCCGCACCCGACCCTGCTGCCTCGGGCCCTGGCCGCTCCCAGCCTGGCAGCCGCTGCTTCGCGGGCCTGGCCGCACCCGACCCTGCTGCCTCGGGCCGGGCCGCTCCCAGCCTGGCAGCCGCTGCTCCGGGCCTGGCCGCACCCGACCCTGCTGCCTCTCGGGCCTGGCCGCTCCAGCCTGGCAAGCCGCTGCTCCGGGCCTGGCCGCACCCGACCCTGCTGCCTCGGGCCTGGCCGCTCCCAGCCTGGCAGCCGCTGCTCGGCCTGGCCGCACCCGACCCTGCTGCTCTGGGCCTGGCCGCTCCTAGCCTGGCAGCCGCTGCTCCGGGCCTGGCCGCACCCGACCCGTCTGCTCTGGGCCTAGTTGCTCCGGGCCAGGCCGCTCTGAGCCTGGCTGCTCCCAGCCTGGATGCTCCTATCTTGGCCACTGCCGTTCTGGGCCTGGCTGCTCCCGACCCGGCTGCTCTGGAGCCAGCCTCTCTGGGCCCAGCCACTCCGGATCTTGGTGTTCCTGGACTGGCCACCCTGGGCTTGGCCACCTCCGCCTCAGGCATGGCTGCCACTGCCCCAGGCATGGCTGCCACTGCCCAGGCTGGCTCCAGTGCTGGCTGTTGCTGCTCTGGTTCTGGCTGCTGCTGCTCTCGGGCCTGGCTGTTTGCTGCTCCAGGCCGGGCTGCCACCGCCTTGTGCCTGGCCACTCTAGGCCTGGCTGCCACTGTTCCAACATTCTTTCCTTCTTTTTTTAAGAACAAACAAACAAAAAAAACAACAACGCATTTATGTTGCAATGTTGGCTGGTGAGTTGAGTTCTGACTTAGTCTTTGATTTTTTCAAGATCTTCTTTGTATTCTTTCTTAAGTAATTTTATTGTCTTTTGCTCTCACTTGATTTCCTCACATTGAGGACTTCTTTGATTTCTTCCTCCTTGTCCTGGAAGCTCAGCAGGTTGGCCTGTGGCACCCCTTTGTTCTCAGCGGGTTCCTGCGCTGCTTCGGCCTGTTGCTGGGGACGGCGCCACCAAGGAAGCAGCCCACAGCCTGTGCTCCATTGCCCCCGTCCAGCGGACAAAAGGCCAGGGGCACCCCCCCCCTTGCGGGCCCCCTCGCCCAGCTGCTTGCTGGTGCCCGGCTGGCCGGTGTCCGGCAGGGGCTCTGCTCCTCATCGCATTCCCCCAGTCTAGAGCCTTCTTTCTCCTTCCCGCTAGGGGCATACAGCATCAGAGTCAACATTCAGTCCTCTGCGCACACAGTGTGCGCGACTCCTGGGGCCTTGCTTTTCGCCGCTCCCCCAGGACTCCACCTCACAGCCCCATCTTCCTCTGCTTAAACCTGGGTCCCCAGGGATTGGTCTAGAATGGTGAAAGTCCGTGACTGGGGCCTTAGCGCCTCCAGAGGCTTTGTTTCTTCCTGCTAGGGCATATCCAGCATCAGAGTCAACTTAGAGTCCTCTGCGGACAGTGTGCGCGAGCGACTGCGGGGGCCTTGCTTTTCGCCGCTCCCCTAGACTCCGCCTCACAGCCCCCCCATCCCTCCCTCTGCTTAAGCCTGGGTCCCCCAGGGATTGGCCTAGTATGGCAAAAGTCCAGACTGGGGTTCAGCGCCGCCGGAGCTTTGTGTGCGCGCAGGACTCCATGGGCCTTGCTTTTCGCCGCTCCCCCAGGACTCCACCTCACAGCCCCGTCTCCCTCTGCTTAAACCTGGGTCCCCAGGGATTGGCCCTAGAATGGTGAAAGTCCGGACTGGGGCTTAGCGCTGCCGCCGCCGGCCGCCGGAGGCTTTGTTTCTTCCGCTAGGGCAATCCAGCATCAGAGTCAACATTCAGTCCTCCTGCGCGCAGGGTGCGCGCGATTCCGGGGGCCCTGCTTTTCGCCGCTCCCCGGGATTCCGCCTCACAGCCCCGTTTCCCCCTGCCCGAGCTTGGGTCCCCAGGGTCTGGCCCATAACTGGGGCTCAGCACTGCTGGTTTGGGGGTTCATCCCAGGCCGGGGGCTTTATTTCCTTTCTGCTAGGGAACGCCAGGCAGGCCCCCAGCCTTCTCCTCCTCTCTGGCTGCGACCTCTCCGCGCGCGCATGCGGGCGCGCAGCATGTCTCCGTACCTTAGGCTTTTTTCAGCTCCTCTGATTTTCCTTCTGGTTTTCTCTTTCCTTCTTGTTGTAGCATTTTCAGTCAGTCGACTACCTGTAGCTCTGGGCAATGTCCACTCTACATTTTAGTTGTATTCCATTGAAATTGTTGTGTGCTGCTGCGGTTAGGTGTCTACCCGAGCAGCCATCTTGGATCTCTCCGGCAAGTCTAATTTTTATTAAGGAGAGAAACCTGGGCAAAATCTCATTGCAAAAAAAGGCTCATGGCCACAAAGCTATTAGGGGTTAATTTTAGTAAGATTCTGCCCTCAAATCTTGACTACTGCCCTCAAATCTATGCTACCCCTGTGAGCATATTAAATAGTTGTGAATTAGCCTTGGTAAACAATAAAAACATAATACGTTTGTGGAGATAAACAAAAGCCACTATAATTGCACTGTTACTTGGAAATAATAGCAGCAAGAGGAACACACAGCGCCCCTCTGAGGCCTGTCTTTCCCACCACTGGGAGCACCCTCGTCCTCAGCCAGGGAAGGAGTGCCCCCGCCCCCTGCCCACACAGCCCGGGACAGGCCACCGTGACCTTTCTGGTCACGCAATGTAAAACTGATGCTTCAAGTATAAAAATAACATATCTGTAAGACCTCAATGTGCTGCTAAATTGTACATGTAATTTTAGCCAGATTCAACTCATTTTGTACTACATTTCACGCCTTATGAGTTGCCCATCATTTTGCTTCATCCAAAGCTGGCCTCCCCCTCCTGCCCTCACCTCTCATCCTCCCTGACCTGGCGTTATGTTTAAGTAGCTGGAGGAGAGACATGACTTCCAAACTGGAACCACAGCCTGTGGGGTTGCAGAGGCCCTCTGGAGCCTAGAAACCTGACAGCCACTCCCCTGGATTCATGGCTTGCTTGCTCAGTGGACAGGATGCAGTGCAAAGTCCTTCACCAGCAGGGATCTCATGGCCCGCCCACCTTTCCCGAGCTCACTGAGGACCACCCCCATGTTTCTCTCCAGGCCTTTGCTCAGGCTGCCCATCCTCCTGTGCTTGGGCTTGACAATTCCTACTCATGTTTCATGACCAATTTAAATGGCAATTCCTTTGTGAAGCTTCTCCCAGGCGGAATATATACCCTCAGTTCTTTTTACAGCCATAAAGAAATAACACACTAAGTCCTCGCTCGCCTGAGCTCCCTGAGGGAGGGACTGAGTGACCTTCACTGTACCCTTCAGTACTGAGCATGAAACAAGTTTTTATTAAACAAACTTGAGGCCCAGTGCACAAAATTCATGCACTGGGGAGGGGGGGGTCCCTCAGCTCAGCCTGCACCCTCTCCAATCTGGGATCCCTCTCACAATCTAGGACTGCTGGCTCCTAACTGCTCACTTGCCTGCCTGCCTGCCTGATTGCCTCTAACCACTTCTGCCTACCAGCCTGATCACCCCCTAACCACTCCACTGCCAGCCTGATTAACACTTAACTGCTTCCCTGCCAGCCCAATTACCCCCAACTGCCCTCCCCTGCAGGCCTGGTTGCCCTCAACTGCCTTTCCCTGCTGGCCTGATCTTGCCCCCAATTGCCCTCCCCTGCTGGCCTGATCTCATCCCCAACTGCCTTCCCCTGCAAGCCTGGTGCTCCCAATTGCCCTCCCCTGCGGCCCTGACCTTGTCCCCAACTGCCCTCCTCTGCCAGCCAATTTGGTTCTGATGGGTCAGTTTCTATGCCAGCCAGTGTCAAAAGCTCTGCCTCATAGACACTCATTGGCTCCTCACAGTTGACCCAGATTTGGTTCTGATTGGTCAGTTTCTATGCCAGTCAGCATCTCTGGGCCTATCAACAGGGCCTGATCAGAAAGGCAGAGCTGATCAGCAGCCCTGATGGAAGTCTTGAGAGAAATGGAGGTGCGACCACTGACCAGGCCCAGAAAGAAAAAGAAAGGCAAGTGCTGATCAACAGCTGCTACAGAGGCTACAGATCAGAACCTGCTTATCTCTTTAGGCCTCTCTCCGGGCCTGATTCGCAGCCTCCTCAGCAGTCAGTGCTGGGTCACCGACTCCCAGTTGTTGTGAATGTGATGGACCCAGGGTTTTTATGTATTAGAATAATCAACAGAAAAACAGAATTTTGCATCATCAGTGCCCCAAATGGATTTGGTACATAAGAAAAAATTTTTGGAAATGCTTTTTATCAATTAAATAAAATCTTAAGTCATGACTGACTAAAATACTAGAGGCAGAATGCAAAGAGAGGCTGCAAACTGTTGGGGTGAGGGCAGCCTGTCAGAGGGATGGCAACTGGCTGAAACAGATGCACAGCCTCCTGGAGCTTGTAGACAAGGGCAGGGCCTGGGCAGAGCCTTGTTTGTATATTGTCTGTCGCTCCCCCGCAGGGCCCTCTCCCCCTGACCCTCAGCATGATTTCTGTGGAGTGAAGGGGCAGAGGACACCAGTCAGGATTCACCTCCCCACAGAGGTCTTCAGAGCACAGAGCACTTGCATCTCTGAGGCATTCGTTTCCATGGTACAAAGAACACAAGGCAACAGAACAAGCCTCCAGCAGCCACTACCCTTGAGGTCACCCTTCTAGGAAGCAGTCCTGCTTAAACACACAGCCGTCCATGCTGAACCCAGAGCTCAGGGTGAGGCAGGAGTCAACACTCAGCTGTCACCCTCCCCAGACGGCACCTGCAATGCCCTCCCTCATCTGCTCTGTGGCTCACAGTAGGGCAGCTCAGTGGACTGGAAAGGAACACCTCAAGGCAAGACCCAGCCCTGGCCCTAGCTAAGCGGTCAGTCTCTGTGCGAGTCACTCACCTTTCCTGGCCATGGCTCTCTCTTCTATAACAGGAGCACCTCAGACCCCCAGTCATTGCCCGTTTCTGCAGATGCCTTATGTGAGGGCTCACATATCCCAACGCCCACCAGCGACCATCAGGGAGGCTTGGCCCGGGTTGGGGGTGGGAGAAGTCTGCTGTGTCTCTCCCCGGTGAAGTATCCATCCATAGGGCAGGGTGACATGAGAAAAGCTATGAAAGGGAGAGGGGACCTCAAAGAAGCAGCTGGAGAAGGGGGACAGACATCCGCATCAGGCGCCTGTGTAACAGCTCCCGGAGGAGTTTTGCTCCACTCCTATCCTCCCCACAGTACCCAGGGATGCTGGAGCAGAGCCTGGCACAGAGCAGCAGGAAGTGCCTGCCAGAGCATCAAGGCCCTGGGTCCTGCCATCTGTAAATGCTCACACAACTGACCCCTGCACTAAGGAAATGCTTTGAGGGAACTGTCGAGAGGTGTTAGGTCCATGCCCTCCTCTCCTCACTACCATGGCTCCTACTCTCCACCTCCAAGGCCCTCAGCTCTCCACAGTGTGCTGCTGGCCCGAGAGGGGCAGAAACAGGCCTGGATGAAAGAAAAGAAAATCACGCAGGGGATCAAAAAAGGGGCCTTGCTAAAGCGGACCACAGCCCATCGAAGCCTTAGTCCCCACATACTCCAGCAGGAAAGAGGGACAAGCACGTGGTCCTCAGATGCAGGCCCAGCACCGACGCCACAGTCAATGGGACCTCCCATGCTTTCAAAGTCACTGGGGACAGTTCCTGCTTAGATCAGCCACACCCACCAACCCTCCAGCACCTGCTGACATGGGTGGGTCCAGACCTATAACCAGATCTCCGGTGCTGGGACGGTAGACACACCGGGCTCCTGAATACCTCTGGAGGCTGGGCAGTTGGGGGGCGATTACAGGGTCCACAGCATGTTGGAGAGCTTCAACATTTACAGAAAGTTTAAAAAAAAAAAAAAAAAAAAAAAAAAAAAAAGCTTGCAGACCACTGGGCTAAGCATTTCAGATCTACAGAGTCCGCAGCCTGAGGCTTATCCAAGCAGCAGCAGCATCCTAACCTTCTGAAAGTGCTTCGCCTTCTTCACAAGAATTCAGCGTCCCAGGGCCTGACATGTGTGGTGAGGGACAATGAAGTCTAAAATATCAGTTAAAAATACACACACTCCCACCTGTTGTATGTTTTATTTCTATATAGCTTAGCGAGATGGTTTAGCTTAAAGGAAAGCTTTCTAAATCTCAGTGTTTTTCACTCCCCAGGGTCATCCATTCTTTTCTCCTCTGTGGAATCCCTGGAAATAATGAAGTGGTGTTTTTCCCAAGGCGAGGACATGGTTCATGTCAGCCATCCATAATGGAATTACAGACACGCGCATACATGTGGACTCACACACAAGCACACATGTAATGCCCATGGCTAAAACTGTTTTAATGTTTAATGTTTGCTCAAATCATGCTGGTTTCTGAGACTGAAAATGGAGTGGGTTGTGGCAAAATGAAGCCCTGCTGAAGCCAATTCAAAGATGGCCAGCAAAGGGCTCTCAGGAAGAGTCCTCCAGGTCTCCAGGCAGCATGGCCCGCAACCCGCCTGACCAGAGGCAACGCCCAGGAAGGAACCGCCCAATGTGCCCACTGCTCCCCTCCCTGCTCCCTGGCAGCTGGCCTGAAGGAAGAAGCACCCACAGCCCTCCCTGCACAGGGACAGGGGTGGCAGGCTGAATCTGGGTTCCCGATGCAGGGGAAGGGAAAGGCCGCCCACTCGGGGGCAAAGGCCAGCCCTCATTTCCCACAGAACCAGGGCGGGTGGGCCGCCCTCTCCGCTCTGTGCAGTGGAAGCTGAGAGCCAGGGGCTGGCGGTCGTGAGGTCTGGAGGCACCTTGGATCCAGGGTCAGGAGACCAGGAGGGAGCCAGGATTGGGGAGCCTTAGGGGAATCCAGATGGGCTAACACTTCAGCCTCACCCTGCACATAACCCCTTTATGTGTCTAGGAGGAATAATAAATGGTGTCATTATGAAAGCTTTGAGGCTATAAATTCTAAGCTATTAATGAAAACTGGGTCCCCTTTGTTATCAAGAAGGCAGGCTTCCCACAGCTGTCCCCTCTCCCTCCATCACCATAGAGCACTCGGCTGTAGGATGCATCTGGGTCAGCAACGGAGCCATGGAAACCACTCACAGGATGCCCGCCACACCCTGTGCAAACACAGCCACGCCCTTTGAAGAGGACCTGGAAACAGCTGCCCTGCTGTTGGGCCTCATGTGGGTGCCATCCCGACAACACTGTGGGCTCTGATGCACCAGGGAGAGCACCCAAACCACAGCAGCAGAGACTGTGGACGACACTGGGGAGGGTGGCAGGCTTACATTTTAACTACAGTTGCCAGGACAGGCCTCACTGAGGTGATATCTGAGCAAAGACCTGACGGAGCTGAGAGAGCAAGTAAGCCATGTGGGCATCTGAGGGAGAGCAGAGGAGGAGGGGGTGACACTACACAATGAGGACTCGGGAGGGCTCTGAGCAGAGGAGCGACCTGAGCTGGTGCCGCTGGAGACAGACTGACCAGGGGCAAGGGTGCTGCACGGCGGGCGGTGCAGCCACCCTGCAGGGGAGGAGGCCAAGGTGGGCACAGGAAAGGAGAAGTGTGTGCTCTGGAGACGGAGCCGGCAGGATTTCCTGGCAGAGGCAAACGGGAAGTGAGAGCTGCCCAGGATGACCCAGGGGTTTCGCTGAACAGTTAACAGAGAGGACGGAGGTCATCGCTGAGGGAGGAGGTGCCAGCTGTCGGGAAGGTGGCCAACAGGCTGCCCTTATCCTGCTTACATTTTAAAGCTCCTCATATATACCGTCTCTCCCAGAAGGGGGTTCCCAAGGACCCTTCGCCGTCCTATAGAAATCCAATCTTGCCCCTGGCTTGTCTTAAACAGGAAGTTCCATTAGCTGAGGTGTTTCGCAGGGACCTTGCTGACATCTCTGGAGTGGACCCTCTTGACCTCGAGCCCAATGAGCAGTGAGTCGACAAGCGCATGTAGTTCTATCAGCCATAAGCCCCGCAGCTCCCCACGGGGGGGCCGAGACCGCCGACCAGCCAGAGCAAGGGCCGCCGAGCCAGTGTAAGATGCACAGGTAGCATCCAGCCCTCCGCCCCAGCTTTTCCTTCCTTCAGCTGCTCCATGCACCCCCACTTGGTTTTCCTTCTTGGGGGTTGAGTCCCAGTGTCGAAATGCAGGATGTGCAGTAATTCCACTTCCTGCACTGCTGGTGGCCACCTCTGCAGCTTCCTCCAGGCTCTGTGCCACGAGGCCCGGGGTCCTGGCACGCTGGTGCCCTCCCCACCGCCCCACTCCGTATCAGAGTTGCAGCTGCGCTGCCCGAGGGTCGGCAACCCTGACCCCAGCCTGCACAGGGCAAGGAGCCCTCAGCCACAAAGCGCGCAGGTGGGGCCTCATGACCTGGAGTATTTTAGAGAAAAGATGATCAGAAGGAAGCAGCTTCTTCACTTCCTGGGAGCGGCCATCTGCATGGCCCTGTGAGCTGTCCTCTTTGCACCCCTTACTCTCCTACCTTCTGAAGAGCGGGGTTCACTCCCTGGAGAGTGGGCTCTGACCTAGCTGACTGCCACCACCAGGCAGGAAGGGGACAGTGGTGTGTATGGAGTGTGCATGGTCCCCAAGGAGGAGTCCCCTACACACCCCTCAGCCACTGGCACTGAAACAGCAGATCCCAGGGGCTCAGGTCCAACATCGGCCAGCCCCTCACCCCACAGAGGCCTTCCTGCTGTACCCGGCTCAGACCTGTCCCACTAAGTCCAAAGCAGGGCCCGTCAGCCATCTCAGACACATGCCTGGCTACTCCCGAGGCTGGGTTATCATCCAGGCCTCTCTCCAGTGTACCTGCTGGACCTCCCTGTGCTGGACTCTCCCACAGGGCGAATCCCACAGGCAGATGGCCACGCCTGCCAGTGGGGTCCCCCGACACCCTCTGCCTTCACAGGCTGCTGTGAGCAGTAACTGCACACCCAACGCACTTGTGACAAGCTGCCAGAACCGTCTTGCCGAATTAGAAGGTGACGCTGACCATCCAATATGACTCAAAACATATTCACAATACCCCCATCTGGGCTCTTCTCCCGCCCAGTGCAGAGAAGCTGGTGGGAGTGGCTGATGCTGGGAGGGCAGGCCCAGACCCAGCCTCATTCAGACACCATCACAGCTAGAAGTCTCCTTAGTCCTGCAGGCCCTGGCGCTCCTGTCCCGCTGGCAGAGAGGGCCCTCCAGAACAGTCAGCGGCCCCTCAGCGCAGCCCTGGTGGGCCAGGCAGCAGAAAGCCCGGAGCCACTGTTCTAAACTGGGGTCAAAGGCAGCCGTGACAAGCCTCACTCAGGGTGTCACGAGTCCAATTAAAAGGGCTGTGTGTAACTAGGTCACATTTTAAAGAAGCAGAGCTCACAAATAATAGATTAACCGTCCTCCACTCCCCAAAGAAGTTACAGGCCTGACAAAAATTGAAATAAGTGGGGAGGAACCTCCAAATGTCATATAACCCCAGGTTCTCCTTCCAGCCAGATGATACTCAATGCAGACCTCACAAAAAGGAATACAGCTCTCCCAAAGGGTTCGTACATCAGTGCCAAGCACATCCCACAGGAATAAAGGGCCCTGGAATAAAGAGAGTCTGGTTAGAGAACCAACAGTACACAGCACGAAGGGTCGTGGGTTCGATTCCTGGTCAAGGACACATACCTGGTTTGCAGGTTCCTCCCCAGCCCAGATCAGGGTGTATGCAAGAGGAAACCAATTGATGTGTCTCTCTCATATACTCTGTCTCTATCTCTGTCATTCTCCCCCTCATCCCTCCTTCCACTATCTCTAAAAATCAATGGAAAAGCCTGGCCAGTGTGGCTCAGTGGTTGAGCACTGACCCATGAACCAGGAGATCACCAGTTCCTTTCCCAGTCAGGGCACATGCCCTGGCTGCAGGCTCGATGCTCAGTAGGAGGCATGCAGGCAACAGCCAATCGACGTTTCTCTCTATTATTCTCCCTTCCTCTAAAACCAATAAAAACATATTTAAAAATCATTGGAAAAAATGCCCTCTGGTAAGGATTAACAAAACAAACAACAAAAAGAATTAACCGACAGCACAATCTGGAAGGGGGATGCTGTACTCTGGGAAAAGAGAGAAATTCTCTGTCCCAATGGGCCCTGGGTACCAGACAGAGTGCGGCAGACGTGGCGTGTGACGCATGGGTGAGGAGGTGCTGCTGTACGTGAGCACATTCGCTGCACAGACAGAACATCTTGAGAAGAATGCGTAAGCACTAGGCACTGCTGTCTCCAGGGAAGGAAACTGGGTGGCAGGGGGGTGGGTAGGAGGCAACTTTACCATACTCCTGCTGTGCCTTATCATTTTTGGACCACGAAAACATATGCCTATTGCAAAACAAAATACAAAATGTTACTAAGTTTGCCAAATAAAGCTCAATAAGGCAGGTTTGAGGATTCCCACCAAGTGAGTCATGCAAAGCCACCAGTAAGAAGGTGGGAGATGTAAAGCTCACCACCAACAGCACCCCTTGTTCTCAGCCCTTCACCGCCCCTTCTCCAGCCTGGCTTCCCCGCCCCGTTCTCCTCCCTGCCGCCATTACTATGTAAGATTGAGGCTGCAAGTCCCCAAGTCCCAGATCTTAGAGATGGACCGTACTCTCTGGGAATCACAAGCCAAGCCCTGTCCCCATAACCCCTCACTGCCTGCTCCCCTCCTGCCTGCCTGTCTGCACTGCGCCCCCGCAGAGCCCACAGGGCACCCGAGGAGTGTGGCTAGAGAAGGCTGGCTGACAAAGCTGCCCACTCAGCTGCTTCACTCTGGGGAGGACCCTGAGACGTTCCTATCTGTTTCTAAGAACCCGAATTTCTAGGGGTTCTTCACACACCAACATTTTCTCTTTCTCCGTCAACCCGGTTTTCACGGTGGTTTAGGATATTCTCCCTGGTGCTGATTTCATTTCAGACATGGCCACACTGCCCACCACCGCTGCAGGCACTGGGGACACTCTGCGGGTGGCGTTTTAGGCACCCTGCTTCAGGCCTGCTGGTCGGACGGCGCAGGATGAAGAAGCCAACCGTGCTCCACAGAGCTGGATAGAGAGCAGATGGGGAACTGACAATCTAGGAAAGGGTGTCCTCAATTCATAAAAAAGACTCTGGAATTGCTGTTGTCATTTAAAATAAGAATGATGATGCAAGCAGAACAGAATAAAAAGCCTTACAAAATCTGGCACAGCAGCAGAATGGGATGAACCTGGAAGACGGTCTGCCGGGCCCTGAGCCGGAACACAGAAACGTGTCACCCATTCCCGTCCTCCCCGCACTCCGCTTGCGCAACGCCACCACTGGAGCCACCACACCACACCCTCTTGGCACACGACTCGCCCGCATGAAGCTCTGTGGTGCCCTTCCTTCCTGGGCACTGCACTCACCCAGCTTCTCCTCAAACTCAGTGCCTAGGAGCCACACTCGGAACCTATGCAGAGGCAAACCGAACTAATCTTCGGGCTGATTAAACTGAGAAAGGAAAACCCCATGATGACCAAGTGCTGGGAGCAGCAGCAGTTCCCCGTCTAGCAGCCGCACGGGAGAGGGAGCAGTGTGGGAGGACACAGGCGGCGCTGCACAGCGAGGACTCAGGGCTGGGGAGCAACTCACTGGACTGGCCGCTGTGCCAGGGGCTCTGGCCCCGCCGCCCTCTAAGTTAGACCAAACCCCAACCGGACCTCCCGGAAATGGACCATCTTCCCCGAGAGGCCAGGGCTGCTCTCCTTGTACTTCTGACAATGACATGGTAGCTCTGTTCATTCACTCACTCACCCACTCACTCACTCAATAAACAGTGACTACTGGCCTGCTCTGTGCTAGGCACAGGGGGGCTCTGAAGATACAAGAAAATGGAGCTTTTGTCCTCGCTCTGAGGACACTTAAGGCTTATGAATGATCTCCTATGTTCACTGGGCACGTCCCCAGAGAACAATCTTTACATTTGTAAGTGCTACTGTGGGCCAAGCAGAACGGCACACCCCTGAGGAGTCGGTCAGGAGCTGCGCACCAGGAAAGAGGCAAAGGGCACCCCGCACCAGCCCTGGGTTCCCAGAGTAGGTGCCTTACTTTATGCTGTGCACCCACCCGCTTCCTCCTAACAACAGCCCCCTGGGCCCCTGGGGGGCTGTGCTACCCACGCTGCCCAGGCACTCCGCGTGGGCGGGCGCACAGCGGTGGAGGCTCAGGAGGCAGTGTGCCCCGCTCCCCAGCAGCAGGGGCGAGCGCCTGGCCGGGTCCATTCGTGAGTGGGCTTCCCCTGGGACAAACAGGGAACACCATCCCTGAGGACGGAAATATCTACCTGAGGGCCACCCCATCCGACTGGGCCCATACACTGTGCTCCAGGGGCCCAGCCACTCTTCAGTGCCGCTGGGCCTGCAGGACTTGCCCCTTGGAACAAGAGGATTCTAAGTGCCTACTAAGTCCTGGCAAGGGTCACAAAGCCAGTGGCCACACAGTGTTCTGACAGCCTCCTCCTAGTCAGCCACCCTTCAAACTTCCACCTTCCCCGCACTTCCGTCCCCACCGTGCTCCACTGACAGGGCCTCCCCGTAAGGCGGCAGGTGACACGTGCAAGGCAGAAGCATTCACAATCCCCACACACAGCATCCCAACAGTCTGTTTCCTCTGAGAAACACCTGCACACCTGCTCACTGGGGCCGGACACCGCACGGCACCTTGGGAATGAAAAGGCAAGTCGGCATTGACACCTGAGCCATGAAGGTCAGTGGCCGCCTCCCTAAGCAAGCCTTCACTCGGTGGTGGTTTTGCTGAGAAAGCATGGGCAGCGGAGCAGCGTGGAAGGCCATCACCGCGCAGGCAGTGAGGCCTCCTCTGGAACGAGGAAGGAAGGATGCTGTGCTCCTTCACCGCCGGCAGCAGCCCTTCCCGGGAGAGAAGGTGAGAAAGGGCCCATGGACATCCTTGCCTTTTTAAAATGTGAGGTTAACATGTTTAAAGGCTAGGAAAAATTGTTATTACGGATTGGCAAGTGTTCACCATCAGTTTTAGAAACGCAATCAGAAATTTTCTTCAAGGAGTGTTTCTGTGTAAAGACTCGGACATGCACATCCATAACTCCCAGGAGCGCCGGCGGGCAGGAAGCACAGAACGGCTCCTCCAGGAACTCAGCCTCTGGCCACTGCCTGGTCAGCAGTGTGTGCGTGTGCGCGTGTGCCCACACATGTGCAAGTGGCAGATGTCAAGTACACGCCCAGTTACAGCAGCTGCAGATGGCATGCGAGAGCGCAGTGTGTGAGCACATGAGATATGAGTGGTGTGTGTGTGTGCACATGCTCTGGGTTGGGTGGAGGAGGGTGACAGGAGCAGCTTTGCCCAGACGGGCAGCAACCGAATGCATATGCCAGTGGTTGGGAAGCACAAGAGGGCCCCCAACTTCTCCCATCCGTGCATTTCTGACATGTGACCATCACAGAGCTTTACTGTGAGGTTAGGAATCGACAGCACACATGGAAGGGAGAAAGGTCTCAAACCTGGGTCCTTAATTAGCCCACGCTGCAGTTTCCCTGCAGGTTTCCCCAGCATTCGGCCAACAACTTCCCAACAGATGCAAACAATCATCTTCCAAAACAGGTAACTATGCAGGAAAGACCCAGCCAACCCCCTCCAATGTCCACCCTTCCCTTCCTCCTCAGTAGCAGGCCCAGGACCCTGGCTTGTAGTTGGCTTCGGCTGTCTGCCTCCCTTGCAGCCAGGTGTGGCCAGGGGTTCAGTTCCTGCCAACAAGATTTAAGGACATCATCTGATGAGAGGGTCTGGGGAAGTGCCTTCCTCCCGCCTCGTGTCTGGAAGGGCTATCCTTCTGGCTGCCATCCTGGCCAGGAGGCCCTGGCCCTCCCCCTCAAGTTGGTGGGCACAAGCTCTGCCTGTCCAACTCCAGACCTCAGGACACAGAAGAGAAATAAATGCTTATCCTGACCAAGCTGCTTTCCTTCAGTGTTTTCTGTTAGACACAACCAAATGTTGATCCTAACAAGTTTACCATTCCCCACTTACATCCAATGAGAGAGAATGTCACCATCCTGGCATGCCGAGAGCCGGATAAAGAAGGGTACTCTTAGATTTCCGTTCATTAGCAGCCCCATTTTCCCCAGAAAGAGACCTATAAATAAAGCATTCTCAAATTAACCCAGGGCTCCAGGCCTGGGTGAGTACATTCTCACGAGACCTTATAAACATAGTAAGGCTCATTTTGTTGTAGAGTTATTTTATACAACGGTTTCTCCCTAATATACTCAACATTTTAACCCCAAAAAGCTAAGCACTCCTATTTCTAGGCCCGCCTGAGAAGCAAGCTCAAAAAGCTTTAATATACTGAATTCCCGTTTACTGCCCCATACTTTGAGTAGCTTGGCTTGCATATTTAGTACAGATAAATCTAGGTTATGAGGTAAAAATAGCCCCTATTTTTCATTCATTACAGTTAGTCCATTAAATTAGGTTCACAGTCTGGGCCACGAGCTGCTCGTTGCCATGACAAACACTGGGACAATCCTGAACAGTTCACACAACAGCCGACCTGTGGGTGTGCGAACCGGTCAGATCCTGTGATGCCCAGTTCCAAGGAGTGACACAGTGACCGCTGCCCTGGAATCTGATCCTCTCTCGCCTCCACGCCACTACAGCATCCACCTCTGCTGTTACGGGCCGAAGCTGCGGTGACTGCTGTGACGAGGCCAGACCTGTGGCCAATGCCCTGAGAGCATCAGGGCTGGGCAAACGGGGCACAGCTAGGAGCCAGGTCCCCAGTGTAAAAGGCAGTGCCTCCCAGGTTAGAAACTGAGGAAATGAACTTTAACACCTGGATGCTGCTTAACAACCAGGTCGGTGCAAGAGTGAGAGCGGCGCTAAAGTGGCCTCGCAGAGCCAGCCAGTCAGCCACTCTGTGAGAGCCGACTACCTCCCGCCATCTGCCGCTCCTCTCCTTGCCACCAACAAGGTGAATGCCTAGCTGGGGAAAGATATTTGACTAATTAAAGAATGATTAAACAATTTTTTTTATTTTTTTTTTTAATATATTTTATTGATTTTTTACAGAGAGGAAGGAAGAAAGATGGAGAGCCAGAAAGGTCGATGAGAGAGAAACATTGACCAGCCACCTCCTGCACAACTCCCACAGCCAACGTACATGCCCTTGACCGGAATGGAACCCGGGACCTTTCAGTCCGCAGACCGACGCTCTACCACTGAGCCAAACCGGTTTCGGCAAGAATGATTAAACAATTAAGTTGACTCACAATGCAAAGATCTTTCTCCCTCCAGTTCAGTTACTCTACCTACCATGTGGCTGGCAGGAACCTGCAATGATCACAGAACGTGTATCTGGGCTGAAGGCTGGGAGCACGCGACTATGGGAAAGACTGCTGGCACTGTCAGGAGGCCAGGTTCTCGTGGGCTCTGTGAAAACTTCCAGCAAATACGGTCAGGACTCGTCAAGGGACAGCACTCACAGACTTGTATCCATTTGAGCTCTTCAGGTTTTTTAAAATCAATTTATGCTTTTATTGGTAACTTTTAATCCAGGTACCCTTTATGTAAAAGGTCAGGAATGGCTAAATAGGAAATATAATAGGTTAGAAACAGGGTTAAAAAAAGGTCATGGCTGGGTTTGCTCCATGGTTAGAGTGTTGGTTGGCCCGTGGACCAAAGGGTCCCCGCCAAGGGCATGTACCTCAGTTGCAAGTTCCCCAGCTCCAGCAGGGGCATATGCAGGAGGCAACCAATTGATGTCTCCTGTAGATGCCCTCTCTTACTCTCTCCCCCGCAACCCCCACCTCCCTTCCACTCGTTCTAAAAATCAATAGAAAAAAATATCCTCGAGTGAGAACTCAAAAATAGTAATAATAAAGTCAAAGGCAGGTAGGTAAGTGGAGAAGTCAGGGAAAGATGTCAAGCTGCCAGGAAGAGAGAAAGAGAGAGTCCAGAGCCAAACCAGACAGCAGCGGTTAAGAAGTGGTGTGTAAACTTTGGGGGGAACTGTCAGGAAGTAAGTAAAGCGACCCATCCACCCACAGGAAAATGATCCGGCTTCCACACAGAACCTGTAGTTGTCTGGAGGCCTGCCTGCAACGGGCCTCCGAGGGGATGTGGGACCCCACAGGGTGCAGGAGCCGGAGACAGGCACCGGCTGAACACCTGAACCAGAGGAGTCTGGTTTCATGGTAACAGGCAGCTTCGATGTCCATGGACAGACCCGGGGCCCCGGATTCCTGACACCGCGTTTCTTGGCTGTATAAGCTACTGCTGAATCACTGCTGAGGGGAGTGAAAGTGAAAGACCGAAGAGACAGCAGTTCGGTTCCCAACGCCACAGACCAAGCAGCACTTCCCTAAAATAGACACTGTGTGGGTGTCCCCTAGGCCCGTGGTCGGCAAACTCAGCAGTCAACAGGGCCAAATATCAACAGTACGATGACTGAAATTTCTTTTGAGAGTCAAATTTTTAAAACTTAAACTTCTTCTAACACCACTTCTTCAAAATAGACTCGCCCAGGCCATGGTATTTTGTGGAAGAGCCACACTCAAGGGGCCAAAGAGCCGCATGTGGCTCGTGAACTGCAGTTTGCCAACCACGGACCTAAGCCAACTACATAAGAACACACAACCCCTCACCCACCAGCCCTCAGCACAATCACTCCACTTCAGTGTTGGAAGGGGGCCCACGGGAGGGAGAAATGAAGGGACTTGCCCTCAGTGAGTGAACGGAAGGAGAAGGAGAGGGTCAGGCATGACTTCACTGTCACAAGTTGGGGGGGAAATCCAGTGTGCACTTTTGTGCCACCTGAGCTGGGCACTGTCTACCAGCAGGGTTTCCCTAAGGCCAAGCCATCCACACACCTCCTCTCCTCTGTGAGGCCAGAGGAGGAAAACGTTTGAAAGACTCAGGGTAGCTAGACATATCTTGGCACACAGTTCCATCTTAGTTCCATCTTATTGTCCATCTGATTATCAACCAATTATGTAATGTGATCATTTGGTTTAACATTTGCATCTGCAGAACATAGTCAAAACAATGAATAAGAAATACGAAAATACTCAACATTCCACCAGAGACAATCACAGGCTTGATGTGCTTAAAAAACAAGAGTGTCAGTAGAAGACTCAGCTGGGCTGCTGACCATCTGATGAGGAGCCAAGCCTCCCACCTGCCCTTCCCACTCTGCCCACACACAGTCCTCTGACCTTTGCTGGCTGTGCCTGCCCCTCGCCCCTCAGAGATGGAATGCACCCTCGCCTTATGAATACATTGTAACAATAGGGCCCTCCAGGGAAAACAGAGTTGTCACAACTACAGGTCAGAGGGGAGACGGGCCTCTGCAGGACAGACATGTCCTGCCTGCACTGGCTCTGAGCCTCGGAGGCAAAGGGCTCTCCCATTGAATCCTTTAATCTGCACAAGCCCCTGAGAGTGGGCTTTCTCCCACTGCACAGATGAGAAAGCTGACTC
This sequence comes from Nyctalus aviator, assembly GCA_036971965.1. Lineage (NCBI taxonomy): Eukaryota > Metazoa > Chordata > Mammalia > Chiroptera > Vespertilionidae > Nyctalus > Nyctalus aviator. The sequence goes on from CM072932.1 coordinate 6,009,530, forward strand.
AGGTTCATGTCCAGCACTTTTTGTTCCCTCAATCCAACTTGCCCCCTCAAAAAACAGACACAGATGCCGCAAAGATGTGGCTGCATAAGCTTTGTGACACAAACCAGATCAACACCAGCATGAAAGGATGCACATCACACCCGTCCCAAGGCAGCCAGGCGACCTGGGCTTCCTGTCACCTCCGGACCCCAAAGACTGCAGGGGATCCCAGGCAGCAGAGCCTTCAACGGGGCAGATGGCTACTTTCCCTCCGCCCCTGCCCCACCCTGATGGGGGGAGGTCCGGGACCCAGAGTAACATTTTACCTCTGGCAAATCAACTAGCTCCGGCCACTGCCTCCCACCTCTGGGTGGCCATGCTAAGGACCACATCACCAGAGACCTGGCCCAGGGGATCGAACACCACAGAGCGAGCAGAGGTTCACACCTTTCGTCCGGCTGTGCTGTGGGCTCCAACTCCGTTCCCATACTGCTACAGGCCCCTCGTTTTAGCTCGGTGGTTCTCCGCCTACAGGGAGTCACAGGCCCTCCCCCAGGAAAGACCCCGTGACACCTGTGCAGTGCAGCCCCCCCTCCCTGTGCTCAACACTTGAGTTTCACACTTTTTAAAAAGATATATTTTATTGATTTTTTTTTAATTGGAAGAAAACGTTTTCTTTTTTTTATTGATTTTTTTATGGTCTCACATAATTGTCCTTATTCCCCCATTCCCATTCCAAACCCCTCCCTAGATATTTTAGTGATTTTTTACAGAGAGGGAGTGAGAGAGTTAGAAACATCAATGAGAGAGAGAAACATCGATCAGTTGCCTCCTGCACAACCCCCTACTGGGGATATGCCTGCAACCAAGGTATATGCCCTTGACCAGAATTGAACCTGGGACCCTTCAGACCGCAGACGCTCTATCCACTGAGCCAAACCGGTTTCGGCGAGTTTCACACATTTTATCAAAACACACAGCAAGAAACATTCACATTGTGGCAATACCCAAACATACGCCACATGCAAACAACATTTTATCAAAAACTGCTTACCCTTCCTATAAGAAATATGCTTAGATATTTTCTACTTTATTAAAAAAAAAAAAAAAAAAAACCCTTAAGTACTGGTTACAACCTCAAATGGATTTGTTTCTGGACCCCCACCAGCCATCTCCTCCTAGGGGCTGGTCTTCCTTGGTAATTAGCACTGCTGAGGTACAGTGTGAGCCTCCTTAACCACCACTTTCATGGATTACAATTAACTTGGAAAGACTTGGAAAGTCAAGAAAATCTACAAATACCTCAGCTCGTCAGTTCCAGGAAAAATCCCTAACAGTGGCTATTTTGATCCCACAAAATATGGAGTAGGTGACTATTTTACTCCACACAAATGTAGAGTTGGAGCTATATTGGCGGAAGGGGATAATTAGGCAGGTCGTTCTGGGCAAAGCCAGAGAGAGCTACACTCTGCCATTGGAAGTGGTCCCTTAGGCTGCCTCAGGGCCAACTCCTGAGACATTCCTCAGCCCCCACTAAAAGTACTGCCCTGGATTGTTTTCCTCACTGAGCAAGGAGTAGCAGATGATGCAAACTCTACCCCTCTGAACACATTTGGGAATGGCTTTGGGAAGTGGGTCCTAAAGGCCAGCCCAGCCCTCAAAGGCCAGCGCAACAGACTCCACTCCTGCTGGGTCAGACGGACTATCTTCGATGCTTCCTTTGCCCAGTATGCTGGGAGGATGCAGGCCACGCTCAGGCATTCAGATGGGAAACCTGGCTGGGCCTATGAACCGGGGCGCAGGGTAGGTGTGTAGCAGGTGCGAGGAGGGCAAAGCTGCTCACAGGCTCCTTACACACTTCCCAGGCCCCCAGTCCACACCGTGGCTGACCACCCAGCACACACTCTCCTCCTTCCTATTCTGGGAACTATGGTCTCCAGACTGAGGAAAAGCCAGTCCCGCCTCTAGCTGAGGAGTGGCTGAGGTCTTGATTAGACTAAGAGAACAATTCTCAAATCTGGCTTCAGAATCACCTGGAGGGCTTAAAAGATGTCACTGCCCAGCCGGTGTGACTCAATGGTTGAAGTCATGGTTTGATTCTTGGTCAGGCACATGCCTGGGTTGCAGGCTTGATACGCAGTAGGGGGCATACAGGAGGCAGCCAATCAATGATTCTCTCTCATCACTGATGTTTCTCTCCCTTCCTCTCCCTAAAATCAACAAACATACTTAAAAAAAAAAAAAAATTAAAAAAAGGGGGGGTTGGGGATCACTGCTAGGCCCCATCCCAGAGTTCCCACAGGAGGGGGTGATGCTGCAGAGTCTGGCCTGGGGACCACATGTGGGAGAACTACTCTCACAGCTCAGGTTCTTGGTCCAGGGGAGACCACATGACCCTCACTGCTCCACAGTCTAAGGGAGGACTGGTAGACCTGTGGATGGGCTGGCTGGTGTGTCTGCTTCCCTGCTCCTGGCAGGAACAGGAGCCAGGAAGCGCACAGCCCCACTGACCCTAAGGACCATCTCATAACCATGAGGAAGCAGGGATGGCTGGGAAGAGAGAGGAGATGAATCCAGGCCCTTGATGAAACTGCTGATGCAGTAAGACTCCAGTGCTGAGATCATAAATGCCTTCATTGTTTACCTGGCAGCCCAAAACACCCTATGACACACCCCATAATGCAGGGAGACCCTTGAACTGGGCATCCCTGTTACTTCCTAGCACCGTTCCCCAGAAACACCCACTGTCTTCTTCATCCCTCCAGGACTGGTATGCCTGAGTCATTCTTCTTAAAAAGTTAACTAGCACCTTGGAGGGAGGATACACCCTGTGCAATGTAAGCAAGACCGGAGAGGAAGGAAAGGAGTTCCACATACTAGCGTGAAATCGTTTCATCAGACATGGCCGGCAACAGCAGCTGGTATCAGCTGTAGAGGCTACGGTGGAGGTGTGGGTGCAGGGCCTGGGGGCCGGAAGAGAGGCAGGGGCTCCAGAGGCCTCCAGATCCACCTAGTAAGTGCAACAGGCGGCGGCAGGAACTCCAGGTGAGAAGAACTGCCTGGTGTCCTGGGAGGGGCTCAGAGAGGATGCCAGGAATGGAGGGAGAGAACCTTCTCCAGCGGTACCCCTCCTCCTGGACACCAGAGGACACCCCTCTGTCTTCCTGCCCCTGTTCCAGAAATGGACACCTCTTCTTTATCACACAGCATGACCCTCCCCCAGGGGATGCTTCCTGCTTCTGAAGCCTTCCCCAGGGACCCTCACTGAACAGCTCCACACGGAAAGGCCTGCAGTGTGACCAGGCTAGGTACCTGGGCAAACACCAGGCCTGTCATGGGACAGGATATAAGCAGGTGTGTGCGGAGACCAGACGCAGCACCCGGCTCTGGTTTCCCACTTCTCAGCCAGCTGATGGCAAAAGGGACGGTTGAGAGATTACACCCACAGAGGGAAGGCTGCCCTGAATCCAAGCTCCATGTTGCCGGCACCTGCTCTACATGTAAGCTCATCGCAGCAGTGGCGTCCCTCAGTGCTCGGCGGGCACCGGGTCATCCACGCCCTTGACATGCATTAACTCATTTAGCCTCTGATAAGCCTCTGGAGTTGCCACCACCATCAGCCAGCTTTGCAGATGAGAAAACTAAGATGCAGAAAGATTAAGCTACTTGCCCAAAGTCACACAGCTAGTTGGAGACCCACAGGGAATTCGCCTTACTTATAATTCAAAATATCAAAAATAGAAATTATTGATATTTGGAGCCCCAAGTGATTAATTCTCATATACGAAGTTCAGCATTTATTTTAAAATCCCGTGAAGGCATCTATGTGATTTAATGTAATTGGCACTCAATCTACACAGACCTGGGTTTGAATGCCACCAGTTCAACTCCCTGCAACGGCCCTAAGCTGGTGGGTGCCTTAACCACTCCTCACCTGGGCTTCCTCTTTCAATACCCTACTCCCCTCCCACAGGATCTCTTCAAAGGAGCCACAGGAGGAGAAGAGGGCAGGACTGGTATGCAGGTGGTGCTCAGCTCACATTAATTCCCTCTACTTTAGGATTAAAACGCATCACACTTAAAGGAGACGTCTAAGAAAGTATGAAGTTACAGAAACTTCCACAATGAAAGATGAAGAAAACCTAATGAGACAAAACGGGCAAACTATACATAATTTCCAGAAGCTAAAATGTAAACTAGCAAGAAAAGGTTTTCAATATTTTTGCTAAGTTGGGAAACAACCAAAACAATGTCTTTTTTATCCATTTGATTTGCAAAAATTAACAAGATTTTACTCTTCAGTGTTGGATGAGTTAAAAGGAAAAAGACAATTTCACACACCAATGGAAAAAGTAGAAACTGAGAAAGCCTCTTGAAAGTGGGGGGCAAGTTGGTAAAATTATCTATTTAAAATTACTCTTTGGCCCAGAAATTCTACCTCTCGGGATGTAGAAGACTGAAATATCTACGAGTAACAATGATACCGTTCACAGATTCCCCACTTTTTAGAGCAGAAAATTGGAAACAACCTAAATGTCCTTCCTGAAAAAATAGTTAAGCTATGGTACATCCACACTCTGGAATACAGACAGAGAAAGAGGCACACTCCTCATTTCAGTACATACAGGTCTCCAGACACAGTATTAAATTTAAAAACCAAATCTGAGAAAATTTTGTGTGATGCATTTGTCCACTGAAAAGGCCTAGAAGCATTGACACCCCAGGAGCAATGCACACACCTCACACCCAGATCTTGGTTTCTAAATACCATTCTCCACTAAAAGAACCAAGATTCTGGAGAAATGGCTGATTCCAGGGCTGGAATATATAGGTTGAATCTTGAAGATGTTGTGCCAGCAGGTAAAGCAATTCTCAAAGAATGGAGAGGATGTGTAAAATGAGTCAGCATGATGGGGCCCCTGCAGGCCAAGTCTGGGACAATTTAAGCAACACAATGAACAATGAGAGCAACAGACTTATAGATGTAGAAAAAAGCTATGGAACTGGGAAATCCCATCTGTCAACTACCAACATACGTGATTCAGGTAAGACTCATCAATGGATTCCAAGAGAGTGGAGAAAGTGTGAAGAGTAACACACAGTCTCAGGTTGTCTTACTATGAAGTACATAGTAACTAGAGAGATGAAAATGGTTAACTTTCCTGTGAGGGAACCTGGTGCCTTAATCAAGGGATTAGTTAATATGACCAGTGACAGGGACTAGTGACAGCATATGGAACATGCTAAGACAGCTGCTCGAAAAAAAGTGAGGAGAGCAAGGTGTGCATATGTATGAGATATAAGTAAATTCCTGAGGGTTAGGTCCATGATGGCACTTCCATTAAAAGCACAGAGACAAAACAAGGTTGGCTGTCTTGGGGTTCATTCTGGCCTCCCCAGAATACGTTATCCTCACAGACTTTCTGCTCCAGGACACTGAGGGGAAAGCTGTTTTAAATGCTCCAAGACCACTTCATCACTCACGTTCCACGAGAAGCAATGACATAATCAAGCCTCCTTCACTGCAAATTTGTGCTCATTTTCTCTCCCCGATAGCTGAGCATCCTAACACCGTGAGTTGCTGAGGATGCTAGAGAGACTTTCCAGGGAATAGCTATGTACATAATCTGGAAGGAAGGTTTTTGTAAGAAACCAGAATAACAGTCTTGGTCCAGAGTCTCCTTCTCTGCTCTGTCTGGTTGGGTTCTTGCGATGTTCAGCCATGGGATGCGGGGCAGGGGTCAGTTGGCCTCACACGCCTTTCCATTCCGTGCCTCTGGTGCATTTGCAGGTCTGCTGGCTGGGAAATGCTCCAGCAGGCAGCTGGCTAAAGGGACTTGGAGGGCCAACAGTTCTCTCTGTATCGCACATCCTGCCTCGCTGGTGCTTCACAGTTCACAACGCACTCTCATGTACATTATTTTATTTTACCCTTTCCTTAAGGTGATTTAAAAAAAAAAATCCTAACATTCAGTTGAACAGCCTTATGACAAAATATCAGTTTTCAAAACAGTGTGACAAACTATGTCCCCTGTTGACTTAGAATCTACTTGGGAAACAGGACTTGTACCTGGGGAGATAAACACTGAGATGGCATGAGCCAAATAAAAAAAAGAGATAAGTAGCTACTAGAATTAGTATGATTAACTCTGTCGCTGAGTTCAGTAGAAATCCCGCCCTCCTTTGTCTTTGCATCTGTCCAGCATCCATCCATTCAAGCCCTGTCTTCCGGACAAACCATCCCGGTAACACTGGCTTGTTGCACTGCAGGCGTGTGCACTGGGCGCAGCACCCCAGGGACCGGACGTGGCCTCCTGATACCAACCCTCCATCAGAACAACCACATGTTCCCATGTGGGCACTATGACTGTCTTCCTTCAAAGAAACCTTTTAGGAGTAAACATTTCTGCAAAGAACTCCCCAAAAGAAAGGCCCTCGCCTAGATCCAAAGTAAAAATTCCACTTAAAGAAAATTCCTCTCATCCATAGAAAAATTAGGCTTACTTCTTTATCGATGCCAAGGGCGTGGGAGGTTCCAAAACACTTCAGGAGTTAGCAAGTGGCAGATCCAGGATCACACCCAGCGGGACTGCTGCCCCCACTCCGCGGCTTGCCCACAGTCCACACCCTCCGCTGTGAGCCCAGACGAAGCAGGCAACAATTTCACCGCAACATTCAAATGCCACCCCACCCCCTCGCCCGGTTTAGGTGCCCTGAGGGGCAGGTGACAGATGAAACCTGCCTCTTAGCAGCCCCCACCGCCCCCAACACAAAACATTCAGAAGCAAAGCAGAAACCTAGAAGACGGGCTTTCCCACTGCCCATACTGATTTCCTACCCAAAGGAGTACTTTCTGATCTGTCAGTATAGCCGAACCGGCGGGAGGAACGGACCGTTATGTAATGTCAGAGGGCAGGCCACAAGGGGAAGGGAAAGCGGGGCCCACACAGACATCATCTACCTCTGACACAGTGTTTCAGTCTCCTTGGCCTACACATGATGGCTTTTCCCGGGAGGTGGTCCCAGCTCCCTGCAAATGTCTCAGGTCTCCGTTTACTGACAGGCAACGCCAGAAAGAAAGAAAATACAAAAAGCAAAGATGCCAGGGATGCTGTCGGGGGTTAGGGGCCGGCGGCGAAGGGCAGCGTTGCGAAGATGGACGGAAGATGTCCCGCGTATATTTACACCCAACATGTTTACATCCTCAACAAGGCGAGGCCCTCCACGCCCGGCATCGCCTGAAACGCCCCGGAGACGCGCCGGCGGCGCCGGTCCGCGGTCCCGGCCTGGACGCCGGGTCTGCAGCGCCGCGCGGGGCCGCCGGGCCTCGGAGGACGCGGCCGCGGCCGCCCCGCCGCGCTGCGAATTTCCATGACAACCGGCGCCCCGCGGCCGGCGCCCGGTGCCCGGGGTGCGCGCCGCCCCCGCGACGGGCATCCGGTGCGGCCGCGCGGCGCCCCGGCCACCTACCTGGGCCGCCCGGCCCGCGGCGCCCGCCCGCTGCCCCGCCGTCCGCCCGCCGGGTCGCGCGCCCGGGCCCCGCCGCTGCAGCGCCGCCGCTGAGTCGCCGCGTCGTGGGCTCCGGCCCGGCTCCGGGCGCTGGTCCTCCGGCTCCGGCCGCCGACCCGCCGCCGCGCCGCACCCCGCACCCCGCACGGCCGCCCGCTCTGGAGGCCGGGCCACCAGCCCCGCCCCGGCCGCCCCGCCCCGGCCGCGCATGCGCCCCGCCGGGCCCGCCCCAGACCGGCTGGAACCCGGCTCCCGGCTCCCGCGAGACCCGCGGCCGCGGGGCTGTCACCTGCGGGGCTCCGGGCGCGCACCTGCCGGGCCGGTGTGAGCGCCCGGCGGCCCCCGGTGCGCGGTGCTGGGAGAGCACCCAGGCCGCCCCGCCGTTTGCCCGCGGGATGAGCGCCGTCCGAGATGCAGGTGCCCTCAACCCCGGGAGAAGCTAGACTTAACCCAGAAACAGGCACAATTACCCTCTTACTGCCACAAGCAAAGAAACAAAAAAAGAGAGAAACTTACAAAACCCTTCCAGACTGTGCTGGTACATAAATAGGCATTTGTAGACTTCTCCCCAAAAGCTCTATTATTTTTTTTTTACAGGAAAATAAAATAGAATTGTGGAAGAAATTTTTTTTATTTTAATATAACTTTAAACCTTAATATTTCTGCTTGAGAAAGAATAAATATGGAACTGGAGATAAACATTTTATCTTGAAGTCTTCAAATTCTATCAGGAAAAAAAAACTTTCTTAAAAATTATTAAAAGAACCATTTTAATTCAATAAATCAGAACACTTCTCAGCATTCACATCCCTCGGGTATGAAAGCTAGCATTTATAATTTGCTTTTAAATGGAAATATATTAACCTATTAAAAATAAAAGATAAATAATTCTCTGATCTCATTTAGAATTATATCAGAGACTCCTCGTGTCAGCAAAAACTAAATTCAGATAATAGTCTGGAATAAAAATAAACAAATTTAAAACTATTTTAAAGGTATAATTTATTTTCTGAGTTTTTACTTTATTTCTCCTCTGCAGAGTAGTTTATTAACAAAACACATTTTATTACTCTTTCAAATAAATGGAAAGAAATGCCAGAACTTTAGCCTTAGGATAAAATTAAAGTCAGAAAATCAAACAAACTTGTGGAAATGCAAAAGTATTTTTATATTTTATTTTCTAAAATAAGAGTAACCAATGAGGCAGCCACAGTTGGCACATTTACCCAGCCAAACTATTAATAGTGTCTCCTTTCACTCTCAAAAATGTTCTCAAAGAAGTTCAGACAATATATTTTATGGTCATGCTAGCTGTAATCAAGCTGAGAGAGTTTTTAAATCTTAGCTTAAAAAGAGAAAGACTTAAATTCACAAACATTTAAAAATAGACATCAATTCAATTTCAACAATTCATTCATTTAACATAGTAACAAACACTGAATGAAGATCAGGCTTTTAATAACATTTGTCGCTCTATTGCTGTGTGTTTAGTTAGTGGCTTTTTTATTTTTCAATATGAACAACTGTAACAAACATAAAGCCATTCTTCAAAACTATATGAAGCAAATTATCAAACATAAAATAGAAATTCTGAATTGTTAGTCACAGGAACTCAAAATCATGAAGATATACTGATTTGTTATGAAATACATACACACACTTTTGTGGAAATGAAATTTTCTGACATTTTAGTGTTTTTGTGTTCCATTATCTCTCTTCTATAGAAATGATCAGGCCATTTGCCAGTTTTTCTCATGAAGTCGTAAATCTTAAAGAGAAGCTACATTCTCCACTGGCAGCTGATATTGGCCACCTGATTTTGTATGTAAATATATACAAAATAACTCAGAAGTGAATCGTTGCTACACATATGCTTTTGCACTCCAGGGGGAGTCAGAAATTAACTTGATTAAAACCCACATCTCTGTAGCACAGTGAAAGGGTCTGTCCAGACAAGACTCTTTACCTCCCCCTTGTGGAGAACTGTCATGCTGTAATGACCACATTAAAACAAAACCCTCCATGGCTATCTGCTGCAAAACTGTTACAATGATCACAAAAATTGCTGGTGGTAAGGTAGGATGCCTTATTTTATTTTTTGAATTACTTTATTTTTTAAATATATTTTATTTATTTCAGAGAGGAAGGGAGAGAGAGATAGAAACTTCAATGATAAGAGAGAATCATTGATCGGCTGCCTCCTGCACACCCCTAGTGGGGGTCAAGCCTGCAACCCAGGGCATGTACCTTTGACTGAAATCGAACCCGGGACCCTCCAGTCTGCAGGCCAGTGCTCTATCCACTGAGCCAAACCAGCTAGGGCAGCATGGCTTTTTAGAAGAGATCCTTCTGGGCAATGCACAACTAGAGCAACCATATGTAACAGCCCTGAATAATAGTCACTAAAAACAAGCCAGCCATTTCTTATGGTCCCCAGGCAAGGAGTGAGCAATCTGCTCTGCTGGCGGGAACACCTGCGTGCTGGGCCCAGCAGACTGCTCCAGACCCAGAGCAGGGGGCAATGCAAGCGATCTCCTGGGGTGATTTGACAACATGATTTTCTCCTTATCCAGCCCTCAGATGAGGGATGACCCTGTCTCCCTGGAAT